>CM037779.1:1746153-1796153 GCA_021229015.1 Solen grandis
TATATACTTCATCTTTAAAATGAAAAAGAAACTTGTTATATCACGTAGAAAGGTATATACATTCTGACCCCTATTTTAAGTTTGAATTAACTAAAACAAATTATGCAAGCCAATGACAAAATTGGTTTTATTCTGCCTTTAGTTGCCTTCATTTGTATAATACCATTTGATTGGTTTAAGAAGTAGGTCAAAATCAATATTATACAGCAATGCCAAAAAAAAGAGAGCTATTGCAGGTATTATTAACATATAGACTGAAGCATTAGTTCTATGAGCATAGAGTCAGGATCCACCATGGAGGTCTTACTGTATGTAAACATTGAGGTTTTTGGATAATTTAACCATAACCACGGTTCCATAAATACAACATGTATATAATAATAACATTGAAACTGAGCATTATCTGTTGGTCATAGTTATCGACATCCTGCAACAGTTATAAGAATTTTGGAAAGTGAGACTATCTGGTTTATCTAACATTATTGTATGTTAATGCTTACGTATTATTTGTACCACATGATGTCAAAAACAATCTATGCCAGCCTTAGTATCTTTTTCCTCCCACCTTTTTCAGTGTTCATATGTAAACTGTTTATTATTTAAGAAACAATTAAATTAATGCAAATACTGTTTTGTCAATTTTGAGATTACAGATGTATCCTTATGACGTCATAGCACTAAATTAGCCAAGCAGGGTTCCCATACTCAAATCCACATCAAGTAATCACTGATTGGCTGATTCATAAGCAATATGCATACGCTAAGAAAAGATTTGGTCTGTGAACCAATCTACCTTTCACCTGTGGTTTGTTGAGAAAATAGTATGCTACTAAAGAGTATGACATCAAGTCTGAGGACATTTCCCAGATTTTCCACCAAACGCCTCCTTTACTTACTCAAAATTGCCAGATTTGACTTTGTTCACACTCTCACACTTAAACATTTCAAGCAATCATCTTCAAACATTATAACAACATCTATGTTCCAGTTGGTGTTTCAGATTTTTCATGTGAGGAAGCCTTCAAGCTGGCTTACCAAATGTTGGTGGGATCTGGGCCAAACTGTCTGAATCCTTCCTTCTTGCCAACAAAAAACACTTTGACTTTTTACTTCAGCCTGTGCAGAAGATGATTCACAGAAGAGAGAGACTGTGAGGACACCAGACCTGGAGCCTGAAGTTCAAGAAGATGTAGGGGATGGTGTTGACGAGCTGGATGATAGAGATAGAGAGAATATTGAACTTGCAGAGGCCGATGATGTGACAGGGGGAGAGTTTAAGGAGATACAAGGGTCAGTGCTTGAGGGAGAGTATCACAATGAGGATATGCAGTCTGACACCTCACAGCACTCAATGGAGCAGATAACTGACATGGACAGGAACATAATAAAGGAGACTCCAGTTCACACAAGGCCTAGTATGTGTTTTTCCTGTTGAGCCTTGTTTCATTGATACTTGTATGGTAAGATGGTAAATCACTGTAATTCCCCTGCAGGTGCAGCAGTCACGTGTATGAAACCAATAGATAGATTTCATTTTTTTTTCACAGAAATGTTCCCCAAAAGTCTTTCAAAACTGTTCAAAGAATTTGATTACACTTGGGGCTATATAAGAGTCACGTCCGTCCGTTGGTCCATCCATCTGTAGATAAAGTTTGTCTGCTCTGTTTCTCGGCTACCCTTAGTCCGATTTTGATATAACTTCATAGCATTGATAAGTACCATGTCTACTTGTGCATATTGTCAAGTGCTTAAGGTGAGCTTCTAGGATCGTTTAATGTCCGGCGTCCGTCAGTTGTACATTGTCCACAATTAGAGTGTTTACACTCTAGCACCTTCATTTCTAAAGCAGTCATCTTCAAACCTTATAACAATGATTATTGCCATAATCTCTCAGCCAAGTTCAATTATGGGTGATATCGGCCCATTATGTCAGGAGTTACGGCCCTTTAAATTATGGAAAATTGCCAGATTTGACTTAGTTTACACTCTAGCAACTTCACTTTTCAATCCATCATTTTCAAACTTTATGAAATTGTTTATGAGCACAATCTCTTGGCAAAGTTTGATTATGGCTGTAATCGGCCTATTAGGTCAGGAGTTATGGCCCTTTAATTATGGAAAATTGCCAGATTTGACTTTGTTTTACTCTTGCACCTTCATTTCTCAATCAATCATCTTCAAACTTTATGACAATGTTTATGACCACAATCTCTTAGCCAAGTTTGATCATGGCTGATATTGGTGCGTTTGGTCAAGAGTTACTTCCCTTTAATTTCCCAAAATTGCCAGATTCGACTTTGTTCACACTCTCACACTTTCACGTTTCAAGCAATCATCTTCAAACATTATAACAACATCTATGTTCCAGTTGGTGTTTCAGATTTTTCATGTGAGGAAGCCTTCAAGCTGGCTTGCCAAATGTTGGTGGGATCTGGGCCAAACTGTCTGAATCCTTCCTTCTTGCCAACAAAAAACACTTTGACTTTTTACTTCAGCCTGTGCAGAAGATGATTCACAGAAGAGAGAGACTGTGAGGACACCAGACCTGGAGCCTGAAGTTCAAGAAGATGTAGGGGATGGTGTTGACGAGCTGGATGATGGAGATAGAGAGAATATTGAACCTGCAGAGGCCGATGATGTGACAGGGGGAGAGTTTAAGGAGGTACTAGGGTCAGTGCTTGAGGGAGAGTATCACAATGAGGATATGCAGTCTGACACCTCACATCACTCCATGGAGCAGATAACTGACATGGACAGGAACATAATAATGGAGACTCCAGTTCACACAAGGCCTAGTATGTGTTTTTCCTGTTGAAACTTGTTTCATTGATACTTGTATGGTAAGATGGTAAATCACTGTAATTCCCCTTCAGGTGCAGCAGTCACGTGTATGAAACCAATGGATAGATTTCATTTTTTTCTCTCAGAAATGTTCCCCAAAAGTCTTTCAAAATTGTTAAAAGAATTTGATTACACTTGGGGCTATATAAGAGTCATGTCCGTCGGTCGGTTAGTTGGTTGGTCCGTCCGTCTGTAGACAAAGTTTGTCTGCTCTGTTTCTCGGCTACCCTTAGTCCGATTTTGATATAACTTCATAGCATTGATAAGTACCATGTCTAGTTGTGCATATTGTCAAGTGCTTAAGGTGAGCTTCTAGGATCGGTTAATGTCCAGCGTCCGTCAGTGGTACATTGTCCACAGTTAGAGTGTTTACACTCTAGCACCTTCATTTTTTAAGCAGTCATCTTCAAACTTTATAACAATGATTATTGCCATAATCTCTCAGCCAAGTTCGATTATGGCTGATATTGGCCCATTATGTCAGGAGTTACGGCCCTTTAAATTATGGAAAATTGCCAAATTTGACTTTGTTTACACTCTTGCGCCTTCATTTCTCAATTAATCATCTTCAAACTTTATGACAATGTTTATGACCACAATCTCTTAGCCAAGTTTGATCATGGCTGATATTGGTGCGTTTGGTCAAGAGTTACTTCCCTTTAATTTCCCAAAATTGCCAGATTTGACTTTGTTCACACTTTCACATTTCAAGCAATCATCTTCAAACATTATAACAACATCTATGTTCCAGTTGGTGTTTCAGATTTTTCATGTGAGGAAGCCTTCAAGCTGGCTTGCCAAATGTTGGTGGGATCTGGGCCAAACTGTCTGAATCCTTCCTTCTTGCCAACAAAAAACACTTTGACTTTTTACTTCAGCCTGTGCAGAAGATGATTCACAGAAGAGAGAGACTGTGAGGACACCAGACCTGGAGCCTGAAGTTCAAGACAATGTAGGGGATGGTGTTGACGAGCTGGATGATGGAGATAGAGAGAATATTGAACCTGCAGAGGCCGATGATGTGACAGGGGGAGAGTTTCAGGAGATACAAGGGTCAGTGCTTGAGGGAGAGTATCACAATGAGGATATGCAGTCTGACACCTCACATCACTCCATGGAGCAGATAACTGACATGGACAGGAACATAATAAAGGAGACTCCAGTTCACACAAGGCCTAGTATGTGTTTTTCCTGTTGAGCCTTGTTTCATTGATACTTGTATGCAGAGTTCATTCTAGGCTGCGCTTTTGCGCCAGTGGCCCACTAAATACTAAAATGGCCCCTTTCAAAAAAGTGCACGCGACCATCTGGCGCACAGGTTTTACCGACGGCGCTATTCTTAACACTATGTACGCCAATCCTTAATTTTAATTTACAAGAAATAACAGATAAAAATTTATATAAACTAAGACGTGACAATTAATTCTCAACAAATTATATCGACTTTAACATCGGAAAACTCGATAAATGCTTGATTCCACAATTTCACGGTCACCAGAGTTCAGGTTTATACCGGACATTGCCGAGTTATACAAACGTAGTGGGAACTCGTTTGCTTACGCCACTACGGCTTTGTAATTTTGTTCTGCCAATTCTGATAAACCTGCAAGAAGATAAGTGTGCACTGACTAATAATATAATATAAATTGGCATTTTCACTGATATAATTTTCTGTACCTAACTCACAAACAAATAAAGGATAAGTTATTTATTCCATTTTATAAATTTCGAACAGAAAGAACTGCTACGCGTATAACAAAAAGAATGCACCCAGTGAAAACATGTCGAAATGAAAGCAGACGAATATCGGCGATTTCTTCGGTAAAAAATCGAAGATTGCTGAGCCGGGCCATGATATTGTGGAATCGAGCAGAGAAAGCGGTCCTGGTGTGGATAATTTAAAAGAAAAAGAACAGTCCGGTGGTAATTGCAATGAAAGTACAATTGAAAGTACCCCATCCACTTCCAATTCTGCTGAAGTCTCCACTGAACCAAGTAATGATAAATCAAAAACCTAAATCTAAAAAATTTCAAAGTGAGTGGTTATCAAAATCGCAGTATCACTGGCTAGAATACGACAAAAAGAACGATCTCATGAAGTGTTCTTTGTGTATCAAACATAATAAAACCAACATTATGACGTACGGCACTAATAATTTTCGCACGAGCACTCAGGCTGCAATACCTTCTCACCATTCTCACTGAGGGACCAGAAATCAAAGACTTTGACTTTCAATCAGCCATTACCAATTGGAGGGATGCAAAATCTAGAAGACTGTTCAATCCAGCATGTCATTCTGGGAGAAAATAAGTCACTTAATTTTTAAATTTAATTGAAAAACTGCAACAAGTTGGTAATTTTGTTAAGATATGACTCAAAGACAGTTGATGATTTTGAGTTACCATTTTTAATAAGCCAGTTGAATTTGGACTTTTGAGTATTTACTTTAAGGTCTTCATATTGAACTGTAATGTTAAATGCTATTGACTATATCCTGTCATCATTCTTGTGAACCTGCATCCTTCATGTGATAATGACTGAAAGCAGAATAGACTCATAGAAAATAATACACTACATATACACATGTAGTTCGTAAATAATTTTTTTTTTTTGTTTGCCAAAAACCTAAGTATGGCTCAATGCAAATTACAGGTGGCCCTCTTTCAAAATTGGCAGGGGCCACTGGCCCTTTGCATGGCAATCCTAGAATGAACTCTGTGTATGGTAAGATGGTAAATCACTGTAATTCCCCTGCAGGTGCAGCAGTCACGTGTATGAAACCAATGGATAGATTTCATTTTTTTTTTCACAGAAATGTTCCCCAAAAGTCTTTCAAAATTGTTAAAAGAATTTGATTACACTTGGGGCTATATAAGAGTCAGGTCCGTCGGTCGGTTAGTCAGTCGGTTGGTCCGTCCGTCTGTAGACAAAGTTTGTCTGCTCTGTTTCTCGGCTACCCTTAGTCCGATTTGATTTAACTTCATAGCATTGATAAGTACCATGTCTAGTTGTGCATATTGTCAAGTGCTTAAGGTGAGCTTCTAGGATCGGTTAATGTCCAGCGTCCGTCAGTGGTACATTGTCCACAGTTAGAGTGTTTACACTCTAGCACCTTCATTTCTAAAGCAGTCATCTTCAAACTTTATAACAATGATTATTGCCACAATCTCTTAGCCAAGTTTGATCATGGCTGATATTGTTTAAAATTCCCAATCTTGGCAAAGTTTGATTCTGGCTGTATTTGACCTATTAGATCAGGAATTATGGCCCTTTAATTATGGAAAATTGCCAGATTTGACTTTGTTTACACTCTTGCGCCTTCATTTCTCAATCAATCATCCTCAAACTTAATAACAAAGTTTATGAGCACAATCTCTCGTGAAAGTTTGATTATGGCTGAAATTGGCCTATTATGTCAGGAGTAATGGCCCTTTTATTATCGAATACTGCTATATTTGACTTTGTTTACACTCTATCGCCTTCATTTCTCAATCACCTTCAAAGTTAATGACAATGTTTATGACCACAATCTCTTGACTAAGTTCGATTATTGCTGATTTGGTCCATTTGGTCAAGAGTTACTTCCCTTTACTTACTCAAAATTGCCAGATTCGACTTTTTACTTTTTTTAAAATTAAAATAACAACTTTTTTCCATGTGTTATTTTTTATGCTCACCGAAGGTGACGCATATAGTCACCGCTTCGTCCGTCCGTCCGTCCGTTCGTCCGTCACACTTTCCTTGTCCGGACTATTTCTCAGGAACTAACGGCTTGAATTCAACGAAACTTTATGGGAAGCTTTATTACCAAGAGGAGATGCGCATATTGTCAGCATGACCCGATTCCTAAATTTTTCACAGAGTTATGGCCCCTTGACTTTTTGGCCTATAGTACATATTGCATGATTCTTGTCCGGGCTATTTCTCAGGAACTAATGGCTTGAATTCAACGAAACTTTATGGGAAGCTTTATTACCAAGAGTAGATACGCATATCGTCAGCATGACCCGATTCCTAAATTTTTCACAGAGTTAAGGCCCCTTGACTTTTTGGCCTATAGTTCATATTGCATGATTCTTGTCCGGGCTATTTCTCAGGAACTAATGGCTTGAATTCAACAAAACTTTATGGGAAGCTTTATCACCAAGAGTAGATACGCATATCGTCGGCGTGACCTGGTTCCTCAATTTTTCACAGATTTATGGCCCATTGACTTTTTGGCCTATAGTACATATTGTATGATTCTTGTCCGGGCTATTTCTCAGGAACTAATGGCTTGAATTCAACAAAACTTTATGGGAAGCTTTATCACCAAGAGTAGATACGCATATCGTCGGCGTGACCTGGTTCCTCAATTTTTCACAGATTATGGCCCTTGACTTTTTGGCTATAGTCATTTGATGATTCTTGTCCGGGCTATTTCTCAGGAACTAATGGCTTGAATTCAATGAAACTTTATGGGAAGCTTTATTGCCAAGAGTAGATACGCATATCGTCGACGTGACCTGGTTCCTCAATTTTTAAGAGAGTTATGGCCCCTACTACCATGTTGTTGACTAATATTCATGTCATTTGCCTAATTTAACAGGAGATATCATTTAAACAAAACCCCACAAAGTTCAAAATGCTAGTAATGTCAATCATAATCATGTCAGCTAATTGTTGTTTAGGCCATTATACACTATTTCAAATATCCAGTCATATGTCAAGAGTGTTGGTTAACCTCTTTGATATGAGCACACATTGAAATGTATGACTTAATTTTTAGTAGTATAAAAACTTTAAAAAAATCAATGAAAGATCTGATGAGTAACATGTATTAAAAAGTAAACTGTTACTAAGTCTCCAAATTAGAGTTGGTAAAACATCTCATCTGATGAGGAGAATAGATATGATTTAGGAATAGGGATTTAACATATCCTCCCACCTTCCTTTGTAATTATATTTACTTATTGAGGAAGCCTTCAAGCTGGCTTACCAAATGTTGGTGGGATCTGGGCCAAACTGTCTGAATCCTTCCTTCTTGCCAACAAAAAACACTTTGACTTTTTACTTCAGCCTGTGCAGAAGATGATTCACAGAAGAGAGAGACTGTGAGGACACCAGACCTGGAGCCTGAAGTTCAAGAAGATGTAGGGGATGGTGTTGACGAGCTGGATGATGGAGATAGAGAGAATATTGAACTTGCAGAGGCCGATGATGTGACAGGGGGAGAGTTTCAGGAGATACAAGGGTCAGTGCTTGAGGGAGAGTATCACAATGAGGATATGCAGTCTGACACCTCACAGCACTCCATGGAGCAGATAACTGACATGGACAGGAACATAATAAAGGAGACTCCAGTTCACACAAGGCCTAGTATGTGTTTTTCCTGTTGAGCCTTGTTTCATTGATACTTGTATGGTAAGATGGTAAATCACTGTAATTCCCCTTCAGGTGCAGCAGTCACGTGTATAAAAACCAATGGATAGATTTCATTTTTTTTCTCAGAAATGTTCCTCAAAAGTCTTTCAAAATTGTTCAAAGAATTTGATTACACTTGGGGCTATATAAAAGTCACGTCTGTCCGTCCGTCAGTCGGTTAGTCAGTCGGTTGGTCTAGCTTCTAGCGTGAGCGTCTGTAGACAAAGTTTGTCAGCGCTATTTCTCGGCTACTCTTAGTCGGATTTTGATATAACTTCATAGCATTGATAAGTACCATGTCTAGTTGTGCATGTTGTCAAGTGCTTAAGGTGAGCTTCTAGGATCGTTTAATGTCCAGCGTCCGTCAGTTGTACGTCGTCCACAATTAGAGTGTTTACACTCTAGCACCTTCACTTTTCAAACAATCATCTTCAAACTTTATAACAAAGTTTATGACTATGATCTCTTGGCCAAGTTTGATTATGGCAGAAATCAGCTTATTAGGTCAGGAGTTATTGCCTTTTAATTACCCAAAATTGCCAGATTTGACTTTGTTCACATTCTCACACTTTCACATTTCAAGCAATCATCTTCAAACATTATAATAACATCTATGTTCCAGTTGGTGTTTCAGATTTTTCATGTGAGGAAGCCTTCAAGCCGGCTTGCCAAATGTTGGTGGGATCTGGGCCAAACTGTCTGAATCCTTCCTTCTTGCCAACAAAAAACACTTTGACTTTTTACTTCAGCCTGTGCAGAAGATGATTCACAGAAGAGAGAGACTGTGAGGACACCAGACCTGGAGCCTGAAGTTCAAGAAGATGTAGGGGATGGTGTTGACGAGCTGGATGATGGAGATAGAGAGAATATTGAACCTGCAGAGGCCAATGATGTGACAGGGGGAGAGTTTCAGGAGATACAAGGGTCAGTGCTTGAGGGAGAGTATCACAATGAGGATATGCAGTCTGACACCTCACAGCACTCCATGGAGCAGATAACTGACATGGACAGGAACATAATAAAGGAGACTCCAGTTCACACAAGGCCTAGTATGTGTTTTTCCTGTTGAGCCTTGTTTCATTGATACTTGTATGGTAAGATGGTAAATCACTGTAATTCCCCTTCAGGTGCAGCAGTCACGTGTATAAAAACCAATGGATAGATTTCATTTTTTTTCTCAGAAATGTTCCTCAAAAGTCTTTCAAAATTGTTCAAAGAAATTGATTACACTTGGGGCTATATAAAAGTCACGTCCGTCCGTCCGTCAGTCGGTTGGTCTAGCTTCTAGCGTGAGCGTCTGTAGACAAAGTTTGTCAGCGCTATTTCTCGGCTACTCTTAGTCGGATTTTGATATAACTTCATAGCATTGATAAGTACCATGTCTAGTTGTGCATGTTGTCAAGTGCTTAAGGTGAGCTTCTAGGATCGTTTAATGTCCAGCGTCCGTCAGTTGTACGTCGTCCACAATTAGAGTGTTTACACTCTAGCACCTTCATTTCTTAAGCAATCATCTTCAAACTTTATAACAATGCTTATGGCCATCATTTCTCAGCCAAGTTCCATTATGGCTGATATCGGCCAATCATGTCAGGAATTACAGCCCTTTCATTATCGAAAATTGCCAGATTTGACTTTGTTTACACTCTAGCACCTTCACTTTTCAAACAATCATCTTCAAACATTATAATAACATCTATGTTCCAGTTGGTGTTTCAGATTTTTCATGTGAGGAAGCCTTCAAGCTGGCTTGCCAAATGTTGGTGGGATCTGGGCCAAACTGTCTGAATCCTTCCTTCTTGCCAACAAAAAACACTTTGACTTTTTACTTCAGCCTGTGCAGAAGATGATTCACAGAAGAGAGAGACTGTGAGGACACCAGACCTGGAGCCTGAAGTTCAAGACAATGTAGGGGATGGTGTTGACGAGCTGGATGATGGAGATAGAGAGAATATTGAACCTGCAGAGGCCAATGATGTGACAGGGGGAGAGTTTCAGGAGATACAAGGGTCAGCACTTGAGGGAGAGTATCACAATGAGGATATGCAGTCTGACACCTCACATCACTCCATGGAGCAGATAACTGACATGGACAGGAACATAATAAAGGAGACTCCAGTTCACACAAGGCCTAGTATGTGTTTTTCCTGTTGAACCTTGTTTCATTGATACTTGTATGGTAAGATGGTAAATCACTGTAATTCCCCTTCAGGTGCAGCAGTCACGTGTATAAAAACCAATGGATAGATTTCATTTTTTTTCTCAGAAATGTTCCTCAAAAGTCTTTCAAAATTGTTAAAAGAATTTGATTACACTTGGGGCTAATAAAAGTCATGTCCGTCCGTCCGTCCGTCGGTTAGTCAGTCGGTTGGTCTGTCCGTCTGTAGACAAAGTTTGTCTGCACAATTTCTCGACTACCCTTAGGCAGGTTTTGATATAACCTCATAGCATTGATAAGTACCATGTCTAGTTGTGCATATTGTCGAAGTGCTCAAGGTGAGCTTTTAGGATCGTTGAACAGTGCTCCAGATAGGCCGCGTATCCACGTAAAATACGCGGCAAAAATATGCAGTACACTAGAATTTTCAAAATCCATCGTACCAAATACGTGGGAAAAATCCGTGTACGCAACAAATTTCAGTTCTGTCAGTACCGATATTCTGTAGCTGTTACGTCTAGAGTGCATAAAAAACGAGATTTATCCTCTTTTATTAATGGAAACCATAGGTATGTACCGATATAGCGCGGACAATGTCGAGTACCGTAGTTACGATTGAATGTATCATTCAAGGGAAGTCACTCTCAAATGCGCAAATATGGCGAAGCAATCAGAAATTACTAATTATTTTCACTATTCAAAATCGCAGTCACCGCCTGATGTGCTGCACAAACAGGCAAATGAATTCGTTGCAGCGTTACTGGAAGATATCATCAAATCAGTTGTAGCACCAAAAACACACAACCACACAAATAAGTTGGCATAATACGCGCCCGAAAATGTGATAAACTAAAATCGCTGACATCGACGTGATTGATAACCACGTGCAGGTAGAAATGCTGTACATGTGTATTTATACTTAAATGTTTTCAGTGTCAACAAATTGTAATTTAGCTTGTTACTTGCTTGTTTTTTTTAAGAAAGAAGTATGATTTAAAACTATAATTTAGAAATAGAGATCGATTATTGTATCATAGTTTGACGAGATTTAATTTTGGAGATCTCCTTGTAAAAACAGAACAGAAGGGACAGAACAAAAGTGCTAAAAATGAATATATTCACTTTTTAGTTTATTCGTAGTAAATCCTTTGCTTGCACTTTTTTTATCAAACTAAAGCTTACTCTCTGAGGACAAATTTAACAAGAAATGTATATAAGTCTGCTCTTTCAGAATACATTGACTTATTTTCAACACTTGATTAAATAGAACACATATGACAGTCATGTGACCTCTTCATGCAGATGAAGGATTGTCCATAAACTTTTGCAAAATATATTTAAAAAGATACAGATTTTTATAAAATGAAAAAAAGTATACTATTTTCATTATAAATTGTAACATGTTTGTCTTTAGAATATGAAATTAAAAGTGTTTGTGATTAACATAGTGTTCTCTCTATTGTACAAGTGGTACTGATGGAAGTTGGTCAGTACTGATATGTTTTGATTTTAATCAGTACCGTACTGATTGGATAAAAAATTATCTGGAGCACTGTTGAATGTCCGTCGTCCGTCTGTTGTACGTTGTCCACAATTAGAGTGTTTGCACTCTAGCACCTTCATTTCTTAAGCAATCATTTTCAAACTTTATAACAATGCTTATGGCCATCATTTCTCAGCCAAGTTCGATTATGACTGATATCGGCCCATTATGTCAGGAGTTACAGCTCTTTCATTATTGAAAATTGCCAGATTTGACTTTGTTTACACTCTAGCACCTTCATTTCTCAAGTAATCATCTTCAAACTTGATGGCAATGTTTATGACCATAATTTCTCAGCCAAGTTCAATTAAGGATGAAATTGACCAATTAGGTCTGGGTTATATGGCCCTTGAATTAAAAAAAAATGCTATATTTGTCTTTGTTTACACTCTAGCACCTTCATTTCTCAAGCAATCATCTTCAAACTTTGCAACAATATTTATGGCCATAATCTCTCGCCTAAGTTCAATTATGGCTGAATTTGGCCCTTTAGGTCTGGAGTTATGGCCCTTTAATTTAAAAAAAAGTGCCATATTTGACTTTGTTTACACTCTAGCAACTTCATTTCTTAAGTAATCATCTTCAAACCTTATGGCCAAAAATTCTTGTCCAAGTTTGATTATGGCTGAAATCATCTGATTAGGTCAGATTACATTTTTGGATGCATTCTTCAAACTTGAAGACAATAGTATTTGACCATAATAACATTCTATTATTAGTTATTTTATACACAATATACATGGCCACAGCATCTCTGTAGAGTTTGACTATTTTCCCTCTAGAGCAAATTAGCTCAGGTGAGCGAAATAGGGCCATCATGACCCTATTGTAAAATATGTTGGTATAGATGCTCCTTAGGTAACCTTTTATCAAGATGGTTCAAATTACATATGTATTCTGGTCCGTTGAAAAACATGCCAGCTATGGACGGGGCGAGTTACTCGCAGGCTGATCTGGTTTTATGTTTTTTGCATAAGTCTTTTCATGGTGTCCTATATGAGGAAAGGGTTAAATAAGCTGTTTAGGAAAATTCGTCCTCATTGAAACAAATGATAATTAAATGGAGATATACTCTGGTGAGGGATCTAGGGCCATCATGGCCCTCTTGCTTGTATTAAACTATATTTGGTATAGGAGTCTACTATCATGAGTTGCAGATTAACTTTAATGTTTTTCATGGTAAATAATTATTTTTTTATGAAATAATGGGTCTTGGTCAAATAATTGTCTTGCTTGCATCATGAAGGGGTGGGGGCTGGAGGGTAAAATATCTTGATATATTTCAAGCAAATTAAATCTTTACATCCTTATACACTGTATTCTTTGTACATATTGTACATTTGTAGAGAGAAAATTGCTTGTTGCTGTTATAAATCCAACCTTTATGGAAGGAGATGAAGACGCATACATGTCTGAAGAAATGGATTATTCATCAGAGAGCTATGTGCCATCAGATTCAGAATGTAAGATTAAAGTTTTATTCAGTATGTAAAGTAATTGAGTAACAGCCCAGTACTTATAGTTTGTTCACTGAGTGGTTCCTCAGATGTATTATGCCAAAAGAAATGTGCCTGTCCATAACATCCTTTGGGACCACTTGAAAATGTCCAATACACCAGTATGTGGGATAACCAGTCACCAAGGCTTAATGCATAATACCAGTATTGTAACTTATCATACAAAGTTGTTAATGCATATGTTTAACAGATCCAAACCTGTATGGAAGTAAACCATGATGTTTGTCTACATGAAAACTTTCATGAGTTTTAAACTGGGTCATACAAGATCAGATAGTAGGCAACCAGTGCAAATCTTCAAGAACAATTAAAATTAACCTTGTGAACACTATTATGGCCATGTTTTTCATACCCCTGATTCACAAAGTGAAGTGGGGGCTATATAAGAATAATGCTGGTTCCATATCAATACATCCCGTCACATCCTAATCTGCTTTCAGAATTAGATAAACTTTGGGTTTGGGTATGTACTCAAAGTGGTGTAGTGGGGCCATAAATCATCTTTAGAGATAAATCTAGTTAGGTTAAACTTAATGAAACTTGGTCAGAATATTTGTCTTTGTGAGATATTGAAACAAGTTTAAAATTTGGTAATGAAGGGTCAAAAGTTATGTCACAAGGGCAATCTTAGAAAACCCTTGTGAAAACTTATGTGGACAAGTTTTTGCTCAATCTTCTTAAAAATATTCCAGTCACAAATTACATCATGATGCCTTTTTAGCTTGACTTTCCAAAGAATAAGGAGAGCTATTATACTCAGCAGAGTGTCAGCGTCTGCATTGCCATAATGCTTAGGTTTTGCATGCAACTTATTTTAATGCATATATCTTGCATCTATAATGCGTAATTTTATATCTAGCTATGCTTTTTAGCCCCTTACCAGTGTTTTCACTGGAGGGGACTACAGGTCAAGTGAAATGTTTTTTTTATATTTTTTTTTATTTTAAATAATTTATGTTTTTATATATTTTGAATAATTTATGGCCCCTTATTAGTCTTAAAAATTGTATTATAAATTTGCCTGCAAGTACTATCAAAACTATATCTTCTGCATTCAGTACTATGATTCTTTTATCTTTGTAAGCAGCTATGATTAAGTCGCCCAAAACGAAGTTTTGGCGACTTATTGTTTTTGCCCCGTTTCTTCTTATTATTATTTTTTTTTTCCTCCACCTCCGTGAACTTGTCCGGAGTTTTTCTCAGAGATGGCTAGTTCGAATGAAATGAAACTTGGCAGGGTTGTAGATCAACATTTCAAGGCGTGCCTAAATTAAAAATTTTTTTCAAGATGGCGGCTGTTTCCGTGGACCCATCAAAACAGGGTGGGCTTATATCTTCAAAATAGCATGGCAGATTTGGTCCAAATTTCATAGGAAGGTAGTCTTTTATAAAAGGAACTCCTGTTCAAATTTCGGTGAAAATCGGATAAGGCAGTCATATTCAAAATGGCTGCCAAATGTAAAAAAATGCCAAATTTAGCATATTTTGGCAATTTTCTCAGGAATGGCCTGGCAGATTCGGTCCAAATTTCATAGGAGAGTAGTATTTTATAAAAGGAACTCCTGTTCAAATTTTGGTGAAAATCAGATAAGGCAGCCATATTAAAAATGGCTGCCAAATGTCAAAAAATGTCAAATTTAGCCTATTTTGGCCATTTTCTAAGTAATGGCCTGGCAGATTTGGTCCAAATTTCATAAGAAGGTAGTCTTTAATAAAAGAAACTCATGTTTAGCTCAAGGTGAGCTATTGTGATCGCCTTTCGTCCGGTGTCCGTCGTTGTCCGTGCGTCTGACGTCAACAATTTTCTTTAAACGACATCTCTTCCTAAATCGTTTGGCTAATTTTGATGAAACTTTGCAGGGATGTTCCTTGGGTGATGCTCTTTCAAAGTTGTTCAAATTATTCGATTCCATGCAGAAATCTGGTTGCCATGGCAACCAAAAGGGCAAAAAATAGGAAAACTTTGATAATCTTCTCCTCCGAAACTACTGGCCAGATTTCAAAATAATTTGGCAGAGATATTCCTTGGGTGACCCTCTTATGGGTCAACCAAGTTTGTTCAATTTATTCCGATCCGTAAAAAAACATGGCCGCCATGGGGCGGGGCTAATTTGCCTTATATGTATATAGTGAAATATTTAAGGAACTTCTTCTCCAAAACTACAGGCCAGATTTCAAAGATTTTTGGCATAGATGTTCCTTGGGTAAGCCTCTCTCAATATTGTTCAAATTATTCTGATCTGTAAAGAAACATGGCTATCAGGGGGTGGGGCTAATTTGCCTTATATGTTTATATTGAAAACTTTAAGGAACTTTTCCTCCAGAACTACTGGCCAGATTTCAAAGTTATTTGACACATTTGTTCCTTTGGAGGTCCTTAACAAACACTGTTCAACTTACCCTGATCCATAAAAAAACATGGCTGCCAGGGGGCGGGCTTATTTGCCTTATGCAATTTCTCCTCCAAAACTATTGGCCAGATTTCAAAGTAATTTGGCACAGATGTTTCTAGGCCCCTCTCAATTTTCAAATTTTGGCCTTAAAAAAACGGGGGGAATTTCCTTAAAACTTTAAGGAACTAATGACTAGATTTCAAAATAATTTGACACAGGTGTTCCTTTGGAGGCCCTCTACCAAAATTGTTCACATTAACCTATGCTTCCATCTAGCAATGATACTCAGGTGAGCGATTAAGGGCCATCATGGCCCTCTTGTTTGTGAAAATCAGATAACGCAGCCATATTCAAAATGGCCGCCAAATGTCAAAACATGGCAAATTTAGCCGATTTTGGCCGTTTTCTCAGGAATGGCCTGACAGATTTGGTACAAATTTCAAAGGAAGGTAGTCTTTTATAAAAGTAACTCATGTTAAAATTTTGGTGAAACTCAGATAAGGCAGCCATATTCAAAATGGCTGCCAAATGTCAAGAATTGCCAAATTTAGCCTATTTTGGCTGTTTTCTCAGGAATTGCCTGTCAGATTTGGTTCATATTTCATAAGATGATATATCTGGATGTAAATAACTGTGGAAACTAACAAGGCTCCCGGTTTTGGGCGACTTGTGTGTTTGCATCCCAACACAATTATTACTCGTTATTTATTTAAATAATACACTAATAAGCACCAGAATAATCAAGCAAGCTGTCTTACGGACAGCTTTTTAGCTCACCTGAGCACAAAGTGCTCAAGGTGAGCTTTTGTGATCGCCCTTCGTCCGTCGTCGTGCGTCGTCCGTCGTCAACAATTTGCTTTAAACGACATCCCCTCTGAAACCGCTGGACAGAATTTAATGAAACTTGGCAGGAATGTTCCTTGGGTGAGGCTCTACAAAAGTTGCTAAAATAAAGTTGATCCATGAAGAACTCTGGTTGCCATGGCAACAAAAAGAAGAAAAAAAATGAAAACTTTAAAAATCATCTCCTTCAAAACTACTGGCCAGATTTCAAAATAATTTGGTACAGATGTTCCTTGGGTCAACCTCTACCAAAGTTGCTAAAATTATTCCGATATGTAAAAAAACATGGCCGCCAGGGGCGGGGCTTATTTGCCTTATATGTATATAGAGAAACCTTTAAACAACATCTCCTCTGAAACCACTGGACAGAATTTGATTAAACTTGGCAGGGATGATCCTTGGGTCAACCTTCACAAAAGTTGCTAAAATAAAGTTGATCCATGTAGAACTCTGGTTGCCATGGCAACAAAAAGAAAAAAAAATGAAAACTTTAAAAATCATCTTCTTCAAAACTACTGGCCAGATTTTAAAATAAATTGGTACAGATGTTCCTTGGGTCAACCTCTACCAAAGTTGCTAAAAATATTCTGATCCGTAAAAAAACATGGCCGCCAGGGGCGGGGCTTATTTGCCTAATATGTATATAGAGAAACCTTTAAACAACATCTCCTCTGAAACCACTGGACAGAATTTGATTAAACTTGGCAGGGATGATCCTTGGGTCAACCTCCACAAAAGTTGCTAAAATAAACTTGATCCATGTAGAACTCTGGTTGCCATGGCAACAAAAAAAATAAAATGAAAACTTTAAAAATCATCTTCTTCAAAACTACTGGCCAGATTTTAAAATAAATTGGTACAGATGTCCCTTGGGTCAACCTCTACCAAAGTTGCTAAAATTTTTCTGATCCGTAAAAAACATGGCCGCCAGGGGCGGGGCTTATTTGCCTTATATGTATATAGGGAAAACTTTAATCAACATTTCCTCTGAAACCACTGGACAGAATTTGATTAAACTTGGCAGGGATGATCCTTGGGTCAACCTTCACAAAAGTTGCTAAAATAAACTTGATCCATATAGAACTCTGGTTGCCATGGCAACAAAAAGAAAAAAAATATGAAAACTTTAAAAATCATCTTCTTCAAAACTACTGGCCAGATTTTAAAATAAATGGGTACAGATGTTCCTTGGGTCAACCTATTTATCTCAGGTGAGCAATTTAGGGCCATCATGGGCCTCTTGTTTAACATTATTATTCTACTCAAGTGAGTGACAAAGGGTCTTCTTGGCCATCTTGTTTTTTCCAGATCATGTTCAAAGCTCCGATGATGACTATGTGGATGATTCTGAGGGTGAGGAAGTTGCAGAATTCATGTGGCCAGCTCTACACCAGTGCAGTTCAACTGAAAACAGAACTGTTGATGACAGGTTTGAATTACAATTCTTTATAATAGATCATGAAGTTCATACCATTAGTGCAATGATTCTTTGATTAATTTTTCCCTGTCAAGTTACATATGTATGAATTCAGTTTGAAGTCTTCAGTAGAATCTCACCAGAGGTTCAAGCATCCCTCCTCAAAATCAACTTCAGAGGACTTTGGGCCATGTTGTTACAAAATATGGAGCCTGGTACAAAATACTGTATCAAAATAAAACAAGTCTTTCAATCATTAAGAAATAATACAACTAGATACAATACTTGAACCCATGCATCTTTCTTATTTTTCTCAATACCTGCAAATACATCAGGCAGTTTTCATTGCAGAATCATAATCTCACCAGACTAAATCTTCCAAAAAAAATTTCTCATACTTTCTCTTTCTATTCTTTTGATGTTTATCAAATCCATATTCTGCTCCAAAGGGCCTGTTAAAACTTAATATAAAATGGATTTGAAAAAATAGGCAGTTTTGCAAGGATCAGGGGAGGGGGGGGCATTCAGAGTCTAAGGAGAGCTCTGTTGCCAGACCTGTATTATACGAAATGCATTTTTTCATAATGTGTTCTTTTTACAACACCACAAAGAATGGCGCTGAATAATGCTGCAGTTTTTCTTGGGGAAAAAAAGCAATATCACATGATGCTGATCTGCACACTCAAAGACACTAATACTCAAATGTCTGAAATAATGTTATTGGGACCGTAAACCGTATAAAAAAAATACATAAAAAATAATACATTCATTTATTGTTCTAATGTGGCCAAGTGATTTATGTGTCCGTCCCAGAATCTGGTGGTCATAGGTTTGATCTCTGGACCCAACAGACCAAAGTTGTTTAAAAATTGTAAGGCTTAACACTCAGTTTCAAAGGGTAGTTCTACAACTGGCTTGCTCAGTGGCAGGATAAAGAAACAGTATGGTATCACGGCAGGTGTCTAGGGGGGTGATAAGGCAGGCAGGCAGGACTATATGCCTAATGTTGACAATAGTCTACAAAAACATTAAATACTGTCAGTGGGATCAGTGTGGGGGAACACATGACTGGAATGGTTTAGAACGCGGAAAAAATGCAGAATTTTGAAAATTATTTTCACAGTTTTTTCTGGAATAGGTAAGAAATAAAGCTACAAAGCAAGTGATTCTTACTTATTCCAGAAAAAACAGTGAAAATAATTTTCAAAATTCCGCACTGGGAATGATAAACAAAGAGCGAATTCAGAGGCCAAAGTGAATTACATGTATATTTAAAAGCTTGTTATAACAATAATCTTGAATGTTGCCATATTGCTTCTCAAGGCAGATCATGAGGCCAGAGAAATCGAGCGCACTGTCTTATGGACAGCACTTGTTCTGCCTCTCTTACCAACCCAAACATCTTATTTCCTGGAACAGTCTTATATAACAGAATGAATTATCACAAATATATTAACAATAGTTGTAAATAAGTTAAATCTTCAATTTCTGAGGGTAAAAAAGATTCTGGTTTCCCTTTCAGACAAGCACAATTTGATATACAGCATTTCCAATTTTGCAATAAGACTTAAATATCATTTGACTCTTGTAGTTGAACAATGTTTAGCTCTGTCACATCATTACTGTTGAAAAATGGTTGTTTTCCAGACACCAGGTTTCAGACTGGCATCAACAAGAAAGACTCATTTCTAATCAGAATCCGACCTTGCATGCACCTCAAGAGGAGCAAACTGCTCACATAGGTCAGCCAAACCATCTTCAAGATCATAATCAGCCAGGTCATTTTCTGCAGGAAGAGCAAACTGGTGATCAACTAAACAAGCAAGAAAATCAAGAATGGGTTACTGCTAAAAGAAACATGTACTTCAAAGACAGTAAGTTTCTAAAATATACATACAGTTGAGACTTGTTATGTCGACATTGTCAGTCCTGACATTTAGGATATCTTGACATATTCTTAAAGTCCCAAACTTCTTTCCCATACAATATATAGACAATTTCAATTTTATCTCGACATTTTGTATTTCGACTCGATTTTCTATCTCGACTTATATTTTTGGTCCCGTTATGGTAATTGTCAACTGAAGGCTATTGTTTATCTCGAAATGTCATTCCGACACTCTAATATAGGTTTGAAAAGCAGTTGTTCAAAAAATTGTTAATCTGCATAATTTGTATCGCTGATTAAGTGGGAAGGTACAACTGAAGTGTCTGGGAAATTGAGCTACCTTGAAAAAAGTTTAACCACAGATGTGTATATATACATCCTTGGTTTAATAGAGTGTTTTTTTTATTCACCAACTTTCAAACTGCACGGGAAGGACCTGGATCTATTTTTAGTGCCTCCATTTTTCCGTTAACATGCAAACTAAAATTAAATACTAAAATGAAAATAAAATTAGCTATTTTCATCAGCTTATAGATATAACACTGCCGTTATACATGAAGTTTAAGTCGCGAGTACACAATCATCTGTTCTGCTTTCTTTTTTTTCACAACTAATTGTACATGTTTGAGGATGATTCTCCACAATTTAGATAGTAAATTTTCCCGTAGTAATAATAGTCTCATTTGAATACAGGAATTAAGGTATTTATATTGAATAATGTATACATATATAATTTTACAAGGTATGCTAATTACTTTTCATATGTCGACATTCTCCTATCTCGACATGAAATTTACGATTTCGTAAATGTCGACATAATGTCAGTCTAGACTGTACTATATTTGGTGAACAGGCAGGCATCAAACTTCAAAGTAGACGCAACAACTATGTAAATAATTGTTGGTACTCAAGTGTAGCAAAAATAAATAAATAAATAAAATTAATAATTATGGTCATGTTTGACTAGGCAAAATCCATTAACTTTTGACAAAATTATGTCCCCCGCTTGACTTAGAATATGGAAAAAAAACTTATCGCCATTGATCTTGTCTGTGTGATAGCTCTTAAACCTGTTGACAGGGTTAATAATAAGTACACATGTTGAAGGTTGAGTTTGAGTTTTGGCAAATTCAATTTGTTTTTGGCCCATTATCAACTTAGAATATGCAAAAAACACCTTATCCAATCAATAATTTCTCAAAGCCTCAGTGGATTAATATAGATCAGAGTTGGAGATAAAATGTGTTAAAGAAGACCTGGGAGGGTCAGAACAACATTCTATTAAAATTGTGTTGAGTGTGATCGTGGTAGCCTTAAAATATAGCGCTTCTTACCGCATTTTGTTAAATGTATTAATTCCTAAGGCTATATAATTGTATTATCCACTCAGTCCTCAACAGTAGTCGGAATTTTGCCCCGCCCAGGGGTCACTTGATTTTACACAGAAATATATAATGGAAAACCTAGCACCTTCATTTCTTAAGCAATCATCTTCAAATTTTATGACCATTTTTATAAATATGATCTCTTGAATGTGTTTGATAATGGCCAATATTGGCTAAAATGGTCGGGAGTTATGGCCTTTAATTTAAAAAAAAATGCAGTATTTGACTTTGTTTACACTGTAGCACCTTTATTTTGCAAGTTATCATCTTCGAACTTGATTACAATGCTTATGACCATGGTCTCTTGGCTGAGTTTAATTATGGTGGATATTTGCCAATTGGTCAGGAGTTATGGCCCTTTAATTTTCATAAATTGCCAGATTTAAGTCTGTTTATGCTCTAGCATCTTCATTTCTTAAGCAGTCATCTTCAATGTTTGTGACTATGATCTTCTCAGATGAGTTTGATTATTGATAATATAGGTCCATTAGGTCAGAAGTTATGGCCCTTTAATTATCAAAAAATCCCACATTTGACTGTTTACTTAAGCAATCATCTTCAAACTTTAGAACAATGTTTATGACTATGATCACACAGTAAGGTTGGATTATGGCTGATATTAGCCTATCAGATCAGATTTGACTTACAGTTTGCACTATAGTATCTTCATTTCTTTAATCAATTACCTTAAAACTTACCTATCATTCAGCAATTTTACTTTTAACTTTTACAATATTAATGCCTCCAAGGACAATTACACTCAGGTGAGCTATTAAGTCCCATCATGGCCCTCTTGTTTCGCATTTATGTTCCCTATTTGACTTATTGGTTAAGAACACATTGTCCTGTTTGAGAACTGATTTCATGAAACTGGAATTTTGGTAAATTGGTATGTCAGGTGAGATTTGTTGTCTTATGAAAACTTCTTGTTTATGTTTTAGTCCAGCTGGAAGTGTATCGATCTAATGATGGAAAAAGAAACTACCAGAAAACTGCATACTGCTACTTCTGTAAAGGTTGCTACAAGTCGAAGATGTCAAAGCATCTCATCGCAGTGCACTGTCAGGAAGACAGGATGAAGGAGATTTTATCAATGGAGGTGAAATCAACTGCAAGAAAAATGGCGCTTCATAAACTCCAGAATGAAGGGAATTTCCAACGTAATGCAGAAGTAAGCTTTTTTATATCAGAACAAAAAAGTCATATGAGAATATTGATGAACTCCGGCAATGTGAAATAAAGTTCTTCAACATTTACTGAGGGACTTCAATGAAACTTGGTACAGAATAGTGACAGCTCCAGTATAGGCCTAGTGTTTGACCCCACTTTTATTATGCCCCCCTTCGAAGAAGAGGGGGTATATTGCTTTGCTCATGTCGGTCGGTCTGTCGGTAGACCAGACCTTGTCCGAGTGATAACTTAAGTTCTATTTGACCTTTAAGTCTCAAACTTCATGTGGTTGTTGCTCATGATTAGTAGATGACCCCTATCGATTTTGGTGTCATTACCTCAAAGGTCAAGGTCACAAGGTCACATGTTGTGTATATATAATACCAGACCTTGTCCGAGTGATAACTTGAAGTTCTATTTGACCTTTAAGTCTCAAACTTCATGTTGTTGTTGCTTATGATTAGTAGATGACCCCTATCAATTTTGGTGTCAATACCTCAAGCCAACATTATGAAGGCAAACTCCTTGCATGTAATATAGCTATATACATATTATGGCATATGAGGGGGGCATATATGTTTCACAAACATTTCTTGTTAATTCAAAATATATCTGAGAACACATTTCATGTAGACAAACACCCTTATAATTTTTTAGCTTTTGTGATCCATTTGGTTTTCGTCGTTTGTCATGCGTCGTCAACAGTTTTAAGTGTTTACACTCTAACATCTTCATTTCTTAACCAATCATCTTCAAACTTACATAACAGTTTTTATGGCCATGGTTTCTCAGATGAGTTCGATTATGGCTGAAATCGGCCCATTAGATTAGGAGTTATGGCCCTTGAATAATAGAAAATTTACAGTTTTGACTTTGTACACACTCTATCGACTTCATTTCTCAACCAATCATCTTCAAACTTAATAGCAATGTTTATTACCATAATCTCTTGGAAGAGTTTGATTATGGCTGAAATCGGTCCATTAGGTCAGGAGTTATGGTCCCTGGATAAAAAGAAATATCCAGATTTGACTTTGCTTACACTCTAACACCTTCATTTCTCAACTAATCATCTTCAAACTTTACAGTTATGTTTACAGCCATGATCTCTCGGATGAGTTCGATTATGGCTAAAATCGGCCCATTAGGTCAGGAGTTATGGCCCTTGAATAATATAAAAATTCTGACTTTGTTTACATTCTATCACCTTCATTTCTCAACCAATCATCTTCAATCTTTTTAGAAATGTTTATGACCGTGATCTCTGAAATGAGTTAGATTGTGGCTGAAATTGGCCCATTAGGTCAGGAATTAAGGCCCTTGAATTATCAAAAATTTCAAGTTTTGACTTTGTTTGCACTCTTATCACTGTCATTTCTTAACCAATCATCTTCAAAATTTATAACAATGTTTATAATCATGATATCTTGGATGAGTTTATGGTGATGTACTCAGGTGAGCAATCTAGGGTCATCATGGCCTTCTTGAATGAAACTTGGACAAAAGTGTAGCTTCTAGATTTTCGGACAACAGACGGCGACTGGCCACAAAACCTCATCGTGAGCACAAGTGCTCAGTGCTTAGGTGAGCTAAAAAGTTGCCGGTATTTCACAGACAAAGTGCAATATCACAATAAATTATTAAGTAGCAATTTCAGTTGAGACAAGGGCCTTTCGAAAGTGTATTTCCCCAGAACACAATATTTCAATAAAATATTTTTCCCCTGTACAGTAAACTACACAGTTTATGTCGCTTAAATAAACATTCAAGGGAGATTTTTTGGTTAGTTTAAAGGGGCTGCACTCCATATGGGCATATTTTTGGGCCAAAAAATTAATACACTCGGTTTCGCACGTAAATGCAACTGTTATTTATATAAATTCTACCAAATAAAGAAAAAAAAATAATGAAAAACAGCAAAAAAAGTTTTCAAAAAAAATTAACGGGATTTTAACTCATGACCAAAAGAATTTTGGCCCGACGCGCTACTACTACACCACGCAGTATCGCTGTACGGTACAGATTAAATTAAGACATATGTATAGTAGCCAGAGACTATTCACACTTTATACGAGAAAAACAGTTATTGTAAAACATTGGGAGTCTACAACCGTTCCGGAGTAAATAAAAACAGACAGTATTTATAGTTTACTATCGTTATAATCAATGGATAATGACTGAAACAAGTTGAAATTATGTGAAACTGAAAATTTTATTTGGGAATTGAAAAGCGTTAGTGACGTTTTTCATTTTTCGCTGAAATAAACAGCGAAAACAGCAATATCTCTAAATTTCTTTAGTATTTTTTTCTATCAGTGATCAAATTTTATTGCCTAGCATACATTTATAACATTGATTTGCCTGAAATAAGATTATTTTTTTTTTCATCAATTCTACATCTGTAGTGCAGCCCCTTTAAGGTTCTGGACCTGTAATGGACCTGTAAATGTCAAGTCAAATCATTATTTAGCTGCAATAAAAATGTACCTGGTGGTATTTTATGTCATATATCAATTATATGTATGACCCATCTACATTTGAAATATTTTGATGTAAATGGTAAATAATCAGGAAAATTTTCTGACTTGAAAATAATGTATTATCTCCCCTTAAAATATAAATTCTAGTGGATTATCTACCCTTGAAATGCTAAACGGTAAGCATACTATTTTATTGTATATTATGAAGCAAAATAATAATTGACAGTTTTCTCCATTTTAATTTTTTCGAAAATGACAGTAATTTTGAAGATATTAAATAAATCAATGATTTCCCCATCAAATTCATAATCAATTATCCCCTCTTTGATAGTTAAATGGTAAAAAATATTCACTTATCAATGTCTACATCATATCCAACTTTCTTAGATATCTATCAACTAGAAGTGCTTCTACCAATTACAGTCATTACAGGTCCAGAACCTTAATATTCATTTTGGACAGTAATATCTGAGGCGAAGGTTAAAAGATTAAATATTTCAAAATTGTATGTTTCTGATTTTTTATTAGGAACAAAATCATATGACTTGTTTTATGCATACTGCTTGAAAATTTCAAGTCAGCATTTTTTGGTAAGAAATTTCACTATTTTGTATTCTTGCTTTGATTTATGAAATGGTTTACAATGCTAAGTAAAAACCCACCTTTGATCTGCGGCAATTTGATTTTTTACGATGTAAGTTTCAGATACTGTATCAAGCAAAACTTCACACCCCTTGATGTTCCTTATATATGTATAATGCTCTAATTGCTGTCTTAATTTAGACCCTGTGTTCTCGAAAATAAGAATGGTACTCTAGTATGATTTTCAATTTCAATAGGGATTTGAGTATTATACTCAAATTTGAGTCTGAGATTGTACTTAAGCATTTGTTGAGGACAAAGGCCCGGTGAACCTTCACACACTGCGAGTATGCTCAAATTACAAAAGAATATTGTTTTGTTGATTAACCATACTGTCACAAATATTTTTACTTTAAACTTTATTCATTTTATATCAATCATGAAACAATATCTACCAACTTGTATTAATCACTCTCAATGGCTCTGATGGCAGCATATGTGGTCATTACTATGGGAGGAAACCCGAGTACCCAGAGAAAACCTACGTATCTGAATATCATGAATATGATCGAAAGATCTTCAAGTTCATTATTGGGCCAAATCCATAAAAAACTTTACAGAGTTATGGCCCTTTTTCGACTAAGAATTGTTTAATAGTGACAATTAGGTGCCTGGTTGAATATTCATCACCTTTAGTGATAGCTCTAGTTGTAAAGTGCTCTGCCGGGCGAGCTTTGTTGTCTTCTGACAATTTCTTGTTTTTAGCTCACCTGAGCACAAAGTGCTCAAGGTGAGCTATTGTGATCACCCTGTGTCCGGCATCCATCGCCGTCCGTTGTGCGTCGTCAACAGTTTTCTTTAAACGACATCTCCTCTGAAACCCGCTGGACAGAATTTAATGAAACTTGGCAGGGATGTTCCTTTGGGTGAGGCTCTACAAAAGTTGCTAAAATAAAGTTGATCCATGAAGAAATCTGGTTGCCATGGCAACAAAAAGAAAAATAATTTGAAAACTTTAAAAATCTTCTCCTCCAAAACTACTGGCCAGATTTCAAAATAATTTAGCACAGATGTTCCTTGGGTGGATGTCTGCCAAGATTGCTAAAGTTATTCCGATCGGTAAAAAAACATGGCCGCCAGGGGTGGGGCTTTTTTTGCCTTATATGTATATAGAGAAACCTTTAAATGACATCTCCTCTGAAACCATTGGACATAATTTAATGAAACTTAGCAGGGATGTTCCTTAGGTCAACCTACACAACAGTTGCTAAAATAAACTTGATCATTGAAGAACTCTGGTTGCCATGGCAATGAAAATAAAAAAAATAATTTAAATATTTAAAAGTCTTCTCCTCCAAAACTACTGGCCAGATATCAGAATAATTTAGCACAGTTGTTCCTTGGGTGGATGTCTACCAAGATTGCTGAAATTATTCCGATCCATGGAAAAACATGGCCGCCAGGGGCGGGTCTTATTTGCCTTATATATATATAGAGAAACCTTTAAACAACATCTCCTCTTAAACCATTGGACATTATTTAATGAAACTTGGCAGGGATGTTCCTTAATTTAGGTTAACCTTCACAAAAGTTGCTAAAATATGAACTTGATCCAAGTAGAACTCTGGTTGCCTTGGCAATGGAAAGAAAAAAAAATGAAAACTTTAAAAGGCATCTGCTCCTGAACTACTGCCCCAATTTGAAAATAATTTGGCGCAGTTGTTCCTTTGGTGACTCTCTACCAAGGTTGCTAAAAAATTTCCGATCCATTAAAAAAACATGGCCACCAGGGGCGGGGCTAATTTGCCTTATTTGTATATAGGGAAAACTTTCATATACATCTCCTGAACTACTACCCAGATTTGAAAATAATTTGGCACAGTTGTTTCTTGGGTGACCCTCTACCAAGGTTGCTAAAAAATTTCTGATCCATAAAAAAAAAACTTGGCCGCCAGGGGCAGGGCTAATTTGCCTTTATAATATATGTATATAGGGAAAACTTTTAAAGACATCTCCCTATGAACTACTGCCCAGATTTAAAAATAATTTGGCACAGTTGTTCCTTGGGTGAACATCTACCAAAATTGCTAAATTTTTTCAGATCTGTAAAAAAAACATGGCCGCCAGGGGCAGGGCTAATTTGCCTTTTAGGTATATAGAGAAGACATCTACTTTGAACTTCTGAAATTCATCCTCACTGAAACAAATGATAAGAATTTTATGATGATGTACTCAGGTGAGCGATCTAGGGCCATCATGGCCCTCTTGTTCGCATAATTGTTAATAATACTACACCAACTGGTTTCATAAAGATGAAATTTTATACAAAACATGAATATAATAATGTAATATTACATTATTCCCTTCATTGGTTAAATGGCATTTCTTTTTCCTCTAAGTATATTTTGAAATTATGTTGTAGGTTCTTAAAAAAGGGAGAGGAACTCTTATTGTGTATAGAAGACCAAAGGGGAAAACATGTGCAAGTGAATACTTACCATGTGAATTCTGTCTTGGATATTTCCACGAGAAGCAGTTGTGGGCACATGCAAAATCATGCTATTTCAGAGCGGAAGCAGTTGACATAGAAAAAAATTATGTCAGAAACGGAAGAGCAATGTTAAGTCCTTTTCTAAGAAGTGATAATGAAAGAAGTATGTTGACTGAAGTTGTTTGTAAAATGAAAGAAACGAAGAAAAATCCGGGGTTGAAGGAGATTTGTTTACAGGATGAATTAATTCAAGAATTTGCATTATCTCTCCTTGAAAAACTTGGTACCGAAAATGAACAAAGGCGTAAGGATGAGGATAATGTTAGAACCAAACTAAGAAGTGTCGCAAGATTGCTAAAAAAGTTAAATGATGGAAAATTATTTCCTCAACCTTTGAGTCATTACATCACTGCAAAAGAGTTTAAAACTGTTGTGTCTGCTGTTAAATATTTGTACAGGGAGAATGATTCTCCTCAACTTGCAATAACAATTGGACATTACCTAAAGCAAATTAGTTTGCTGAAGGGCAGTCTTGCTCTTGAGCAAGAAGACAGTAGAAAAAGACAAGAAGCTAAAGACTTCCAAGAAATGTTTTCAGCTCACTGGAATTCAAAGGTGTCGTCAGTTGCCAACAGGACACAACGATTAAGAACTTTGAACAAAAAGACAGAACTTCCATCAACTGAGGACCTCAAAAAACTGAAGGAATATGTCCAAAAGGAAATGGAACAAGGAATGATCAACAGAAAACCATCATATGATGAATATGTAAAGATGGCACAGTCATTGATTGTAAGAATAACAGTTTTCAACAAGCGAAGAATTTCAGAGGTAGATGAACTGAAAATAGATGACTTTGAAAATAGAATCAGGGGAAATGATCTTGAGAATAACACAGAGATAATCCAGTCTTTAGGAGTAGCAGAAAGGGCACTCTTAAACAGGTAAAAATATATTTGAAGTGTGACGTCAGAAAGCCGGTCTTAAGGACATTTTATAATATTTAAACAATCGTTATTTGTTTAAATTTTATGATGTTTTCAAATTGACAAGATATTTTGACAACACAATGTCCAAGGCATTAGATTTCTGAAATGCACACTTCTCCACCTTCCATGGTTGCTATGGCAACACCATACATAACTTTAGGTGATACTAAAATAAGCAGGGCAATTTCCATTAATAGGCTATATATCTTAAGCATGTTAATATAGTTTATAAATATTTTTACATATCCATATTGCATATAATTTATGTCATTCATTAACTATTACCAGTTCAAATTCATGTAATGGACTGAAACATTCCTTGAACGTCATTTAATTTTGATGTTGTCTTCTTTATATGATGATTTTACGTCACATCAAAACTGTAGTAGTATAGTCCCTAAAATATGAATATCTCCTCAACTACAGGTGCTAATAAATTGCATAAAATTTTCAGAATTTGTTCAGAAATTTTGGCTGTACTAGTTGCAGATAGAAAAAGAAAATTCCATTTTTTGTCGTTAAACCTGGTTTTCCCAAGACCCTCCCCATATATACATATATATAAAGTTAACTCCTTATACTGAGAATACCCTCCAAGTCATCACTTTTTTTCACTTGAAGCACTGTGACACAGCTAATATCAGAATTTAACCAAAATTTCTGAATGCAACAAAAAGAACCACAAGCTTGCTTTGTTATCTAGTAAATAGTAAAACAATGAAATAATATGAATGTTTTCATAACGATGGCCAATGTACCCATCTTTAAGCTTTGTAGGAAATGACATATGTATAGTATTACAGACTTGTAAACCTAAAATTAGCTGTGAGGTGGTGAAAAGTCTTGAAAGGGGTTTAAGAAAATAATACAGACTATTATACTATTTTTTCAACATATTACACTTCAATACAGTGTTCATTTAGCAATTCTTAGCGTTATTCATTATTCAGTTTTCTGATCTTACATTTGCAGTGTGGGTATCTGAAAATATCACTCTTCTGGTGTTCCTCTCTTCAGTGCACACAAAATCACATTTTTTTCCATATATTAATGAGACACAAAATACAATTTCTACTGACTGATATTTGTCACATTGTATGTTGTAATGTAATTAATTAGAACTATATACATAGCAGGACCTCAAAGATAAAAGTTACCCTCACAGTCAGGCTATATCACCTTGACCTTTATAATGTAATGATGACTTAACTGATGAGAAACAGGCCATCTTCAACTTAGATGGATCATTGGAGGGTTTTAAGATATTTCCTGGACACAGGGACGTTCTAACGAATGAAGAATATGTGACAACCCAGGGTTCAACATTAACCTGCAACTGAATGACATTGCCTAGTAGACGGTCAGTCAGGTCTAGTAGACACTAGACAGACAGTCCAGTCTAGTTAAATATCCATCACTTACTTAGTATTTGCCCCATCCAATTGTGCATTCAGTTAAAAAAATGTAGTTCTGATAAAGAAAAATATTAGTTATCTAAATTTGGAAAAAATCCAAGTTAATTTTTAGCATTTCGATAATTTTTGATTGACTGTCGATGCATTGTGGGCACTTGCTATATTGTATTGGGACATGCTGTAAATGAATGAAAACTGTGTTTAAGCAATGATCAAGTTTGTTGCCTGTGATAACTGTATTTCCTATGTCTTATAAATTATTTGATCATAGTTATGGTACATAAAAATAAATGATTTCTAAAAGGAGACAAATTGTGGTTCCCCAAATACTATAACACCGTAAACCCTAAAGGACCATAACTCTCCATTGCATAACTTTGAAGTTATTACCTTTTGTATATTTTCACACTTGATTTTTGTCTGGGCTATAAATCAAAAAGTATAAGAGGTATCAAAATGAAACTTCATATGTGGATGGATCTAATTGAGGGGAAGTGCAGTGCCCAAGAACTATAACTCTCCAGTTCATAATTTTGCAGTTATTGCCCTTTGTATATTTTCACACTTATTTTTTGTCCAGGCTGTTATTCGAAAAGTTTAAGGTTATCAAGAGGAAAGTTCATAGGCTGGTATATCTCAGTAAGCGGAAGTGCATTGCTCAAGAACAGTAACTCTCTGGAAGTTGTAAATTTGTGTCCATACCATATTTCAATAGGCATACCAGATGTCAGGTGTATGTATTAGCGTAGTTTCTTTCTTTGTTTAACTAATACTTTTGCACATTTCCAGCCCACAGTGTACTTGTATTAAAATCCCTGTGACAAAGCGGCATGCGGGGGTATCTTAGCCATGACAATGGCAGTTCCAGTTTATTTCTCACACACTGTATCTTCCTAGAATCTCATGCAGTACAGTCATCTTTGCATAATCAAGAAGATGGGCTTTACTGGGTGATATGGGACTACTGGGTGAGTGAGACGCAGGTGATTTGATATGGGACTCTACTAGGTGAGAAGGGACTTCACTAGGTGAGATGGGACTCTAGTAGGTGAGATTGGACTTTACTAGGTTAGATGGGACTCTTTTAGGTGAGATGGGACTCTACTAGGTGAGACGGGACTCCAGTAGGAGAGATGGGACTTTACAAGTTGAGATGGGACTGATTACTGATTGAACATGTGTTTAAACTTGTATAGGTATGCACTAGGTTAGCATGTGTTTGCGTGGTTATGCAAATGTGTCCCCTTAGAACTGTGTGAGATATAACTGGACTGAAATAGTCTGCTTATGTCTGAAAGCAACTTATTCTCTTATGTTGCAGGATGGAGTTAGTTGAGGTGAGAGGAAAAAGCACCAGAAAAATAAGGAAGGTCTATGTTCTTTTAACAAGTGACATGGTAGCTGGCATTGAACACCTTCTTTCAACAAGAGTGTATGCAGGAGTAGATCCCAAAAATCCATATATTTTTGCTCGCACTAGTTCATCACCGCAGGATGGTTGTTTGGCCATGAGAGAAGTCACTGATACTTGCCCAGGATTGTCCAACCCAGGATTGATTCGCAGCAGATTATTGAGAAAGTACCTGGCTACAACTACACAGGCAAGTACTAAAGTTTATAATTTTGCATCCTCATTTAGGCACCATAATTTAGATGACTGTATTTCCATAACAACAGAAGACAGATGTAGAAAGTGACTTGATTTTAAAGACTTCAATAACTCTGTTATTACAATTAATATATGTCAGAAAAATAGAAATAATTGGTAAAAACATCTTCATTCTCTTATACAAAAAAAAAAGAAAGAAACCTGTAATCATCTCCATACCAACAAAATAGAATACTACAATTCCACCCTGGTCTGTGTGACATAAGTAATGTTATCAAGTCCAAGACCATCTTATTTTGTGACATATATTCATGATAGTTTTAATCATTTAATCATGTGTTACTGGATGAGTCCCTAGTTTGAAGGGCTGATTTCATGATATAAACATAATCTTGGAAACCTTCTCCTCTGACGCTTTTGATCAGAACCATTGAAATATTATCAGTGTCTGCTGACAAGCAAGATCTATATTTCTTAACTTGGCTGCAATGAGTATTGGTTAAATATATTTACCAAGATTGACAACTAGTCAGCAAGTTGCTGGACGGGCATACATGTATCTTGCAAGAGTTAGCACTGTTGTTGAGACTTCTAGCCACTTTTTGGACCCCAAGTGCACAGAGGTGCCTAGGTAGAAACACCAACCTTCCGCATGCCAGCTGGAAGGCTTCCTCACTTGAAAATCTTAGTGACCCTGACGGGGTCCCTCACCGCTTACACAGCGGTGAGGGGCTGAGACTTTACCAGCTTGGCCACACTCAGAGGCCCGTCAAGTCTGGATAAATATAACATGAAATAATTCAAACATCAAACAATTATATGTTTTTACAGATTATGGACATGTCAAGAGATGAGCTGAAATTAGTTGCTGACCATATGGGACATTCTGTTGCCATACACACTGACATATACAAGCTGCAAAGTTCCATTCTAGAACGCACAAAGGTGGCTAGGGCACTGGTTGCTCTTGAAAATGGGAAGTTAGCAGAATTTCATGGAAGGCCCTTAAATTCTATTTGCCTTGAAGGTAGATGTTGATTAATTAATTCTCATAAGGAAATCCAAACAAGCCTTTGTTCTTTACTCTTTAGTGGCTGTAATTTTTTTCTAATAGTAGGATAGTAACATGATAAAAAATTTGCCCATCACACTTGAAACATCATTATTAGACTTCATGGAGGAGAAGTACTGAGTGCACAAGAACCATTATTTGCACAGCATATTTTTATATCCCAGATACAAAGTATCTGGGGTCTATATATAAAATAGGAGTCTCGTCCGTCTGTAGACAAAGTTTGTCCGCGCCGTTTTATCAGTTATAGTTAGTCGGATTTTGATATAACTTCACAGTATTAATATGTATCAAGTCTAGTTGTGCATATTTTCGGCACATCTTGATCGGATAATTAGTCCCCAACCAGCAAAGCTGGAGGGGACTATAGGTTTGCCGTCAGTCTTTCCGTCCGTCTGGCTGTCCGCAAATCTGGATTCCGCGACAACTTAAAAACAGTTTTAAGATATGTTGATGAAATTCGGTATATGAATAGATGGCATTATGGAGATTATGCAAGTCTCTTTGTTTCTTTCTTGGACCAAAATTTTGGTTGCTATGGTAACGGAAATGGTGAAAAACTTGGAAAAAAGTCAAAATAGGGCGGCCGGTAGGGGACTTTTTGTGTTGCATGCAACATCGGTGACTTGTTTTTAAGGGAGTTATGACCCTTTGTTATAATATTTGTTGAATTTATCTTGTCCACACTATTTCTCAGCTATCTCTGGCTTGATTTTGATTTAACTTTACAGTATTTGTAAGTACCAAGTCTAGTTGTGGATATTGTCAGGACATTTTGATTGGCTAAATTTTAAAGGAATTATGGCCCTTTGTTATATAATATTTGATATATATTGTTAACACTTTATGACTGCAGTCAATGCGAATGTCCGTCGGTTAGTCGGACATGTCCGGTATATTTCCATTTTGACCGACGAAAGCGTCTGTTATTGTCGGACACAATGTCCGATGAAAAAAATCCATACAGCACCATTTCATTTTTGGAAAATTACTTTTACTTTCTTCGAAAAACAGTTTCCGTTGCTATTTTTAGCGATTATGTAATGATTATCGGCTGTCTGAGCTGGCCAAACAGTAACGATTGCGAATTGGTTCCCCGCAATTTATATACTAATATCTTTCGTAATGGAAACCATGCGGAAAACTGTCTTTATCGGTCAACAATCAACAACATGGCAGACGATGCAGTCACGAAAGATTGTTTTTTTCTTTTTATTCGCTTTCCATAATCAATTAACAAGGTCATACTCATTTTAATTTATTATCAGGTTCAATTTTTATCATTTCAATATTCATTATCTTAAATAATTAAATCTAGATTTTGTTGTCGATGAATTTAGATATACTGATGGTGCTAAGCCGAGTCGAAAATTGCCTGCTAGTTCTAGCAACGAACCAAAGAAGAGTGCTCCTGACAATAACAGACGTTTTTAGGGATATTTTTTCGGCTGATTTCCTCATTATGGTCACACAACTTACAGAACCTTAGTTTTTGCATAGCATTTTATGATCTTATCTGTGCAAAATAATTTCTTGTTGTAATGGGGTAGGGTTTATTCCTCTATATGTACTTATTTTGCAGGTCTTACATTTTTACATGTTTGTGAGTTTTGAATAGCTGATTAGGACAGTGTATATGTAAAACAGAGACAATATAAAAATAGCCAAAAATGAATGAATATTCATTATATTAAGTGATAAATTAATGTAAAATACTTGCAATAAAGAGACTGAAATCAAGATATCAAAATGTTCTTACTATAAATACTGTTTAAAACATTGCAACAGGTAAAAATATGTCGCAACAAGTAAAAGTTGCTGCGACAGGTAAACATTTGTTGCGACAGGTAAAACATTTGTGTCTACCTGTCGCAATGTCCTGTGAAGAAGAAAAAGATTTCGCATAGTCTGTGACTCTTGGTCTGATTTTGATTTTTTAACTTCACATTATTAATTTTATAATTATGAAATTTTAAGTTGTGCATATATTTTGCACATTATGATCAGCTTAATTTAAATGAGTTAACATCCCTTTGTTTTGTTTGTTCTAAATGATTATTTTGTCTGCTCTATTTCTTTGCTACCATTGGTTGGATATTTCTTTAACTTTACAATAATTATAAGTACAAAGCTTACTTGTGCATATTTTAGGCATGTTCTTCTTTTTGAGAACTTTTTATTGCTTTTACCTTCTTGTGTCATTTTACATTATCAACCTATTTATGTTTTGGTACATGTATAAGTTTGTCAGAGTTCAAAAAATTCTGTTGTGTGTTTTTATTAAACTGTGCCACAGTAACATCTGGGGGTATTCATCATTTTCAATGATAGTTCTTGTTCTTCCTGTTGTAAGTTGACTTAATTAAGTTGAAAATATTTGGGTTATTGGGTTTTTAAATACCAATTTAAAGTCATATGTATGGGGCATCAAATGGTGAAATACTCAGTTGCTTTTATGGATACTCAGTTGCTTTTATGGATACTCAGTTATTTTAAAAAAGTGAGGGTTACACTCAGTAGACCCTAAAAGTTTTATCTTGAAGCTTTTATTTTTAAATGACTATTAATAGAATTGTTTTGTTACTCAACGTGTCTTATTCTCACAGCTTTAAGTTCTCCCATTCATGATTTTTTTAAGTAAATTATACTGTTGTAGGAAATTGAGACTTAATTGTTAGCATATTTCTTGTAGAGCTACCTGAACCTATTGACCAATCCCAGGAATCAGAAGAACAATCAGTTGAGGAGTCTGATGAAGAGGGTAATGAAGATGGTGGTGTAGAAGTTGACAGTGTTAAACACTCTGGAGCTGTTGCTATACAAGAACCTAAATCTTGTTCTGAGCAGAACAGTAATATCAAAGGTAAGAAATGTTAAAATCTGCATAATGACATTGCTTTGGCAACTGCTTTCATTTGTTGCCAGCATGAAATGACACATAGGAATCACTTTGCCTGTGTATCAGAGTTGACTCAGTTTTCTTATCAAATCTGTTGCTTAAGCAAACTTACTGTTCGAGTTGGTGTCTCAGACAAATGAATTGCAGCAAAATCCTTCTTGGTCTTTGCTTATTGAATAATTATAAATTAGCATTGCAGCTGCTGTGGCCAAGCTGTTACAGTGACGTGGACTACAAATCTCTCAGCCCCTCACTGCTGTGGGTTTGAATCCCAGCTGGGACTTCGGAGTTTTAATGAGGGACAGCCATTCCAGCTGACTTGCAGTAAGCCTGGGGTTCTACCTAGGGGGCCTTTGTGCCTTGAAAAATGTACAAAGGTCTCTATAGGTCTTCCTCCCAGTCCCAGTGTAAATACCTGGATGTTGCTTATATGATGAATATTCTGTCAAAACAACAGTTAACTCAAACAAACTGAAGTGGTCAGGCTGCATTTCTTTCCAGAAGACCCCGTTGACCTATATACAAGGCATAGAGACCACACAGAACCCCCAACCTACCGCAAGCCAGCTGGAGGGCTTCCTCACTTAAAAAAATTCTGTCCGGGATTCGAACCCACAGCGGTGAGGGGCTGAGAGATTGACTCCTCGGCAAAAACATTAATAGAAATTATCAATATGATTTGAATTATAATAGTACCAATGCATGATTTTTATGAAGTTAGAAAGATTAAAATAATTAGCATTTTTGTTGATAAAATTCCCAAACATTAATGCGGGCGTCACACTGTCCCGAAATTGACACCAGATGGGCATATGAATATGGAATATTGAATTTCACGCGAAGTTGGCCCCGAAATTGGTCGACAGCCAATCAACAGCCAAAGCAAGTACGATTCCTTCAGAAGGTCACGCGATCGCATCCGATCCACACACAGTCACCTCAAAGATGCAAATTTTTACCAAGAAGTTTACCCGCAGGACACACTAAGGCCACGCGATGGGTATACGACGTCGTATTGTGAGTACGATGCATTCGAACGTGGTCACAAAGGCGTCAAGTGGCCATCAGGGTGGTATAAAACCTTCGGCCAACCACGGCAAATTTTAGTTGCTAATAGTATTGGGAGCACAACTACTTTAATGCATTAACTTTATTTTGAGGGTAAGAGTCTCGCTGGAAAATACAGAACCCAGAAGAGGAAAGCAGAGGAAACTGAGGATTTAGAGGTCCAAGAAAACAGTACTGAGTCTGCAACAAGAGAGAGGCGAGTTGTGAAATCCAAGAAAGAAAGCTATTTTATTCTCTTTAGAGATGTGCAGGACTGACTGATAAAGAAGATGGTCTGAGGCTAGCGTTTTATATGTCCACCATGATACATATGCAACGCTTGAGCCACTCAAATTTGCTTTCTTCGTCCACATTGTGGTCCCATCTCGATGTCATTGAACCATAATATGATTGTGACAAGACGGTATTGCGGGCGCTTTACGTAGTTGTGTTGCCTTCCTAAGACAATCAGGCATCTTATTGTTTCCTTCGTATTGGCTTCTTGAGGCGAAAAATGCCAGATGGCACCAAGGATCGCACGAAGTAAAGACGAAGACTACGCAATTTGACAAGATGGCTTCACGATGGCTTTATGAAGCGCAAAATTGGCATACGAATTCAACACGAAAATGAACCTTCGCAATGTCTTAGGGCAATTTTTTGGCATGCCAAAAATTTTGCGACCGCTCACGAAGTTGCTGCCGGAGCCTGAAAAAAATAGCCAGAGGTCATACGATGGCACTAGATGCCCTCATGAATGGCCCAATGTTATTGCAATCAGATCCGAATTTGAATATTTCCTTATTCGTGTGTCTATCTGGTGCCAATTTTGGGACAGTGTGACGCCTGCATAAAAAATTCCCAATTTTTGCCTCCTTTTCCCAAAATGGCTAGGAAAACCCTTGGTAAATATGGTTTACAGTCAAGCTCACTTATAATGAAATCGGATAAGGGCTGTTCCAGGAAAAAAGGGGGGGGGGGGAACGCCACTTCAAAAAGAGGGTACCACCAACACAATTTTTTTTTTTTCACCCCCCACCAACAGAATTGGAAAATGTCACATATCCCCCACCACTACATTTATATTACAAATTATACCCCCAACCAATGCAATTAGAATTCTGAATATGTCCTATGAGTTTGTAGATTGCAGCAGATGAGTATTTTGTGAACTTATAAAATACTATATGTATTGTATCATACTGTATGCAATGTAAAAATGTCTGTTTATCCATTTATCATTTCATGATGGAAACTGTTTCATTTCTGATGGAGAGAATTCATCATCTGACTGGACTCCTCATGTTTGAGAATAAATACAGAAAATTTTGAAGTTTTGAAGCAATTAAATACAATTTACATTCATGGTCTCCGAATTTAATTTTATATATTCCTCACCAAAAGCTGCAAAAAAGTCAATTATAAGTGTACATAATTTTGTCTGTGTTGTTTGTAAAATAAACAATATTTGAAATGAATGTAATTTTACAATCAATCTGGAATTTTGATCCTCACTTGAGAATTAAAATATCTTTTTTTTATCTTTTCAACAATTTGAAAAAATCCCTTGTTATTTATTAGTTGTCTGTAAGCCATAAAGAAAGAAGACCAATATTTGCTGTAAGATTTTAAACATTTTAAAATGAAAAAAAATAAAATGTAAACAAATGTATTCTGACAGCGCACCCCCTTTTTCAGATTGATAGATGATTTTGGGAAATAAAATGGCTAATAAATGCCACATACCTCCTTTGGATATCCTTTTGTAGACATTTGATATTTCATATTATAAAAGACTGATGAAAGACCGACTCCCCCCCCCCCCCCCCCCCCCCCCCCCACCGAATTTCTCCATGGATTTATGCGAATATCGGGACCAATTAACGGTAACCTAAAATCCGGTAATATTTCCAATGCCTGTTAATAAGTTATAAATTAGTGGGCTACAGAGTAACCCAAGTGTAATCTGGACGTCGAGGACCCAAACACATTTTACCGGCATAAATATCGTTTTATGACGACTTGTCAAGGAAACCAGGGGAACTGGATTTATATAATGTCAGATGATCAGATACATTTACCTTTGAAAGTGGTAATGAGCAAATTTAAATTGTTTTTGCCCAGAAAGTGAGCCACATCTTCCACGCTTGCCATGGTCAGCGCCATATTTTGCAGTGCCGAAATAAAACCACGTCGTGAAATATCACGCTTTTTCGTACTCAAAAATGTTCGATCCGTAGATTCGTACATAAGTTATTTCGTAATTATCAGCTCTGACTGGCCGCTGTTTTACAGACAAAATTATGATTAAGAATAACACTTACCCCCCCCCCCCCACTAATACAATTAGAATGTTTTATAAACCCCAATACAACAAAATTAGAATTGCAAAAATGCCCCCAAACAACACAATTTTATCCCATGTACCACCCACCAAATTTTAATTGATCAGCGTTCCCCCTCCCAGACCCCGATTTTCCTGGAACAGCCCTAAAACAAAATACCGCTTATAACAAAATAAAAGTCATTCCCCGAATGCTTCCTTCATTATTTCAATGGACCCACGCCTGCATAAGATAAAATCAGATATAGTGAAAAATCGGCTAAGACAAAAGAATTTGTAGGTCCCAATACTTAAGTTTACCTCTGAAATGGTTCGGTTAACACAAAATTGCCGGTCATTATCACAGTTTGACAATTGTTCATAAATGTCTGTCACCTCGGGCGGTAAACAGCACCCGGCTATATGTACGTCGTTGCGTAATCAATTTAAGCCAACAGAAAAACCGTTTCGTGTGAATAATAAACACATGTCACTCAGATACATGTATTATATTCTAATTACGATAAGTTTGTGCTGAATATTGTTGTCGCTTCCAAAGTAGCTTCTGTCGATTTTTTTGCTTTCAAATAAAGCAGATATGCCGTACATATAGCTCAAAAGCAAAACTAGTTAATTCAAGGGGAGTAACTATGACGGATCGATATGGCATCATCTGACGATTACGTACATAATGTTAATATCCAGTGACTTTTTCAAAAATTCTTAAATACATACACCTGTACAAGTCATGTACTGATTATCAAACACGGGAATAAACATTTTGTAAAACAAGGTAATAGCGGTTTTATTTCACAATTTATCCCTTTTATAACCATAGTTGTTGGAATTACTCACTTACCATTTAGTTTTAGTAGATCTAGTAAGAATAGAAATACAATGTATAACGAAATTTCATTTCACTATATACAAACATAACGAAATTTTGTTATATGGATATAACGAAATTCGGATATAACAAAATAATTGGCAAGGTCCCTATGATTTCGTTATAAGTGAGCTTTACTGTATAACAGTTCCAGACATGAATGTTATTATAGAGACTTTGTTGCATTTATTTGTGTATTCAGAGGTTATCTAAGGCCTCATTTTTTTTGCAGCTAGTACATGCAAGCGAGGACAGAAACGAAGGTGGGATGAAGAAGAGAACAAAGCTTTCTTTCAAATTTTCAAAGATGAGCTTCAGATGAAAAGAATGGCTGGAAGGTTGAAGTTGGAGAAAGCTGCAGATGTCCTAAAAAGAAGATCAATTGCACAAATTCGCACAAGGGTCAACAACATGATTAAGGAAAAGCAGAACGTCTACTAATAATTATACCCCCAGTCCCCACACAACATATTTGTGACAGGGTATATTAGATTCAGCTTGTCTGTCTGGTCGACTGGCTGTCTGTCAGTTTTTATACGCCCAAAGGGCGGTATTAGGTTGTCTCTCATTAGGTCAGGGCCATTGGGAATTATGTCCCTTGAATTATCATAAATGCCTGATTTTACTTTGTTTATTCTTTAGCATCTTTTTTTCTTCAATTCTTCTTCAAACTTGATGTTAGTGTGAGCATAATCTCTTGGCCAAGTTCATGTACAGCGAGTATTTGCCGAGTAGGTCAGGAATTATTGCCCTTTGTTTATCAAAACTGCTTGATAAACAAAATGTCAGTGGCTTTTATTTCATGACTAAGGTATATTATGTCCTTTACTTGAACAGACAAATCTAGAGTTATGGTCAAGAATGTTTATTATTGTTTGTAGAACAGTGGTACATGGTTAAGGAAAAAGGGCCATCACGTCCCTCTTGTTTCTGTTGTAATGGAGGACAATGTCTAGAGCAAATTTTCTAAATTCTTTGTAGATTTTGATTTAAGGATACAGGAGTATCAGTGGCAGGTCAACTTGTGTGTCTTGCTAGGCCCATGTTTAATCAAATACAGCTTTTTGATATTTTTTTTCTTGTATTGATAATATAGGAATACTTTGTAAGGACTTCATGTCCAAAAGCCTTGGCCTGATTAAAAGTCCACAGTTGTGTTTAGAAGCAAGTCTACAGTTGTGAATATAGACAACTAAGTAAGTTGATCTGGACACAGTTTTATCAGAGAAATAGACTTTCTAAGTTTTCTTATACAGATAATATGGGAGTTCCTTAGTCCGAGTTTTATGAAACTGTACTAGAGTCATCATTACCAAGTCAAAATTTGCATATTGTCTGCATGTTAAACTTGGTTCATTTATGATGGATTGAGCATTAAAATGTCATGTTTCTTCATTGTTCATGGGAAACACACTTCATTTCTGTGTTAAATTCTACATCAGGTACATAATTATACCCCCGAAACAAAGTTTGGGGGGGTATATAGGAGTCACCCGGTGGTCGGTCGGTCGGTTGGTCGGTCGGTCGGTCCAGCGGTCCGTTGCATTTTCCTTGTCCGGAGCATAACTTGAAAACCACAAGTTGGAATTCAATACAACTTCATGCAATGATCAAGCACATGGAGAGGAAGTGCAGTGTACAAGAACCATAACTCCATCTTGACTTATTACAGAGTTATTGCCCTTTGTTACTTTTCCTTGTCCGGAGCATAACTTGAAAAGTACAAGTTTGATTTCAAAACAATTTCATACAATGGTCAACCACAATATGAGGAAGTGCAGTGCACAAGAACCATAACTCTATCTATAGTAATTACAGAGTTATTGCCCTTTGTATTTTTTCCTTGTCCGGAGTATAACTTGTAAAGTACTGATTGGATTTCAAAACAATTTCATACAATGGTCAAGCACAATGAGAGGAAGTGCAGTGCACAAGAACCATAACTCTATCTAGAGTAATTACAGAGTTATTGCCCTTTGTATTTTTTCCTTGTCCGGAGTATAACTTGTAAAGTACTGATTGGATTTCAAAACAATTTCATACAATGGTCAACCACAATATGAGGAAGTGCAGTGCACAAGAACCATAACTCTATCTATAGGAATTACAGAGTTATTGCCCTTTGTTACTTTTCCTTGTCCAGAGTATAACTTGTAAACTACTGGTTGGATTTCAAAACAATTTCATACAATGGTCAACCACAGTATGAGGAAGTGCAGTGCACAAGAACCATAACTCTATCTATAGGAATTACAGAGTTATTGCCCTTTGTTACTTTTCCTTGTCCAGAGTATAACTTGTAAACTACTGGTTGGATTTCAAAACAATTTCATACAATGGTCAACCACAATATGAGGAAGTGCAGTGCACAAGAACCATAACTCTATCTAGAGAATTACAGAGTTATTTCCCTTTGTTACTTTTCCTTGTTTTTCTTGTCCTGAACATAACTCGAATATTATACATGGTATATACTTGAAACTTAAAATGTAAACAGATGGCGACTAGGAGAAGTGCAGTGTCCAAGAACTGTAACCTTATATTTTTAAACTACTGTGACAAACAACCATTATTGACTCTCTATCAACTTTAAATAAAAACTTTACTTACTTATTACTATCACAACCAATATACTATGTATACAGGTTCTTATCTATGCTCTGCCTGAAGTCTGGCTTCTCCTGCATTAAAGTATTTTGCGGGGGTATTAATCACCTTCAGTGATAGCTCTAGTTATGATTGTTATCATATTTTGAGTGTTATCAGAAGCAATACCTTTTTTATGCCCCCGAAGGTGGGCATATAGTAGTCGCTCCGTCAGTCCCTCCCTCCTGATTTTCGTGTCTGTTCCGTAACTCTGACCCTCCTTAATGGATTTTAAAATTGGCAGAAATGTTCACCACAAAAGATGATGTGTCGTGTGCAATCCCTGGTTCTGTAGCTCAAAGGCCAAGGTCAAAAATTGTTGTTTTTTTTTTTTTTTTTTTTTTTTTTTTTTTTTTGTATCCACTCCATAACTCTGAAATGCCTTGATTGATTTTGTAATTATTTGGTAGAAATGTTAACTACAATGAGACAATGTGTAGCATGCAATACCAAATTCTCTAGCTTCAATGTCAGGTTCATGCTTAGAGTTCAAAGGTCAAAGATTGGGTCTTTTGTTTTCATGTTAGCTCCATAACTGACATTCCTTGATGAATTTTGAAATTATATGGCGAAAATGTTCACCACCATGAGACTTTGTCACATGAAATACCCAGTTCTTAAGCTGCAAGGTCTAGGTCATACTCAAGAGTTCAAATATCAAATATTGGGTCTTTTTTCCATGTCTGCTCCATATCTCCTTGATGGATTTTAAAACCGACTTTGAATGTGCTATGCAGCAATGTTCATTATCATAAGGTGATGTGTTGCATGCAATTTCCTGTTTCGTAGCTTGAAGGTGCAGGTCACACTTTAAAAAATGGGGTGTTTTTTTTTCATGGCCACTTAACGCTGATGTTTTAAAGTGCAAAACCATAAACATGCCTTTCGGGGGCATTCATTACATTCTGTGAAACATCTTGTTTCATTTATGTTTTATTTATGTCATTTTGATGAGTTCACACCTTCAAAACCATCTTTACACTGCTTATAGTATTTTTTTCTTTGAAAAAAAAAAATGTTTGAAGTATTTTTATGTAGCTATTCAATTTGTGTATTTATTTCCATTTTAGGTGGATTTATTCATATCTGTAGACCGGGAAGTATGGAATTTGATAGTTTCCCCTTTGGTTTAATTACTTTTTTTGAGAGACATATTGCCAGAAAGGCTGCTCATTTCTTTCAATGTCAAGGAATGACTTTTCTTTATTGCAGTGTCTGTTTAAAAAATTATTTTTTTGACTGTGAAGAGTTTAATGATGCAAGTGACTTTTGCATTCAAGCAGGATTAAGAGTTGAACTGTTCCAGATTAAAGAAATAAAAGCAGACCATGTTGTGTATTCCAGGTATCTTAGATGCAAATGAACTATACCAGAAAACTCTTCTCTGAGGGTTTCATTTGTTTTGTTTTAAGCCTGAATTATGGTTATAATAGCACCTAATGAGTTTGTAACAAGATTTTATTTCTTTATTTTTTGAAAGACATTGTGCCGGAAAGGTTATGTGTTTCTTTTGATGTCTGGGAATGACTTAATTTTATGGCAGTTTCTGTTCAAAAATACTTTATTTTTACCATTAAAAGTTTCATGATGTGATTATTTTGCAATCAAGTTGTAGTTGTTCATGATGTGATTTTTTTTGCCATCAAGGTGTAGTTGTTCCTGATTAAAGAAAGAAGCAAACAGGCAAGGATTTCTTACTTTGTTAATGTTTATGAGTGTAATTGTAAACATGTTAGTCCTGATTATTAGCAGTGCAGTGTTCAGCAGGGTATAACTTTGAATAATGTAATGTGTTCGAATAATAGAAAGCAGTCATTAATAAGCTGCTTCTTGCATTCTGTAGCCATTGTAGGAACCTATAACCCTTCCAAGCTTTCTTGTTATTGCATTGAAGCATACATCTAACAAATGATGTTGTTTTTCTTTCAATTTTTATGCCCCCGCCAGAATGGCAGAAGGGCATTAAGAGTTACCCCTGTCCGTCCGTCCCGGATTGGTTTCCGCTCAGTAACTTTTGAAGGACTCAACTCATTGAATTCATATTTGGTGTATGCATGTATGATAACAAAATACAGGCCAAGTTCGATTTTGGACACTGCTGGCCCAATATGACCAGAGTTATGCCCCTTTATTGATATATTTTATTGCAAATTTTTGGTTTCCGCTCAATAACTTTTGAAGGACTCAACTGATTGGATTCATACTTGGCATATGAGTGAATAATAACAAAATACAGTTCAAGTTCGATTTTGGACACTGCCGGCCCAAAATGACAGGAGTTAAGCCCCTTTATTGATGTATTTTATTGCAAATCTTTGGTTTCCACTCAATAACTTTTGAGGGACTTAATAGATTTAATTCATACTTGGCATATGTATGGATAATAACAAAATACAGGTCAACTTTGATTTTGGACACTGCCGGTCCAATATGACTGGAGTTATGCCGCTTTATTGATATATTTTAGTTTCCGCTCATTAACTTTTGAAGGACTTAACTGATTGGATTCATACTTGGCATATGAGTGGATAAAAACAAAATACAGGTCAAGTTCGATTTTGAACACTGCTGGCCCAATATGACTGGAGTTATGCCCCTTTATTGATATATTTTATTGCAAATTTTTGGTTTCCGCTCAATAACTTTTGAAGGACTTAACTGGTTGGATTCATATTTGGTGTATAATAACAAAATACAAGTCAAGTTTGATTTTGGACACGGTCAGCCCAATATAACTGGAGTTATGCCTTTATGTTTTCTATTGCAAATTTTTGGTTTCTGCTCAATAACTTTTGAAGGACTGAACTGATTGGATTAATATTTGGTGTATGAGTGTATAATAACAAAATACAGGTCAAGTTCGATTTTGGACACTGCCGGCCGAATATGACTGGAGTTATGCCCCTTCATTGATATATTTTAAGTAATAAAACTTAACGGCGGGGGCATCCGTGTCCTATGGGCACTTTTCTAGTTATGTAAGAAACACTTCTAACTTTATAGACAGTTGTGAGAATGATTATATTAGTCAGCTACAAGACCCCACCCCCAAATGATTTCATGTTGTGTACTAGTGTATATACATATGTATTACCATATCAACAAAATATTTTAAAAAGAAATAGTGAAACTGGTAGAATCAGGTGTCATTTCCCTATCCCTATAAAGTTATTGTCAAAATAATTGTGATAATTAGTGTTTGGTGACTGATAGTCAAAAATTGTTATTTGTCAGTGAGCTAAAATGATATGTAAACACATGTATCATATCAATTAAGTCATACAGTTTTAATCTACATGCATTTTAATCTCACTGAGCACAAAGTGCTCAAGTTGAGCTACATTGTATTGTTATCACCCTCTGTCCAGCGTTGCTGTGCATTGTCAACAATTTGCTCTACACCCCATCTCCTTTGAAACTGATGGACGGAATTTGTTAAACTTGGTGGGAATGATCTTTGGAGAACCTTCACAAAAGTTGCTGAAATAAACTTGGTCCATGTAGAATTCCAGTTGCCATGACAATGGAAAGAAAAAATAATCAGAATACTCAAAAAATTATCTCCTCCAAAACTGCTAGCCAGATTTCAAAATATTTTAATGGTTCCTGGGGTAAACCAGTAATGCTGAAATTTTCATCCTTGACAAAAAAACAAAAACAAAACAAAACAAAAAAAAAACCATTGCCACCAGGGACAATGCTGATTTGCCAGTGACAACTTAAAAAAGACATCTCCAAAACTACTGACCAGATTACAAAATCATTTGGCATACATGTTTTATGGGTCTTCTTCCAAGATTGCTAAATTAATTCTTATCCATAAAGCAACAGAAATTTCCAAAAATGCTGGCCAGATTTCTTGCTTAAAAATAGAAGATCCACCCATATTTGTTTTAAAAGTAAAGGTCACATAGCCAAATCTTAAATTCTTATCAGCTTTTATCCGAGTGATGGCCTTTGACCTAAAGTGTGGCATATGAAGGTGTTATATGCTTTACAAACATTTCTTGTTACAATAATCTCTTACCCTCTACCATAATAACTAAACCCAAATTGATCTCTTGAAAACTGAGGCTTTAATAGGTTAACCATCTGCTCCAAAACAGATAATAAGAATTTTTGTGATTTAGGATTATTGTTCTTAGATGAGTGATTTAGACCACAACAGCCCTCTTGTTTTTATAGAAATAAGGAATTACTAAAAAAAAAACAGCCTTGCATTAAAAAACAAACAGACAAGCAAAACACTGCATGGGCTAATACATGTATGTGAAGAAGGATATTTTGTATGAAGTTAGTTTTAGCACTGTAGCAGTTGTAGTTATTTCAACATTTTTTCCAACATGAGACAATGTGTTGCATGCAAGACACTTGTCTGTCGCACCAAAATCAAGGTCAAACTTAGAGGTCGAAGTTAAAAAATTGTGGTAAAACCCTATTACTTTGTCATTAGCTCAATTTAAAAGCGTCTGCTTGCAATATTTTCAGAGTTATGCCACTTTTTATGCCCCCACCATTTAATGTGGGGGGGGCATATAGATTTGCCTTTGTCCATCAGTCCGCACTCACATATAGATATTTATGTGGCTATGAGAACAATAGCTTACAGTAAATTCTCTTTGATCCTATTTATTCCGTAAAAGTTTTATGTGGCTAATTTTCTGTTACGTGGCTATAAAAACAATAGAGGGAACAATAGAGTAGCCACATAAATACTCTGTCCTTAGAACGTCCGTCCGGCCATCTGTCCGTCCGTCCTGAAAGTATGTCCAGAACATATCTCAAGATCAATAACAGGTATCAACATGAAACTTCATAGGTGGATAGAACTTGATGAAGAGAAGTGCAGCACACAAGAACCATAACTCTGTTTTGCACGATTCAGGAGTTATTGCCCTTTGTTATTTTTTATACTTAAATTTTGTCCGGAGCATAACTGAAAGGCTTTATGAGGTATCAACATGAAACTTCATAGGTAGATAGAGCTTGATAAAGAGAAGTGCAGTGCACAAGAACCACAACTCTATCTTGAATTATTTAGGAGTTATTTCCCTTTGTTATTTTTTCATACTTAAATTTTGTCCGGAGAATAACTTGAAGGCTTTTTGAGGTATCAACATGAAACTTTATAGGTAGATAGAGCTTGATGAAGAGAAGTGCAGTATACAAGAACCACAACTCTATCTTGCATTATTTAGGAGTTACTTTTCATACTTAAATTTTGTCCGGAGCTTAAGAGGTATCAACATGAAACTTCATAGGTAGATAGAGCTTGATGAAGGAAAGTGCAGTGCACAAAAAATGTAACGCTATTTTGCTTAATGTAGGAGTTATTGCCCTTTGATTTGTGACATAGCACTGAGGTGGGGGCATCCGTGTCCTATGGACACATTTCTAGTTTAAATAGAAAATCCTCTTCTATATAGTATATATGTTAAATACCATATGCTTATATCTCAGCTGGTACTTATTGGATTGAGTTGAAACTTTATAACTGTGTTCAGGGACACCAGACAATCAACTTAGATAACTCTTGCTTGAATTTTTTATGAATTCGGCCCCTTTTGGACTTAGTTATTTTGGTTTAATTTTTTTTATTTAGCATACTATCATGCATATATCTTAGCAATCAGTTACTGGATTGACTTAAAACTTCATAAATGTGTTTAGGGGCATCACATCATCAAGTTATTTAACTTTTTTTCTGAATTTTGTATGAATTATGGCCCCTTTTGGACTTAGTAAATTTGGTTAAAGTTTTGTATTCAACATACTTCCATGCATATGTCTCAGCAATCAGTTATTGGATGGACTTAAAACTTCATAAATGTATTTAGGGGCATCACATTTATCAAGTTAGATAACTCTTGCTGAAGTTTGTATGAATTATGGCCCCTTTTGGACTTAACAAATTTGGTTAAAGGTTTGTATTCAACATATTTCCATGCATATATCTCAGCAATCAGTTATTGGATGGACTTGAAACTTCATAAATGTGTTTAGGGGCATCACATCATCAAGTTAGATAACTCTTGCATGGATTTTGTGTGAATAATAGCCCCTTTTGGACTTAGTAAATTTGTATTCAACATACTTCCATGCATATATCTCAGAAATAAGTGATTGGATGGACTTGAAACTTCATTTATATGTGTAGGAGCATCATGTTATCATGTTACATAACCCTGGTTTGCTTTTTTTATGAATTATGCCCCTTTTTGGACTTAGTAATTTTGCTTACAGTTTTGTATTCAACATACTTTCATGCAGTTATCTCATCAGCAATCGCCAATCAGTAATTGTGAATTATGACCCCTTTTTGAGTTAAGCGCCAGAAAAATTGGGCATGCTGTCATACGGACAGACCTTGTTTTTCTGATAGTTCTTTGTATTATTGATCACCAATGTAAGGTAATGTGTTGCATGCAACACACTGGTCTGTGACAAGAGCTGGGTGGGAGTATTGATCAGCTTTGGTGATAGCTTTGTTAGAAGATGTGTGTATTTACAGTGAATGGTCATTGTTACATAGAGGTAGTATTTTGTTTAAACAGTGGAATTAATGGTAGTTTTATCATTGTAAAATTTCCTTTAGTTGTAATTTTGTTTCCAAATGATTGTTCATACAGAAAATAAAATATTTGATAAGAAAATATCTTTTTAGTCAATTCATAAGGTATATAAGTATATATACCAAACCTTGTCCAAAAATTTGGGATCTAATTGAACACCGGTTTTTAGCTCGACTATTCAAAGAATAGTTTGAGCTATTGCAGTCACCCTTTCGTCGGTGTCCACGTCCGCAGTGGCGTCTGCGTTAACAATTTCTTGTCCAGGTCATAACTCAGAAACTATAAAAGGTATCAAAGTTAAACTTCACATGTGGATAGATCTCATCATGGTGGAGTGCAATGACCAAGAACTGTAACTCTCATTTAAATAATTTATAAGTTATTGTCCTTTGATCGCATCAACAATTTCTTCACCGGAGCATAACTAAACTTG
>CM037779.1:1796253-1846253 GCA_021229015.1 Solen grandis
TGTCATGATCAACTGGTCAGAATTTCCTTTGCCATTTGTTTTCATGTATACAAAGTTGTGTAAGATGCATCTTGTTTTTAGCTCACCTGAGCAAAGCTCAGGGTAGCTATTGTGATCCCGTGAGTGTCCGTCGTCCGTCGTGCGGTGTGCGTCGTCAACAATTTTTAGTGTTTACACTCTATCACCTTTATTTCTTAAGCAATCATCTTCAAACTTTAAGATAATGTTTATGACCATAAGGTCTCGATTGAGTTCGATTATGGCTAGATCGTCAATTAGGTCAGGAGTTATGCCCCTTTTAATATTAAAAAAGCATTTCACTTTTTCATTCTAGCATCTGCATCTTTTGAGCAATCATCTTCAAACTTTATGGCAATGCTTATGACCATAAGGTCTCGATTGAGTTTGATTATGGCTGAGATCCGTCATTTAGGTCAGGAGTAATGCCCCTTTTAATATTTAAAAAAAGGCAGATTTCACTTTGTTTACACTCTAGCATCTTCATCCTTTCAGCAATCATCTTCAAACTTTATGACAATGTTTATGACCAAAATGTCTTGATTGAGTTCGATTAGGAAGCCATATTTCACTTTCATCTTTTGAGCAATCATCTTAAAACTTTATGGCAATTCTTATGACCATAATGTCTCGATTGACTTTGATTATGGCTGAGAATGGTCAATTAGGTCAGGAGTTTAGCCCCTTTTAATATTACAAAAAATGCCAGATTTCACTTTGTTTACACTCTAGCATCTTCATCTTTTGAGCAATCTTCTTCAAACTTTATGACAATGTTTATGACCAAAATGTCTCAATTGAGTTCGATTATGGCTGAGATCGGTCAATAAGGTCAGGAGTTATGCCCCTTTAATTATAAAAAATGCCATATTTCACTTTCTTTACACTCTAGCATCTTCATTTTTTTTAGCAATCATCTTCAAACTTTATGACATTGTTAATGACAATAATGTCTTAATTGAGTTCAATTGTGGCTGAGATGGGCCATTTAGGTCAGGAGTTATGCCCCTTTTAATTCAAAAAATGCAAGATTTCACTTTGTTTAGTCTCTACCAACTTCATTTCTTTAACAATCTTTTTTAAGCTTTAAGACAATGTTTATGCCCATAATCTCGCAATCGGGTTCAATTATAACTGATATTGACTAGTTAATTTAAGAGTTATGCCCTTTTCACCATAAAAAAAGCCAGATTTCACTTTTACACTCTAGCATCTTTATTTCTTATGCAATCATCTTTCTCAGGTGAGCGATCAAGGGCCATCTTGGCCCTCTTGTTTAAAAATTAAATTAAATTAAAATTTAAACCTGTATAAATTCTGAGGCATTACCTGTAATCTCAAAAAAGTTTGGTCTTTTGACGGGTTATTTCATATATTATTAAAAAGTGTTTACAATGAACTGAGACATATTAGTAGCCAGACTGAAAACATAACTGTAGATTCTATTTGCAGTATCTGAAATATGTCATTCAGTTGTATTTCCACTCTGTCTCTCGCCAAACATGTGCCAAGATGTTAAAACTGTAGAAGTGCAAGACATGAAATGAGAAAAATTGATCTGCCACTATTATATTCCTACAACTTATTTGTGTGGCAACTCAGATTTTGGGGATTTTGGGGAATCGGACACCTTGACTGTTTTTATATTTCATTCATGTGGATCCAACAAAACAAGTACATGTATATGTATATTGAAAAGAAATGATGGGAGTTGGCCTTTGAAAACAGAACTAATGCAATTACCAAATAACAACTAGGTAGAAAAGAAAAGAAAAAAAATGCCACCTCAATGCTTTTTGCAAATACTTCTCTATCCTTAGTGTAAACAAACATATGACAGGGATTAAAATGATTTGAATTTCAATCAAGGTATGATTATAATGATTTTATTAATATAGAGTATAAGGAATGATTTAATCCATTTGTGTACAATTAAATTTATAAAACATATGGGTTTCAAAAGGGTATTGTTTCTATATTAATAATCTGTCATACATACCATGGGTAAGCTAGATGTTGTTTATAGATATTGACCTGGTACTCACTATCTTTCGTGTGTGTGAGGTTGTTGACATGCATGACGAATATCACACTTTATTGATACTTATGACAGTAAAAACAAAAAGGAGTGAGAAATTTATATTATGAGGAAATCATGAGGACATTATGTTTATGCGCTTCTTTCAAAGAATTACAGAATAATGGCCCATTATTGGACTGTAAAAATCTCTACGTCATTGGCAAAAATCTTGTGATGTGATCTACTTCTACATTACTTCACCAATTGAGATGTGATTTTGTGTATGCATTTTTATTGACATGTAGATGTGCATGACATAATTTATATGCATGTCATCCAAAGACATAGTTATGGCCCCTGAATTATTTTTAAAAAATCTTTTGAATTATTTCTATATTACTTCACTAATTCAATTCAGATTTTGCATATGCTTTAATTATGGTGTGTAAATCTGTGTGACATAATTTTTGTGTGTGTCTTCTAAAGAAAGAATTATGGACCCTGACTAGACTTTAAAAAGCTTTTACAGCTTTTTGTCTATGAAAAAGCCACATGGTGGATTTATTCATCACCAACAGTAATAGTTCTAGTTTTTCTTGTGTAAGTGTATTTCGTCATACTTTTTATTGCATTCTCAATACTAAAACAAAACATTAACGGCAAAAGTGAAAATATATATCTATGCTGTACCGTAAGCTTTCCATTCCTGTTAATCAACATGCTATATATAGTGTCACTGAATTCGGAGGATTATTGGCAAGTTTACCTTTGTCATGTTAATATTATATTAGTGCCAGGTCAACATATATAAACTATATGATGTTGTATGTTTTCTTTGTCCACGTTTTATATCATTTACAGGCATACAAATCAAATCTTATTCATTTTTTAATGATTTTCATCCATTTCAATGTGTAATAAACTTTATTAATTGCCATACATTGTTTATTCCTCAAAAAGTACTATTCTATATAATCATGAAATGGATTGTTTTCCTCCCTTTTGATCCATTATACATACATAACACACATGTAAACAAACCATTCCATGTCATTGTTGTTATATATATACCTGCTTGGTATTGCAGTTTTCTGCTGAATCACACTGCATAATTTTACTTTACTCTTTTAGAATGTGCTAGAATTTAAAACATCATTACATGCAAACAAAATACTGTCACGGTGCAAGTATGTATCCCACTTACCGACATAGTGAATAATATGGTGCTCCTCTCTATATTTTGATAAGAAAAAGTAATTTTAATCAGCAAATTACTAAATGTGATGAGGTGTCTAACATTTATATTTTATTTGTGAACTGGCTTTTTCATAAGTATTTTTGTAATTGGTCAAACGCAACAAATGCTAATATACCAGTAAATTTTGAATGTATTTACTTGTGCACATTGAAGAGTGCAATTTGTCCATGGTCACAAATATCTTTCTTTTGTCTTGACAGATTTCATTATGGTCTGACAATTGATTTAGTAGATATGTGTGTATAAGAAATTAATGTATTTTTAATCATTTGGTATATGTGGTATTAGGATGACAGAATGACCTGTTAATCCTTTGTAGTTATGGTCAGCTTCTGTGCATCATGTTAAAGACTAGATTGACAGCATTTGTGTTATTTACTATAACCCTTTAACCTCTGTTTATTAAATGTATAAGTATTGTGTAGGGAACAAACAAAATAAACTGACAAATGTAGAGTTAACTTATAAGAAGCCAGCAGATTATAAGGTATTATGTGTGGCAGGCTGTTCTGGTATTTTGTTTGTCACATAAGATGTTCTCTAAATGTGATAAAAAAAGGTTAATTCTATCACAATAAAAAAAGCTATGTTTGAATGAATGCCATGCCTCCACATGGTGTGTCTTTGACATTGGGGTCAAGGTCACCTGGCAGGTAGAGCTCATCAAATGTGCATACGCCTGTGAAGTTTGAGGCTGTAAGTGAAAAGACTTCTGTGTTATGGTCAAAGTAAAAGTTTTGTGACAGACAGACCAAAAACAATATGCCCCCCCCCCCCAACTATAGATGCATTGGCATAAAAATATGCTTTATAAACACAGAAGGCTTGTAGCTTGCGCTATTTTCAGATATATGCACAATTCAAACATTTAAAAAAAAAGTAATAGTGTATATTATATTAGTAAAGTAAAGCATAATGAAATAAACTGACACATTTACTCCTTGCAGTCTTGTAAACATGTTTGAATGGAAAGAGAGTTTTGCTTTTTCATGCAATATCACAGAATAATGCACAGTGTTGCATTCAGATGCTTTGTAATGGTAATTAATTACTCAGGCCCACAGCCTTTGTGATTAGAATTTTCTGCATCCAAATTGAAGTTAACAACACTGTGCATTATTCCGCGATACAGCACTCAAAATGAAACTTAATTTCCTAATTATACCCATACATCAGAAGGTGAAGTGGGGCTGTATAGGGATCACACACTGCCCACCCTATTCTTAAATTAAGCTAACTCTTTACCTCATGAATAGGGGACCCTGAGCTGTCTGATCTAGATCTGCTCTGTTTGTGAATGCGTCAGATTGAAAGAAGTAGAGGGTTGATGATGGCGTTACAAATCCCCCAACTCCTGACATAAAGCATTTCTTTTGTGAGAGCACAAGTAGGTCAGCAAATTATATATACAAGTATATGCAAGTGATAAATGATGCTTTTATGTTCCACCTGCTGTAAGCAGAGGTAACACCTGGGGATCACGTTTCTGTCGTCTGTCTGAACAGCACACTTATTCTGTCAGGCTTCTGCAGGTGAAATGCATTTTAAAAGAACACTCTTGTTTAAGGATTTATAAAGAAATAATTCTTTGCAAGCATGCTAGAAAACAATTTAGATGAAACAATTTTTTGTCCTTTTTCATAGCAACACTAGTAATTCCATTTGTATGGAAGATATTTTTTTTAATGGTCTAGTATCCATTGTATTTGAGCAGATAGCAGTCAAAGAAATAAAAGAACTGCAGGTACTGGTTGTTACAGCACTTTGCATTTGTTACTGTTTTAACATTTCAGAAGCAGATTAACTGATAGAGTTCTGTTTTATCAATATTAAGAGTACTGAGGTTGGCAAGTTATCATTTTAGTGACATTGACATTGAAAAAAACATATGCATTTGTTTTGTATATACAAATTTATCATGTCCTGCTGTTGTTTTTGTATTATTTTCTTTTTTATTGATGGCTGTATTTAAATGAATGATTCAAGTTGTAGCTAGACCATATATCAAGTAAGAGGGAACAGTGTAATAGAATATGATTTATTGACACACTCTTTCCTTGTTACTCTTTTCCTTCAGGTTACTTGTTCAATACTAAGAGCGCGGTCGTCCAGTGGTGAAATAGATTATTCCGGATCTGAGCAGGGGTTAAAATTTCAATTGCCTGTTTGCCCTGGCCAGTGAAAATAATGCAGGAAAATTGAAAAATCAGAACATTTGTAGTTTACGTAATTTTACTATCTCAAATTTTGGAAGGGCTAGGCAGAATAATTTTAGGAATTTTATACCCCAGACTGTCACCCCTGACTGTGGATTTTTAATATGAATCTTACACCTTAAATGACCATACCAGGTTCTAAGATTTGGTCTAATCAGACATAAAAAAGGATTAAATACATGTACTTGTTTTATAAACATGACTCCCAATCAATTTAAAAAGAATGTAATTATGTGTTATTTAAAGATTCAAAAGGAGCAAAAATATCAGAATTACTTTTCTTATCTTTTTTATGGCTTGATTCTTCAATTGTAAAATCAGATTTATTAAACTCAATTTTTTTTTTAATTTTCTTCTCACCAATGTCTATGATACGGCTAGTTGATTGGAATTCAACTTTAATCAGTATTTCTTTAAATCAAATTTTATAGGTTTGACCACATTGAGAAAGTATTATATCTGGTCCCTTTTGATTATATTTTGCATTGATCTGCAGTTGTTATGTTTGATTATTATGATTTGTGATGTTTATGATTTATGAATAAATGCTGGAAAAATAGAACTGTTTTAGTGTCATTAATACCCCATATGCTTTGACAATACACAGAAGTTAGTAGTCTATTTACAATGGATATTTTAGTCTTCAAATGACTGAAATACTGTCGATAATAATGGATATTTGTTTTAAGGCTCGGATAACATGTGTGGACCCATCAAAGCAGAGTCCATGGACTTCCATTTAAATAGTTCTATATTGATGTTTTATATATGCAAGTTAAAGCCCTGGGTGTAACAGATATACCGGTACATGCTGAGCTTCACATTATGATGCTTCCCACATGAGCACAAAGGTATTAGAACTGTCTTGCTTAAACATTGTATCAATCCCAATTGCAAATATGTTATGACAACAGGTTGCCTCAAATCTGTTTTACTGTGGAACTTTTCAATGTTTACAGAAGCAATCAATGATATACCTAATACATATTTTATAATCAACTTTAAAATCAGTACTGTAATCAGATATTTCCTGATGTACCAAGAAAACTACATGGGTTCAGGATTTTGATAAAACTGTAATTAGTCAACCAATCTATGAAAGAAATTATCCTTTATAGATAAGATAAAAGTGGGGCTTTCACAGCAAAAACATAGGGTGCATACATAGTGATAAGCTTGGACAGGATGTAAAACTATGTTGATACTCTTCTTACATTTTGGTGATAAAAAATGGTTTGTTTTTTACTTTGGGTTTAATATCTTACCCTAATTATTTCAGTCATTATGAAACCAATATCATGCTGCCTCACTGTGGACAAATGGCATGATACCACAGTCGCAAGATCTTGACATCAGGCCAACCAGTACAGGAAATACCCTTATAATGAATGCAAAGCTAGAGAGAGATTCCAATATCACTTTTAACAACTGAAAGTTGTTAAACTACTCAAAATAAATCCAATAAATACAGAAAATAGGGTGAAGATGTTTTATGGCAATATGCAAAATAATGTCCAAGATTCAAAGGATTAACCTAGATGATGTTATTAAAATCACCAATATATTAAATGACTAGAATATTGCTTTGCCTCCGCTTCCTGAAACTTTTATTAACCCTTTCCCTCATAGAGGATACCATGAAAAGACCTATGCGAACAGCATAAAACCAGATGATCAGGTTTTATGCTGTTCGCTGCTCCTCAGTGGTCTGGAAATGAGGATTTTGTAATTAAATTTGATAAGGTTTGAGTTTGGCTTTCTGCAATCAGGCTTAATTTTGTACCTATTGAGTGCGTCAAAATGAGTCTATATGAGGGAAAGGGATAAGATTCTCAGATTGGTCAAGCTTAGTCAAATGAAGTCTTCAGTAAAGAATACAAAAGCTGTCAGAGGACAGCACACTTGACTATTCAAAATGCTTGTTGGTAAATCAAATGAAATCTATTTCAATTCTTGCCCCTCACATACCCTGTATATAATAATAGTCAAAAATGATATACCTTGATAGTCTGATACCCCTTGATATTTTTATGAAGTCTAAAATCAATCCCATGTCAGTTACTGAGACTTAAGCAAAATAACACTGTGCATGCAAAACTTTAACCAAAAATCCAATTTAGAAAAGGGCTATACAGTAAAACCTCAATATAAAGACCACTATGTTCAGGTCCCTCTTCCCCTATTCCCTGTTAACTGAAACTTGATAATCAAACCACCTCATTATTAAGGCCAGTTGACAGCAGTCCCAAGGGTGGTCTCATTATTGAGGTTTTACTGTAATTTGCATAAAATTCAGTCCAAAAGTTATCCTCGATTTTCAGATGCCCCTGAATGCACTCCTGAACTTTCTAGTCAATTCTATAAACAATTTCTAAGATATAAGCTGGATTGTAGCTTGAATGTAAAAATTTAACCAAAATTCTAAGTTAAAAGGGGGTCCATAATTTTTAATATATTCCATCAAGTGTTATCTTCCTTTATAGTATGATATCACTAAATGTATTTAAGATGTTTCAAATCAGTCCCATGCCTGGACTCTGAGATATAAGCATGAACGTACCTTGCATGCAAAACTTTAACCAAATTTTTAAGTTAAAAAGGGGCCATAATTTGTAACATATTCCATTAAAAGTTATCTACCTTGGTTGTCTGATGCCCCTAAACATATTCATAAACTTTCAAGTCAATAACATGAATGGTTATTGAGATACAAGCTGGATAGTAGCTTGCATGCAAAACTTTAACCAAAATTTCTAAGTTTAAAAGGGACCATAATTTATATTAAATTCAGTCAAGAGTTATCTACCATGGTTGTCTGATGCCCCTGAACATATTTATAAACTTTCAAGTCAATACCATAAATGGTTATTGAGATATAAGGTTGATAGTAACTTGCATGCAAAACTTTAACCAAAAGCTTAAACTGATGCCGACGCAAGGGCGACTTCAAAACCTCTCATATCCTTCAAATAGTTGAGCTAATAATGTGTAAAGTACTCGGGATTTAAACATTTTCACTGATAACATGCACACAATTTCTATATTTAGATCATATATTTTTTATATTTAAATTAGGCAGTTTAAATCCTAGAGAAAACATTTGAAATTCTGTACATTGATATGTTCACAGCATCACATAATCTGTAGGTATTTCCAGGGATTACACAAGTTTGAGTGAATCTCTTCTTCATCGAAGGTCAATCATAGATAATGAATAAGCTAAATGTCCATGCACATAACTTCTTACAATCAAAGAGTAACAAAATAATTCTAGTCAAGTATGTTGCAGCCAGGGATTGAACTCACAACCTCATTAAAACACAAATAATAACAGTATTAAATTGGAAAGGACATCTTGTATGTTTATCTGAAATAAATGAAAACCAAATAAGTTTTTTATATTCTTTATCTTTATGCATGATATAAAATATTAAAGCAATCAACAATTTTGAGAATTCTCTTCAACAAAAGCAAATCATTTCTTCCTGGAAACATGTAGTAAACTTTGTCATGTATATATCTTAATTTTAATTAATTCAAATATACTTTCAACAGCTATGACAGAACTTTGTAAGAATGTTATAAGAGTACTTCTGTCACAAAATGCTACCAATGCTGTTGGTGGTAATTTCAACATTGTCCACTTGCAGAGTACTTGTACACATGCACACAATGTTTATGAGCTACAGCTATACTCTCATTGGCTGAGGAGCAGCATGTGATGTTGACGTCACTTAGTGTTGCTAGGCAACTGCCAGTATACATGTCCCAAAGGTAGACGCACCCACTTGTGTCCCTCACCATGATCATGTCAGAACACAGCAGGCTGAATCCTGAGCATCTGAGGAGAAAAAGAAACTTATCACAACCAAAGAGCATTTGACAATGATGTATCAAATATTTAGCACTTAGCAAACAAATTATTAGGGAATATGTTTGTAATTTGGAACATCTAATTGAACATGTACCTTAAATTATACATAATTATATATTTTCTAATGTGTTTATAACTGATCAAATGACACATTAATAGATTTCCAATAACAGCATAAGTCATGTAAAAATTAAGAGAATTTTGAGGAACAAACAGAGTTCCAACAGGACTTCAAGTGCTTTAACCCTTTACTTCATGAATATTCAAATACAAATTTATGATATGATGAATATCAATTACATCAATTTGAACTTTAAATGGTATATGTAACAATGTAATTTTCTTTGCACTGCAGGCTGTATAAGATAAATAATGTATGAGCAAACAGAGAAGACCCGGAGTCTGCTCTGTCGGCCAATGAGTCAAATTAAGTCTAAATGAAGTAAAGGGTTAATATCCAGGACACCATGGCTATATTCAACAGACTTTTCATGTGTTTATATAGATATTTTCAAAATGACCTACAGGCTATACAACATCTACACTGGGATAAAAGGTAGTCTGGTTAACCTGTTTTACTAAAAAGAACACACGGTTTTGTTTGGCATACAGTTTGTGAGTAGTTGACCTTGCCTGACTGATTTTCTTTGAGATCATATTTTCAAACAAGGGCGATATTTATGCATGTATCATTCTTCAAAACATTCTTTCTTTTTCAATCCTAACTTGCAGATGTAACATCATCAGTGCTGATGGGTGCTATGACTTCTGATAAGCCAGCTAGTTATGATAAGGCTTTTGCAGTTTGTAAAAATTCTGTTCAATCATTCTTTATGACTGCTGACAGAACTGACATGATCATGTTTGTTTATTGGGATTAATGTCCTGCCAACAGTATTTCAGTCATTTGGGGACAATGTCTACTTGAGACAGATATAGTGCTGCAACAATATAGCATCATGCTGTAGACATGTATAGAATGATACCACACCTAATCACATTGTTCTAACATCAGGCCAACCAGTCCTTGAGCTACCCTTATATGCTGAGCGCAAAGCAAGCTATTTTTACTACTTTTGTATGTCCTGGCTGGGGACTGAACCTACAACTTCCCAATTCCAGGGCGGATATTCTTCCCACACAGCCATAGGCACCAGTTTTGACATAATTTATGTCTTATATTCTTTACATACCCTGTCCAGGACTGTCCACTGGTTTGCAGGGAGAACAGGTTCTCACATGATCCCATGGCTGGGTTGACCACCACTATAGACCCAGGCTCATGGCACTTCCGTCTGGACAACACAGGCAGGAACAGGAAACCCTGAACACAGAAAGACCCTGGTCATGTCATACCCTAAATAGACCAGTCACTGTAAATAGGGGGAAATAGCTAAAGTGATTGAGTCAAACTACCTTCCATGTCAAATGAGACACCTTTGGTTAAACAGTAAAACTTTTAATGTTATACACATTGCAGTGGTGTCCCCTCAATCTTTTATGAAATAAAAATGGGGGGGGCATGCCATGGGCACTCCAAGTGAATTTAGACAAACTACCAGTATCCATATTCCCCTGTATGTAAACTTGTTACTTTAAACCACATTATCAACATCCCATCTCCCTGGCTGATAACAGCTATATCCCATGTGGAGACTTCACAGCAGCTGTCATCCTACTCTGAATTCTCCAATATACCCCTCCCCTGCAAACAGGGGTTAAAACTCATTGGTGCAACAAGGACACGTATCATGATTGTGTATCATTTTAACAAGATTGCTTCATTAATAGAGATACTACCAGTAATGTGTAATGAGAGTGAAATCTTGTATTATTTTCATACTTCAATACTTCAGCCATATAGGCCGTAGATTATGCTCATAAACATTGACAACCAATTTGAAGATGGCCGCTTAAGAAATGAAGCAGATGAAAAAATAAACAAAAGACAAAGCACACCATTTGCACTATATGCTAAGATCAGCTAAAAAGGGTGTTCTTTGTACCACCTGCTGAAGTGTGATGGAAAAAGAGTGACGGACAGACAGGTGGATGGACAGATGACAGAAAAGTGATCCCTATGTGTCACCTATGCTTACAGCAGGTGACACAACAAAAGCATGCACCATCTGTCAAAATAGACTCTACAGGAGGTCACTAGAGGGAAGTAACTAGTGTAATTGATTGCACAAAGAAAACTTTAAATATATTAAAGGGTATGTCAAATGCAACAAAGATGTGGAAGATGTTATATTAGTTTTTTCATACAGTATGAACAAATTACTATGCACTCCAATAACATGCTATAACCAACAAAGCATGAATCAAGTTCATTCTTTTCAATAATTGTCATATATATTATGATCACAACTCCAATTACTAAATTAAGTCTCAATACCAATATTTTGGCAAAAATTGCCTTAAAAAAAGAAACATGAATTTGATTACTTCTACTTTATATATGTTTGTTCAGCCACTATATTGCTATTATCAAATATGATAAACAACATGATAATTTAAAATAACATGATGATAGTATAGTAGCGGCTGTACAATGTATACTATGTAGAAGCAATCAATTTTATGTTGTTGTTTTTTTACCTTGATACAGGCAATTTTTACTAAAATATTGGGATAGTGTGACTTGATTTTTTTTTAATGAATTATTTCCATGTGGAAAATCAACATACTTATTGAATATAACTCAAATATACTACAGTTTCTATTAGCACTAGGTCTGGACCTCAAATACAGCACAGTGATGGATCCACAATGTATACAGGACATTATCTGTTCCAAGATCTCTGCAATGGATAGCCTATATACAGAGCTAGACATTACCTGTTCTGAGATAACTGTAGGGCAGACTGTGTCTCTAGGACAGACATCTGATATGTCTATAGTGGAGAGAAGGACACCTCTTTCATGGTTCCTGAAACATTCATGCATAACTGTTATTAGCAAGAAATCCTACTCAAATTCTCTACTTTAACTTGCAGCATTCATCCTCTGCAATTTATCAATATGAACTACTGGTATGAGTCCTTTAAAAAAGCATTTTCAACCAGTTGCCAAGGTCTTATTGCAATAAAAAAACAAGAGTGCCAGTGCTGCCACAATATACGCTGCCACAAAATATAAAGACCAAGAGGGTCCTTTTAATTATTGCTTTAAACATTTCTGTAAGCATAAGCTCATAATGAAGTCTGTGAGACCAATTTATTTAGCTGAAATAGCAGTATATTCGCAAATATACTTTTCTCAAAGTGAGGCAATCACTAAAGGTGATGAAAAGACAGGGGCCTGAGATTGTGGTTGCCTGGGTAGTGGTTTCGTTCCCTGCAGGGGCAGCTGGGTGTTTTCTTGAACAAAACAGTTTATCCACAATTTCAAAAAGATTAGGTCAGAAACATACAAGGAATTACATTCACAAGGCTGAAATATCAATCAGCTAAAGAGACTAAGTTTCAAAAGACACAAATCTTGAAAAAATCAATGAACCAGAAAATAGCCACTTCATGTACATCTATCCATTATAGTAATGACATTGACCAAGTTTTGAAAAGATTCATTCAGAAACAAAGGAGGGAGGAGTTGCAGTCACAAGAAATGGACGTATGGATGTAAGGATGGATGGACAGACGGAGAAGATGACGCCAATATACGACCGCCTCCGGCAGCGTATAAAAATTAAACAAGAGCCCGAGGGCTCTAATCCGCTCACCTGAGTAAAGATAAAATGTCCCACCATAAAGTTACGAAAGATAGGTTAAAGATCAAGGTAACAAGGTGTTTTTTTTAATGGTTGAAAAATTATCTAAATGTACAAAGCAATTCCTTTTTGTTGATATGTGATGTACATGTTAAGATAAATGATTGTGCACAGTATCATTCAGATCTGATAAACAGTTGCTAATATTAGCCTATGTTAAAGAAAGTAACCCCCTGGGCGGGGCCAATTTTGACCCCAGGGCCATTATTTGAACAAACTTGGTAGAGATCATTAGACAATGCTACATGCCAAATATCAAAGCTCCCGGCCATAAGGTTCCAGAGAAAAAGATTTTTCTTGATTTGTTCCAGTATTAGCCTATGTTAAAGAAAGTGACCCCCAGGGCGGGGCCAATTTTGACCCCAGGGCCATGATTTGAAAGATCTTGGTAGAGATCCACTAGACAATGCTTCATGCCAAATATCTTAGCTCTAGGCCATACGGTTTCGGAGAAGAAGATTTTTCTAAGTTTTCCCTATATAAGCCTATGTAAATAAAGTGACCCCCAGGGCGGGGCCAATTTTGACCCAAGGGCCATGATTTGAACAATCTTGGTAGAGATCCACTAGACAATGCTTCATGCCAAATATCTTAGTTCTAGGCCATACGGTTTCGGCGAAGAAAATTTTTTCTAAGTTTTCCCTATATAAGCCTATGTAAATAAAGTGACCCCCAGGGCGGGGCCAATTTTGACCCCAGGGACATAATTTGAACAAACTTGGTAGAGGACCATAAGATGATGCTACATACCAAATATTAAAGCTCTGTGCCTTTTGGTTTCAGAGAAGAAGATTTTTAAAGATTGCAATTTTTTTGTCTATTTTTAGCTCCTGTGACCTAGTTATTCAACAGACTGGAACCATTTGAACAAACTTGAAAGAGGGTCACCCAAGGGTCATTTGTGTAAAGTTTTATTGAAATCTGCCCAGTAGTTTAGGAGGAGAAGTCGTTTGAATTAAAAAGTTGATGACGCACGATGCACGACGGACCATCACAAAAGCTCACCATGAGCACGTTGTGCTCAGGTGAGCTAAAAAATGGTTGAATGTATAGACCTTGTCTCTGTGTTGTGTTCCATAATGACATCAAAATTCAATACTAAAAAGAAAGAGTACTGTACAAAGAAGTTGTAACAGCAAAAACATTACAATAAGATGTTCACTAACATACCATATATAGAGATTCCCTGTGGTGGACAGTCCAACTACAGCAGACGGAATTCCTCCTATCTTGACAAGGGAGACAATCTGGTCCCTACAGGACTCTAGTTGTTGATGGGACCATGTTACCTCCCCAGGATCCTGCTCATATTTAGCCAAGAGAGAGGTCTCCTGGCTGAAGGAACTGACAATGACACATCCGCTGTTCAGACCACATACACTGACCCTGAAGGAAAACAAAGTTTGAATAACCTGAGATTCCTTCAAAAAAGCTAATTAAATATATCAATTTTACAAAATTAATCAGGGAAACAAAAACAAACAAATCTTTCTCAGGGTAGGATATGTACATAATGACCAAGATAGTACCAGTAAGGAAATAAGTCACTGAGTTTAGTACCTCAAGGTCAAAATCACAGTGAGAGGTTAAAAGACAAATCGCTATATTTTGGGTATGATATATAATTCCATGCGAAAATGATGCTAATCAGAAAGAAAAATCTATGCTTTTCTGTTTATATTCAACATCCAGGCAATTCAAGTTCATATATTCCTGAGATTTTTCTCCTTCTTTTTTTTAACAATTAACTTATAAGATAAAAACTAGAAAGCTACAGACTGACAGAAAGACAGGTCAAAGACAGACATTACATACTTCCTTGCCCATATGTTGTCAACCACCTGTCCCATGATTCCCTGAGCAGTGTAACAGTACTGGGTCAGCTTGGTACTGTTGGTGCTGGTCTCCAGTAGCAACACACACACCTCACCCCTGGCAGGCAAGACATGGAGCCGGGAACCAGAGTTCTTTCTTATCTATAAAATGGGGTTATATTTTCCACATTTTTCATATTTTACACTTCTATCCACTTTTAAATATTTTATTCTTGAGATAAAAAGAAACATATTGTAACAATAAAGCTCAGATTCTACACAGTCTGCTCGGCAAAGAAAGATCTATTGTTTCATAAATGATTTTAAGTTCAGTAAATCAATATTCATTGAGTCATAAATTTTTACATGAATTTTCATGAGGTACAGGATGAAATATCATCTAATACCTTCCTCCAGACCAACAAAATGGTTTATCCTGAGTTCTGTTTTTCCTTCAGAATACATATAATGGTACATTTATTTTTCAATTCAATCGAGAATGTCTTAGTGATCCCTTGTTTGTATCAACACTCTGTCTACATGGACCCTTTTACATCCCTCCCGATGCATTTAGTTAATTAAAAAAAAAGTATGTCTGTAGTGATTCCTTGCGATATGTCTTCAGTGACTCCAATTAGCAATTTTGTCATGTCCAATGACTTTCTGAATAGCATAGGGAAACAACTCTAATTTAATGGACAGTAGCTAACCAGTTGCCAGACTTTGATAGTTATGCCTTGTTGCAGCATATATACAAAGCAATGGGGTGAAATAAAATGCTGACAAAATGAAAATATATATTACTTGAAGAAAATTAAAGGCATCTGAGCTTGAGAAGAGGATCATCTGCATATAAGGTAGAAGGTCATTGTAAAAAGTCTTGACTTTATAACAAGAGGGCCAAGACGGCCCTGAAGTTGCTCACCTGAGAAAAACTGCCTTCATTGCCTGAACAAGTTACTAAATTTTAACATAGTTGTACTGAATACATAATCCATTAGATCATTTCAATTCCATAAACCAAACAGTACCTGTGGTCAAAATCTGAAGTCAAACTTGACTGGGAGATTACAGGTATGACTTTAAACGTTGTTGATGAAATGATGAAAAGATTCTAGAAAGTAAACAGTGAAATCTGGCATTTTTATTAATTAAAGGGCCATAACTCCTGACCTAATTATCTGATATCAGCCATAGTCGAACCTGGCCTAGAGAGTATGGCTATTAACATGATTATATAGTTTGATAATGACTGCTTAAGATGTGAAGATGCTAGAATGCAAACAAAGTGAAATCTGGCATTTTTAGCTCACCTGAGCACAACGTGCTCAAGGGTGAGCTTTTGTGATGGCCCTTTGTCCGGCGTCCGTCATCAACAATTTGGCTTGTTAACACTCTAGAGGCCACATTTTTGGCCAAATCTTCATGAAACTTGGTCAGAATGTTCTCCATAAATCTTGGCAAGTTATTGGGTCATGTGGGGTCAAAAAGAAGGTCAAAAGATCAAATCTTAGAAAAACCTTGTTAACACTCTAGAGGCCACATTTTTGGCCAAATCTTCATGAAACTTGGTCAGAATGTTTCTCTCCATTAAATCTTGGACAAGTTTGAATTGGGCATGTGGGGTCAAAAAGTAGGTCATGAGGTCAAATCTTAGAAAAACCTTGTTAATAGGTATGAGGTAAACTTAAAAAACTTGTTTACACTCCATAGGCCACATTTTTGGCCATATCTTCATGAAACTTGGTCAGAATGTCTGTTTCCCTAAAATCTTGGACAAGTTCAAAATTGGGTCATGTGGGGTCAAAAAGTAGGTCAATATGAAAAATCCAACATATGTTGCTCATTAATCAGGTGAGCGATTCAGGGCTATCATGGCCCTCTTGTTTAATATCAAAAGGGGCATAACTCCTGATCTAATAAGCTGATGTCCGTCATAATCGAACTTGGCCAAGAGATTATGGTAATAAACATTGTCATAAAGTTTGAAGATGATTGCTTACGAAATGAACTAATTATGGAGGATGAACGGACAATGGACATTCATCGATCCCAATAGCTGATCCTGAGCACATGTGCTCAGGTGAGCTAATAAACAAAAATTTCAAAATATTACTACTGAGTATTGTACTTACACTTTTTGTTAGTTTGTGTTGACAAATGCACTCTGAGATTTCTCTCCCTTCTTTATACAGTCGCAGTGACGTCGTACACAGGCACATGATATAGACACAAGAAGTGTCCCTATTTGTAACCTCGATAATTACCATGGACACAAGAGTTTCTTGTCTGGGTATCTGAAATGATGTTGTGATGTTTGCTGCTACATATATAATTTAAACTAAATGAGTGACCATTGACCATTTCTTTTCAAGCTGATTTGGAAACAAGTTCTTACAACTTACATTATTCCTCTCAACAGTTCTTGAGTTGGACCAGTACTTTGCACCAGGGAATATCATGACAGATTCATATCCTCTACAGGGATTCAAACCCACAACTCATGTATACTACCTCTTAACTGTGGCACTCTTGAACTTGGAGGCATTCTGATTTTGCAATAAACAGATTTTTACAGTCCCAGCAATACTATTACATGCAGAGTTAATAGTGTAACATTTTTTTTCAGTTGCTTCACAAAAAAATTAACAGAAAGAGATTTTTAATTATTTGTGAAAAGTTACCTGGAAATTTCCTTGTTGAATTAGACAGGAAGAATGAATATTTTCGTCATGCTTGATCACATCCCTCACACATTCATCTGACTCAGCTACATGGTTGTTTTCTGAGTCCTCACTGCTATCTTTGGAAGGTACGATCTTACCCATACCCATGTGTACTTCTCTTAAATTCGCTTTTGTCCCTTCAGAGGCTACAGTGTTCAACTCCTTGTCTCTGACATCAATATGGCCATGCTGAATTTCCAAATAAGAATGTTCTCCATGCAACTCATTTGAAAATCTCAAATTCATTTCTGGTGCCGTAATATCAGAACATACTGAAAATTCAGGATCTTTATCAGCAGTTTGAGCCGGTTCATCCTGTGCACCTGATATTTGTTTCTGACACTCATCGAGTACACTGAAAAGTTCTGAGTTTTCTTCTGCCTCACTTGCACCATCTTGACAGGTAGGTACACATGCCTGGGAGTCAAACAATTGTGGAGAGGAGATAGCACACATCTGTGCTTCCTGATCTGGAGTACCTGGGCAGTTGTCCTGGATACTGACTTTTAAAGGTGTCACCTCTGTTGTAGGTTTGTTACCATTTACATTATCACCTATTAGATTTTGTTTTGTTTTTCCATCAATGCGAGTCTTATATCCAACGAGATCACTTTTATCACTAATAGTATCATCCCGTTTTGTGACATCTGAGACACTTTTATCAGTGACAATATCAGAGGTTTGGCTTTTAAATGGAACAGAAGCAGCCTTATCTTTATGTGCATCAGCCTCAGTCATGTTATCATTAATACTGGTTATACTGTGTCCAGCTAATAAATCATGAGGAATACTAAATTCTTCAATTGTATTATTCCTTTTTACTTCATCTATTAAACAATGAAATAAGGAAGAAATTATCACATTTTTCTTGGCTTTATTAACTTGACAGCCAAACCTCAACGAAGGCACTGAGCATGACTGGGAGGAATTGAAGGAATTATCTTGACTGGATTTGAGCGCTATGCGCGAGGACTGGCGTTGTTGGCCATAATTGCTGGACCTCCTCTTCCTGGGATATGACCTCCTCCTGATTCCAAGCTTCTCGACTGTGTCTGAGTCTAGAGAATCTCCACTTGTCACCTGAATGGAAGAACTCTGAGAGGAAAACAGCAAATTTTCATTTAAATTTTCAAGCTGTTTCTCATTGTTGTCATTCCAAGAATTCTTTGAATTTACATCAGCAGAATTTTCCTCAGTTTGTTTACTGTCACTACTTCTACAATTAATACTTTTGTTAGTATGCTCATTTCCAAGGTCAATGTCTTTTATGTTTTCTAATTTCTTTCTAACGGATGGCTCATTCACATTTCTTTCATACACAATCACTTGAGCTTCATTCATGTCTGGGATGCCTTTATTATGTAACTTGGAAGTAACTTTAACACTGTCCTCTGATTTTATCCTACTGTCAACTTTGTCACATATGTTGGCTGAGACTCTGACAGAGTTTTGACCTTTATCAATAGAATTCTGTTGCAGATAACACCCTGAACTTTTTGCAGCTGGTACATAGCTGCTTGAATTTTTTGTGTGAGTCACATAGTTTTTTGTCTGATATTTAACTTTCCTGACATCGTTTTTTCTCTCTGTTCTGAAATGCTCATCAGGATTTTGCCTTGTATGCATAGATTCCTCAATAGCAACAGGGGATTCCTTTGCTTTGATAGCAATATCACTTGTAGCTTTAACTATATTCCTAGTAATATCTACGGACAAATGGTCGGTCTTATTACCTGATGACTGCTTAACTTGATGTAAATTTTTAGTGTCTGAGTTCACTGGACTGCCAACATAATCACATTTCTCAAGCAGAGGAAAGCTGTGTCTCTTCCTTTTATGATCAGGGGAGGCAACATCTCTACACTGTCGGGGACCACCCAGAGACAGACGGTTCTGGTGTTGGCCATGTTTCCTGACACATACCGGTGATATCACCAGACAGTCCCCATCCTCCCCCTCCTCCTTTCGCAGATGTGCCTGGTCTGGTGGAGAAAGACAAATACAATCTTAATTTAAGGTTTTACCTCATATGGATGCATTTTGACGTATTGGCAAACTGAGCAGACACTGATCAGACTTGAAATAGAAGGTATAAATAATCTGCAAAAGGTAATAGCGTCTGATCAAGGTGTCCTGTTTAACCCTTTCCCTCATAGACTCATTTTGACGCACTCAATAGGTACCACATAAAGCCTGATCTGCAGAAAACCACAGTTAAACCTTACCAAATTTAATAATAAAGGCCTCATTTCCAGACCACTGAGGAGCAGAGAACAGCATAAAACCTGATCAGCCTGCGATTAATCGCAGGCTGATCTGGTTTTATGTTGTTCGCATAGGTCTTTTCATGGTTTCCTCTATGAGGGAAAGGGTTAATAATAAAATATTGTAGCTGAGATTCTACACAGTCTTTATGGCATAGAAAAATCTATTGTGTCATATACCATTTAAAGTTCAGTCAATTAATATTCATGAAATTATAAATTTGTATATAATTATGCATGAGATATGGGTTAAGATACTGATTTTGCTTAATTCTTTAACTATCAGTTACACCGGGTTATTCTAAACTAGACCATGAAAAAACAAGTGACAGGAATTGTCACAAAACCAGGTTTTCTTTTCGCAATGTTTCGTCCCAGTACAGATTATTTGTATCAGTCAAATAATTTTGTGCTCAATGTCTATTAAATCTAATGCAATTCTGTATAAAGCAAACATACATAATATGTGCAACAAGGATTTTTAACTTACATTTATTCACATTAACTTTGAACAAGACATGAATATGATGCTTCTGAAAATGTCACTTAAGCATTCACTTTAACTAAATTCTACTTTATTTTTTTTGTAGGGGTATATAGGAAGGGGCAAACATGTAATTTCATCAAAAATAGTTGAACAACAAAACCCTGACAATATGCACCAGGTCACTATGTAAAAATGCTTCTGTAAAAGTTTGGGCCAAATCCATTGAAAAATGTAGGAGTTGCGCACAGAAGAATATTTCCCTATATATTACATATGTGAAAAAATAACAAAGGGCCATAACTGCACCAAAAATAGTCAAACCACAAAACCCTGACAATATGTGCCAGGTCACTGTCTAATAATGCTTCTGTAAAAGTTTGGGCCAAATCCGATGAAAAATGTAGGAGGAGTTGCGCACAGAAGAAATTGTTTACGCCCGCCCGCCGACATATCCCAATCTAATAACCAGAGTTTTCCTTCGGAAAACCTGGTTTAAAAGATTAGACTCAATCTCAACCGTAATCAGTAATATGTTTTACTATCTGTCTACATTCTTGTTGGCCCATGATTTACGGGATGATCAGGTTTTATTCAGTACACATTGGTAAATCTGTTATAGCCTAAATTTTGAATACATGATAAGCTTATCTACAGAATATAATCCTGAAAATTATTTTCAAATATAATGTGACCTTCAGTCACAAGAAATTGTCATCTGACATGATTGTCATGAATTTGATTCCAACAATTTGGATGGCTGATCCCGACAGACTTAACTATTAGGTTCATCACTTCTTCAAATTATACAGCTCCTTTCACCAAACAAAAGCTGTACACTACCTGGTGTGGACGGTAACTGTGAATGGACATGCCCTCCTGTTATATCCCTCGTTGCTGCGGTAACCTGGAGATTAGCCTGTTCCTGAAGTGTCCTCTGCACATGGGCCTTTGCCTGGGCAGAGCGCTCATACTTCTGAACACAAACACACACACACATTTATGTAACACATGATAATATCAATATTTAGATGGAGAAGGCCCTGAATTGCTCACCTGAGCAATATTGCCTTCATCGCCTTATATAACACAGTCATAATGGATACATAATCCATGCAGAATTACAGCAAGATAATCATAATTCCATTCAAAAACTGTGGTTCAAATTTTGATGGCCATATTAGCAGCAAAATTAAGTGACTCCTAGGGTGGGACCAATTTTGACCCCAGGACCATGATTTGAAAACTTGGTTCAGGTCCACAGCCCATGTTATATACAAAATATCTAAACCCAGATCTTGTGATTTCTGACTAGAAGATCATTCAGGTTTTTCCTATATAAGTCTATGTAAAATCAAGTGATCCCTGTGTGGCGCCAATTTTTACCTTAGAGCCATAATTTGAACAAACTTGGTGAATGTCAAATAGGTCATATTACATACCAAAATATCTTAACTCCAGGCCTTGTGGTTTCTGACAAGAAGATCTTGTAAGTTTTTTTCCTACACAAGTCTTAATCTTAGTCTCCTTGGACAGAGCCAATTTTGACCCCAGGGCCATGATGTGAACAAACTTGGTAGATGTCTTCTAGGTCATATTACCTACCAAATATCTAATTTCCAGACCTTGTAGTCTCTGACAAGAAGAATTTATATGTAATGAATAATAGGGTTACAATTGTTTTTATTAGACTTATTATTAAGGTTGGTAACTATATCTAAATATACATGAGCTTGATATTCAAAGTCTGTCAAGAACTTGTTTAAAGTACTTAACTTCAAATACATGTATAGTGCAGGCTCAAAATCAAAAATGTTAGAATATTCCTGTGAATTAAGCCAATGGTCAAGTTTTAGTATATACACACTATTAAACCCCCAATTTATATAGAAAAGAGGAACTCAATACATTATGTTATAAAAATAAATATAAACTTATACATGTATTTGATATTTGTAAGGTATCAAGAAGAATTTTATCATTTTTCATACATAACTCTATGTAAAATAAAGTGACCCCTGGGACAGAGCCTGTTTTGACCACAGTGTAATGATTTAAACGATCCTAGTAGAGATCCTAGACAATGCCACACACTAAATGTCTTAGCTCTATGCCTTGCGGTTTTGGAGAAGAAGATATTTAAAGATTTAACTTATAAAATCTTTTTTCTAACTCCTGTGACACAGATATGCTATGGACCAGAACAACTTTGGTAAAGCTTCATGTAAGAAACATCACAGGCAAGTTTTCATTAAATTTGGCCCAGTAATTTCAGAGGAAATGTCATTTGAAACAATTGTGGAAGACAGGCAGTGGACAGCCATTGCTCCTAAAGGCTAAAAAAATATGGAATGGGTGGACAGAAGAAAAAACATACCCCCAACATTTAGAGACTTTAAAAATAGAAAATATATTGTTTACATGGTTAGCATGGTTTTTCCCGGTGCAGTAATTACCAGCGGTATTTACCAGTATTTCCCGTCCCAGGAAATACTCCTAAATTTCAAAATTCCAGTGAAAAACACTTCATTTTATTATAAACTGCACAGAAACTCTGGGAAAACAATGTAAACATGCAAAAGTGTAACTTTCTTCATAAATAAAAGCTCACTGTTCATATATACACTGATAGGGGTGACATCAGTGACCAAAACTCACATCACCAGTCCAACTCTTCCTTGGCTGAAAGCATTCTGAAGCAGAAAACAAGCTTTGCTGCTTTCTTGTCTCCAAGCCTATTACAACACATCCACAGTCTCTGCACTTTTTTTTTTTTTTGGAGGGGACGGGGGGAGGGGGGGGGTCAGTTTCAATAATTTAAATGGGTACAGCAGGCACATAAGGGTCAGAGTAATTTTGTAAACGGTATTCCCATGAACTGCTCAGTATTTCTGGGGAATTACCACTATTTCCCACTGTCCCAGGAAATACAAGTGTTTCCCATCCTTTTGCCAACCCTGACTGTTTACAGTATAGTGTATCGGTATGTTTTATGACAATAAAGTAAAAATAAAAAATAAAACAAGAAATAGAATGTCTTAATAATCTGCAAAAGGAGTGCTACTTTAGTTGCTTTTTTTCCTGTACTTCTAAAGATGAATGCACTTATTTTTCTGATGTACTGGTTGTGTCCAAAAAGGAGGAAATTACATGGACATAAGCACATAAGAAAAGAAATATGGATTCTATAATTATGTATTTTGCCTCGAGAGAATACACAATGTAGTTATTATGTACTAATTTAAAAAAGAATCTGTGATTTACCTGTAATTTTTTCTTCTTCTTTAAGAAGGCTCTCTGGATTTCTTTAAGTTTTTTCTGCAATTCCTGATGAATAGATATCATAAAGTATATTATATACACTTATGGACATATTAATTCATTAAACATAATTAATAATTGTTTTGATTTCCAAATGGTATTTATAATAAAAAATTTTTCATTCAATAAATATCTTTCAACAAATTTTGAAAAATTGTGATATATAACCCACATTTTGTACATAAAACTCTGTAGCATTATTTGTATCACTAGTAAATTAAATACAAAGGAAAGGTTAAGAAGTTTTGAAATATTGAACTGAAATCAATCTGATTGTGTATGAAACATTTAAAGTTGGTAAATTATTTAAATACAGATGGTAAAATAACTGTATTACCGGTATGCCCATTAATTTCATCATTTTTCTTAAGTAGGTGGAAAAATCTTCTGTAACTTTTCATTAAAAACAAAAACAGAAGATTTTAAACAGACACATACAAACATACAGTTTTTGGAGATTTTCATTTTAACCACATCTAACTTCTCTATATTCTTTCTCATAAAAAAATTCACTGAAGCGAAAGTAAATAAACTTGTACTATAAATTTCTGTATATGTGTTAAAGGCTAAAAAAGCTCTACAGAACTTCACAGTATGGTACTAGAATGATATTACTACATTTGTATTCTAGTTCAAAGACTTTGTGATTTGGTGGCCCAATGACCTGACAAAGCTTGCAAATTACAGTACCTCTTGACGCCACCTTACATTACACTATTTAAAGGCGAAATTATTCAAAACATTCTACCTGTAAAATAACAAAGTGTCAGAAATTCTAAGACCATGTACATTCCTGAAACATTGATTGTCAAGACATAATGCCGCATTTCAAAGGCTAGAAAGTAGTCTAGATCTTGATTCTAACAATACTGGCCGCTCTTCAACCTTTGCAGATTTGTACTCAGTATCTACCGAAAATATAAAATAATGTTCCAAGTATTATACTGGAAGACGAAATACTGCAATACTGTACCCTTTCTGAGCCCTATCAGTTTGTTTTTTTTAAATTTAGAATCAAATTTATAATTAAATACATTCCCAAACACTTCTCTTGAATAATATGGAAGAGCATATAAACTATTATCGAGATGGAGGAACATCCATACTTTAGCCTGTAATTGCCAAGTATACTTTCTGACACTGGTATATCTATTCTAATATTTAATATTTTCAGTTTTCAGTATGAGCATTTTGGTGTTCACATAAATAACAAAACCAAATGGAGCTACCCCTGAATAAATACCCTGGCACAGCACTGACAATGTTAACTTTCTATAAAGGAATGGGACGAAACATGACAATGGGCATAATTTCTACATAGCCCCCACTCACTTTGTTGTAACTAAAACAGACATTTGGCTGTGTTTACATTACTGCATACTCACTGGGGTACTCACTACTGTCATTAGTAATTTGTTCACTTCAGAGTTAGAATTGAATTTAAGAAGTATCTAAATTAAAAGCGTCTGCTAAATTTAAGCAGTACCTCGGTATTCTTCGCATCCATAGATTTATTGCGTGGAATACAAGTTTATATCCCCAAACAAAACTTAAAATATCTGCTACTACTCAAAAGTTGTGTACATTTCGCTCCTGCAATTTATCACTGTCTTGGACTTAGTAATCTACACTAATAAAAACAGAGATCTATCGAATGACGGAACACGGGAATCGCTTCCGTTTGCGCGTGCGCATGGCATAATTAAATGAGAACAACCAAAAAAATGTTTTGACAGAATGTAACGCTGCGTTTAAAGGCTTAAAGACTCAAAGATTACTCTGCAATTATTGTTGAAATTTGAATTTATTTCATCAAATGGATATGAGGTATTAGAATGTGAATTGAATTGATAAATGATAGCTAAATTATATCAGAAACGATTTGAATTGCTTCAACTCGAGAAAGAAAAATCACTTTTGTTTACAAAATATACTGTAAGGGTTGGCTCATGTCAGGCCACAGCGAGCCAAAATCCCCTAAGCCTGGGCCTGGGTCACCAAAGCCATATGACTGTCTTCTGAAATTCCTGCTGGTTGGTGACAGTGATGTTGGAAAAGAAGAATTGCTCAATGGAATGGAAAATGGCTCCACAGAGTCGCCATACAGTGCATCAAGTTGTGGTATGTTGATAATTAACTATTTATCCGTAATGCCTAAACTGAGCCCCCTCTTAAATTAAATTGTGAAATGCAACATAAATACAATACATAGAATATAAATTGTTTACATATCAATAATTTTTATCCAAATCATATTGATAACTCCGTAAGATTTTTTTTTTAAATGATTTTCACTCAAATTCTTTTAACACATTAGAAGTCTATATTCCATTTTTTTGGTACCAACACTGCCACCTAGATGACATCATGGCAGCTGCAAATTGTAGTACACATGCGATTTCCATTTCCACAGTGCATGGAATTCCTGAGATACTTTTATTTTAAGTAATAATTTGAAAGTGAAAGGGCCATTCTGCATGGAAATCATTTGTATTAAAAAAAAACACACACACACACAAAAAGAATGGTGTGAGATAAAATTTGAAATATTTGTTTGAATCACATTTTCATATTAAAATCATCTTAGTTAATTTACTGAAACATAGTTAAAAAAAAAAAATCAACAGTCGCATGCAGTTGTGATAAGACCTTTAGATAAGAGGAGTAACCACTGGTTACCAAAGACATATAGTGGTTACTTATGGACACCTATGTACAGAGTGCACCTATTGGGCCAACCGCTGCCATATATGAAAACCTTGCAAGACAACAAGAAGATCAAGAAAGGTTGCATAGTTTGTTCAGGGGCACAGTTAGGACTTCCAACAATATTTAAACATGATTCAGACTGATCAGTATATTATCAAATATTAACTTGATTTAGTACATGTTTTTACCAGTGGATTTAATGTTCAGGATTTGAACAGGGCAAGGTGCAAGATACACTAACACATAGAGAAATGGTGTTGGAAGAGATTAACCCTGTCCTCAAATTGGGGTTTGGCGATTTCCCCAATTTTATACCCTAAATTAAAATTAGACCTCTTGTGGATTTCCTGCTTGAATTTTTGTTTTTATTCAGTCAAGAAAGTTATATTTATGTAAAGGTGTTATTGGTTTTTCAGTTTGTTTAAAAAAAAAAAAAGCAGAGGTATTCACTACTATTGTCATCGCTCTGGTGTCATTTTCATTGGCATAATCGTGAAAAAACTTAACCTTGGCCATAACTTCTGAACTATTATTAGTATTAAACAGTTTGTTATCAAACTACTTGTTCACAATCAGAAGGGCTGCATTCTAATCGAGGACCATAACTCTTAGGTCCATTTTGATTTAATTTATCTCCATCTTTAGTCTTTTAAAAAAAACAACTAACAAATGAGCATTGGCTTTTGCATAGGGTGCTTTTCAAAGACTTGTAAATACTTAGCACCTAGGAAAGTCATGGAATTCCTTGTTCCCAAAGGGGTTTAAACATACAACCTCTAGAATAGAGTTACTCCGGAGTTAAGAATATTTAGGAATTTTCCAGCTAATCTGGGGGTACAAACAAATTTTACAGTTACATCTTCAAATTGAGTAATTCTTTGTGAAATGTAGTGCACCCTGAAGCTATAAAGGTAAAAGTTTGTTTGTACCCACAGATTAGATGGGAAAATCCCATATTTGCCAGTTTCCTGATAAGATTTATTGATTCCTTTGTTACACCCTTAAACCAGTTATCATATTGCCACAATATTTTGGCTATGATTATCTATATTGGAACTATAGGTCTGGAGTTAAGGTCCTTGACTAAATGAAAAATAAAAAGTATGAAAAGAATTTTTTTTAATAAAAACAATTTGGATGATTTTAATTTTAGACACTGATATTTATGTTCTAATTTTTATCTACAGGTATAGATTATAAGACAACAACCATCTTGTTAGATGGCAGGCGGGTAAAACTGCAGTTATGGTAAGTATATTCTTCAGTTATGTTTAGAATTCATTCAAAGTTCCAATCTTAATTCAAAACATAATAATATGAAAGGATAAAGACTTGTCATGAAAAGCAATGCAGTCATGTTGTTTTACCAATTTAGAATTTTGCAAAATTGAAAAATGTAGTTTGATTTTTGGATATTTGTATGCACCTTTCCAGTTCTAAGCCCCGCCTTTACCTAGTGTAAAGGTTTATGTTCAATTCATGACAAGGTCAAATGCTCAGAAAAAGTATCACAATCAAAATAATGTGACAGTGTTCTTTTATTTGTGTTAACCAGGTCAACAGTTGACTATCTACAATCCCTGTGTAGTTAAGTCAATTTTAACACATATATAAACACTGGATTAGTTCCATTCACTTTTGAGTTGAATTATGTAGAACAAGTTGTTTTCTAGTGAAAGATGAGAAGCGAAGCATGAATATTGAATAGGTAATTTTGTTGCCAGCAGAATTTTGTTGATACTAGATGAAATTTGATACTGATTTTTTTTCATCTATTGTAATGTTTAGTAAACAAAGCTTATCTTTGATCAGACTTTTTTTCTAATTGTTGTTTCAAATAATTTTTATAAATATGGTGTTTTCTAAAATGAGTTATTGAGCAGTTCATTTAATGTCTCTCAGATGTATTTTTAGCTCACCTGAGCACAACGTGCTCAAGGTGAGCTTTTTGATGGCCCTTCGTCCGTCGTGCGTCGTCAACAATTTAACTTGTTAACACTCTATAGGCCATATTATAAGGCCAATCTTCATGAAACTTGGTCAGAATGTTTGTCTCCATGAAATCTTGGACAAGTTCGAAATTGGGTCATGTGGGGTCAAAAAGTAGGTCACAAGGTCAAATTGTATAAAAACCTTGTTAACACTCTAGAGGCCACATTTTTGGCCTAATCTTCATGAAACTAGGTCAGAATGTTTTTCTCCATAAAATCTTGGACAAGTTCGAATTTTGGTCATGTGGGGTCAAAAAGTAGGTCACAAGGTCAATTCTTAGAAAAAAACTTATTAACACTCTAGAGGCCACAATTTTTGGCCCAATCTTCATGAAACAGGGTCAGAATGTTTGTCTCCATAAAATCTTGGACAAGTTTGAAATTGGGTCATGTGGGATCAAAAAGTAGGTCATGAGGTCAAATCTTATAAAAACCTTGTTAACACTCTAGAGGCCACATTTTTGGCCCAATCTTCATGAAACTAGGTCAGAATGTTTTTCTCCATAAAATCTTGGACAAGTTCGAATTTTGGTCATGTGGGGTCAAAAAGTAGGTGAATATAAAAAATCCAACATATGTTTCAGGGCCATCATGGCCCTCTTGTTATTCGTAAATAAGTGTTTTAAGTCAATGTGCAAGGCAGAGTTTTAACAGATCTGAAGTTACCCTTTGATATATACTATAGATAAAGAGACAAACTGTAAAATATTTGGGATTCATTTAGGCAATCTAAGGGTCAAAATAGGCAAATTTGTGCACCATGCCATGGATAACACTGGTTATATCAAGTCATTTAAACTTACCGTCAACCCACATGGGATGATATTTTTCCTTTTAATGAACATCAATTTGAATTTTATTGATTGTGTGTAAGAGCATGACTCATTATTATGTTCAGATGTGAGACAGCACAGCTTGTGAATGTGTAACATTGTTTTTAAAAGCTAATGCTACAAACTTTTACCATCCTGTTTCCAGGGACACTTCAGGACAAGGAAGGTTCTGTACCATCTTCAGATCATACTCACGAGGAGCTCAGGTCTGTACAATTCAAGCTCATCTTTTGTCTCCCCCCCACCCTCACTCTAATGATATGTATCAGTTTAAAACATCTCTGAATATTATCTATAGAATGTACATATTAAAGCTCTCAGGTCTGTACAATTCAGTCTCAATTTTGTTTCTCTCTCTCCCTCTTCAATGATATGTATCAGTTTTAAACATCTCTGTGAATTTCATTAAAAGAAAGTGCATATTAAAACCTTTTAAATGTTGGTAGAAATTTTTTCTAAACAACCCTTGTGACCGGTCCTGGTGGTTGAGTGATCAGAGTGTCTGTCACGAAATCAGGAGGACTTTGTTTCAGTCCCTGACTGGAGTGACTGCGATGTGCCAAAGTCATAAAAATGACTGGGTGTGACATCATGTCACTTGTCTATGGCTTGATACTGCATTGTGGCTGCACTGTCTCAGGTAGACATAGTCTCCAAATAATTGAAATACTGTCGATGGGACATTAAGCTCAATAAACAAACAGAATACCCCTTATAAACTGATCATTGTGCTTCATTTACAGGGTATTCTGCTGGTGTATGACATCACAAACAAGTGGTCTTTTGATGGGATAGACAGATGGATCAAAGAAATAGATGAGGTGTGTTCCTGTCTCCAAGGCTTGATAAAAATTTGCTTGTTTTTTCTATATCTGTCCCTGACAGGGTAATGAAATCTAGAATATCTTGACGGTATAATTTTCAGTCATGAAGAAAACTTGGATATTTTCACTTAATGTGTGCTATCATGGCATGAAATAATCATTGACAACCTTTTATCATAAAATAATGAAATGTCCATTATACACCAGATTATGTGAAATGATAATGATAATGTTAACCGTCCCTGGTGGCCAAGTGGTAAGACCGTCTGACTCAGGGGCGGGAGGTTGAAGGTTCGATCCCTGGCTGCAGCAAACCAAAGTCATTAAAAAAATGGTACTTGTAATGTCCCCTTGCTTGGCACTCAGCATATAAGGGTAGTTCCAAGGCAGGTTGGCCTGGTGTCAGAATAATGTGACTGGGTGTGGTATCATGCCACTTGTCTACGGTGTGATACTGTAGTGTGGCAGCACTATATCTGTCTCAAGCAGACATAGTCTCAAAATGACCAAAATGTTAAACCCAACAAACAAACTTATTCTGTTTTGTTGAAGTTGAACTGTGCTTATTTCCCAGGATGCCACAGTCTATAGTCGTTGTTCAGGCCCATATTGTTTCTTGTCATCTTTTCTGTTATTAGATGTTTTAATGACATTTTCCTGCTTAATGACGGCTCTCTAGGGACTCCTTGACATATAGATACAGAAATTTTGAAATGTAGACATTTCAGCAGACAAAACAGGTAGTTTTGTGAATCAGGGAAAATTTGTTTAATCTTAGCTCACCTTAAAATTTAATGCAGTGTATTTAAAAATGCATCTATAGACTCAATATTTTCTCTCAGCAAAGTTTTTTTGAGTGGCCAGAATGTCTACCTGTATACATGTTTATAAAATTAATTCAAAGACTTATTTCTTATATTTGACATTAGCCCAAAATTAATTGTAGTTTGAGCTTTATGCAGAAGTTATTTGAAGTTCTGTTTTCATTTCAGCATGCCCCAGGAGTTCCAAAGATTCTGGTTGGTAACAGACTGCACCTGGCCTATAAACGTCAAGTGAGTGAGGGTGAAGCTGAAGCCTATGCCATTAAGAATGAGATGGCATTCTTTGAGGTCAGCCCTCTGTGTGATTTCAATGTGACGGAATCCTTTGCTGAACTTTCCCGTGTGGCCATTAAGAGAAATGGGATGAGTCGTTCTTGGGGTGGATATAAAGGTAAGAGTTATTTCTGTTTATGGATACACATGTATATGTGTCCAAAGGAAAAATTTCTTAAAAATTAAAATTTTTTTTAAGCTAATATTTTATTTCTGTTTTTGGTACCTTTGGTAGAAAGTTGCAATATAATGCTCAGACAGAAATTGCTTTGAAGATGCTATTATTTTGAACTGGGTTTTATTTGTATAGGCTATAAGAGCTGAAAATCATAAAACAATAAATTTCTTGAGATAAAAAAATGCTTTTGAAGCCATGCATATTTAAGAAAGTAAATAATTATGTCCTATAAAAATTCATATTATATTTGTTCTTATTTAATGTATTGACTGCTGTACAGGTGCATATATTTTATTTATTTATTTTTACTTTTTTTCAGTGCTGAGTTTACAGGAGCTTGCCTGCAGAACAATAGTGTCCAGTACGACTATTTATGGCATTGAACAGTTGCCTCTGCCACAAACACTTAAAAATCATCTCAAATCTTACGCTCTCACCAATAAAACTCGTGCCAGGATGTTAAGCTTTATTCATAGAGACTCCAAGGACAAACACAAAAAGACTAAGTATCTCAACCCTACAGATTCTCCCCCAGCTCACTGCAGAAAGAGTTGTGTAATTAGCTAGTACACATTTGGAATATCTCTGCTTCTGTGGGTAAATGCTGGAGCATTCCAACCAATAATCTCATTATTTGGAATATCTCAGACATTATGGTGCAGAAAGAGTGTGACCCCATTTTGGATATGAAATGGATTTAGTAGGATGTTTGTATGACCAGAATGTGCTATATCTAATGTAGGACTTCAACCAGCTTCTTTGATTAGTAAAACAAAAGTAGAAATATCTCAGTATATTTCTTATTGTATGGTAGATGATGTTTATCATTAAAGAAATGAATGATCAATATTTTATATTTCAGTGCTATTCAATATACACATTTTTATCAGGGATGTTTATAAGGATTTGTGTTAGAATTTTTTGAGTCATATTTATTTTTGTCTTCATTCAGTAGCATGAAAATGTCTATCTACTTATTTTATGATTCTGATGAAATGTAAGACTTATAAAAGTATAATGCTAATGTATAAACTGAATATTCAATATATACAATACATGTATATAAAGATATTTTATATTAAATGTAAAACATAAGAAGTCTTAAAAATGTATCATTTAAACTGGTTTAATCAAAAACTGTTGGTAATATCAGGAAATATTTTTATTACTTAGTTTGGGTGAAGTTATAGATTGTGTAAGGTGAATATGTAAGTGATCAAATCATGCATATATTTGTCCAGGGAATGTGTAAACTGGAGGTTTTACCTCAGAATGTGTAAAGCAAATCATCTGTCTCATTTTGTAAATATTCTCATGTTTCATTGGTTGTTAAAGTTACATCAGATTTTGTATAAAATGAACATTATAAATGGTTATATCTTTTATAATTCAGTGCTTCTGCACTAGTCTTATATACTTCCTTGTATACTCATAACACGACAGACCTTGGCAAGGTTTAAAGTTCACATTGCTAAAATGAAAGATTTTGGGTTTTACACAAAGATAAAATCTGTTTTCCCAATCCCAACTAATGACAAGGAAGAGATTTTTTGCCAGCTCATTTTATAGAAAATGGACTTAATTTATATGTTATAATTAAAAGTTAGGCTGTTAGTTTGAATTCTTGCAGGAATATACAGATTTTCGTGCCAGTGTTTATTGTTGTAAATTATTTATAGGTCCGGTTGTTCATTAAAATCCATGTGTTCCATGTCTTTTCATGGTCAGTTATCCTCACAATTGTACTCTAATTTGTATTTCCAGTCATGAAAGCTTTTGGTCATATACAGAAGCAAAGATAAACTACCTTTTCTTAAAATGATTTATTCATGAATGGCTTAAATCTTTAGTACTTGTACTTGGATAAATCATGATTTTCTCATCTTGGCATCTTTTGGGTTTTTTCTAAATACCATCTGAAAAATTGACTTAAAAAGTACATGGAGCTAGTTATTTCAATATCCATATTTGCAGTAATTTAAATTTGTAATGTAAATCAAACATAGAATTATTTCTTTGAGGGTAAGTCCTTAAAAACATTTCAAATCTACCAAATCCGTTTCCCATATTTTTTGCAATGAATAAATATCCTTTAATAGCATATGAATTCCATATTGTCATTCAGAATTTGAACTAATTGTTCAGTGTATTTTAATAGTAAACATACCTCTGTAATGATCAATATAGGACCCTGTAGTAACATATCTTCCAAGTTTTGTCGGTAAGTCTTAAAAATCAAGAGTTCCATCCCTTGTTATTCCAAGCCTTTATATTTCTGGGCTCAGTAAGCATAGAAGTACAAAATGTTATCTCAGATTGAACTATGCTGTTCTAGAGAAGAAAGGCATGATGAATATAGCCAGGCCAATCCTGTTGATTTCTATACTGGGTATTTACTCATACATCTAAAGCTTTACTGAAACAAGTAAATTATTTTCCTGCTGTTTGATCTCATTTCCACATCTTATTTACCAACTCAAGTTACAAAAAAAAAAAATCTTATGTCAAAGAAAAAATATTTCTAAAGATTTACAGAGTTGCAGCTACTTATATGAACATGTTTTTTTCTTTAAAGAATTTAAAGTGCACTTTAAGGAATACATTTTACTTCTAATCAGTTTGAAACTTAAGTAATGGTAGTGCTTTCTAGTTCTAATGGCTACTTCATAATTGTATAGACAAATTTCAATGAGTAATGGTTAAAGTTGAAAATGTAGTGCTGATAAAAGAAAGAATTTTATTTTAGAATATATATATATGCCAATGTTTTTACATTATAGTGCTTTTTCAGTTTGTTTTAGAGAATTTTTGTGTTAGCACCAGAATATTTGATTCTGAGTTCAGTTTACTCATAGATACTCTGCTTCTATCCAATATGTTGAGGTTTTATTCTATAAACACATATCATTTAATATCTAATCAGGCTGTAACATTATAGCTGCCACACCAGATTTGCTGAGGACTACAAACACATGTATTTCTTTTATATCTCTTAAATACTGATTTTAGAAAGGAAGGAGATAGAGGTTGAAGCAAAACTGCTTGTGGGTAATTATTTTGGAAAATATTAAGATGTCCAAATATTTTCCTAGCATTAAGGATCATCTGCTTCTTATCAAATAAGTGTATGACTTTCATACCCTTTTGAGTGTTATGGTACATATGATAACCCATGTGTTGAGATTTGTTTATTTTCAATATGTGTATAATTTTAGTGGTCACCTTGATATGATCAGTTCGCCAAGAAAAAAAAAAGATTTGATGCAATTCGCAGCAGCATTTTAATGGATTGTAATGAAACTTTGTGTACATTATCTTGGAGAAGAGTAGATGTATATGTCATTTTAAAGGTACTGGAAAGATATTGCAGATTTACAGGGCCACTGGTGTATTGATTATTTTGCAACAATTTAGGGTTATTAATCACTGTCATTGATTGGTCTATTCATCCTGTAAAATGAATCTCATGATCTCATTGGTAGCTTTCATTTTCTTCATTTTAATTTCAAATTGAATCCTAGTTTTAAAAATTAAAGGATTATGTGTGTTATTCTTTTCTTTTGAATATATACAGCCATACTTTTTTTTATTTATGAGAATTTAATGATTTTCTGTTATTTTATTCAATATCTACATAAAATGTCTTTTCAGCTAATCTTCAGCAGTATTTTATTCAGTCTTTTGCTCCTAAATACTATGAACTGTTAAACATAGAATTCATGTTTGTTTGACATGCATTAATTATGGTTATCCCCTGACAGGATATTGATATTACAGGGCATATTAAGACAATAGTAGCTAGATTGATTTATAATTACTCAACATCAAGTTTAAAATATCTTGAAAATAATGTGAGTAATCTTACTAAATGGTTTAAATCCGTCATTTTTAGACATGACTAACACATACTTGTAAATGTACTTTCCTATTGTTTCCCTTTGTGTAGGAGTCATGTCACAAGTTTGGCACTGAAATATGATCCCATTCAATCTATGATATTGGTTTACAATTCAGAAACTTAATTATCCATGAGTTATTTAGGTTAATATTTCTTTAGGTGCTTTAAAACAATGGATTGTATGAAATGCTCAATAAAAATAGAGTGAAGGTATCGCTGGGAGTACTGAACACTGTTTAAGCTATCAGGGAAAATGAGTACAAGTGACCTGTTCAAATTCAGACCAGTTGATATTTTGCAGGACTGATTATGTTTTGCATAGTTTACTACTCATCAAATACATGGAGCTGAATGGATACTGCAAGTCCTTTAAAACATTTTCTAACTGAAGTCTGACCTGTTATTTAAATGGTCTAAGAATATTTGAATTTGTGCGTTTTCGTGGGAAAGGATTAAACAGGAAATGTTTACTTCAGCTCGTTTCCTGCCTGTAAGACCCATATAATTTATCTGTATATAAGGAACAACTGTATATACTGTTTGTTGTTTTGTGGTATTGTTCATTTAGCCTTTGAATGGCAAAATAAAATTTAAAAGCTTTATTTTATTGTATTATTTTATTTCCCATTTAAAATGGTCATCTGTCACACACATAATATGGCTCTTCTATTAGAATACATGTGTGATTTCATAAGACAGACCAAAAATGTTCACCATATTTTGTAAGTATATAGGGTGTAACATCTAAGCCTTTAGATTCAAATTCATTGTAACAATTTTTAAATGAATATGCAATCTGCTAAACTTTGAATTGAAGACATTGAAAGGTTTCAATAACTATGCAGCTACAAAGTTAGTTATTGCATAAAATTTGGTAGTTTAGTTTAACTTATATATTTTACTTCATTTAGGAAACAAGTCTTTACAACTTATACTAATACCTCTGTCTTGTCTATGTCTGTTAATCATTTGAATCAAAAGTGTAATGCAGTAGAAAACCTTGATATTCTTCAATTGGAGAAGCTCAAGGTTAATGACGTAACAGAAAATCTCCATATTTTGCAAAAGAATTCCGGTAAAAAAGGCAAAGCAAACTTTAAAATATCTAGGTTTTATGTTTAAAAAAAAATTGAATTAATACCTGGCAATAAACACCCTTGAATAGAACCTTAGTGACATCGCTTTGCTAAACCTGTAAGAAAAATTATGGTGTGGGTCCCATGGTATCATACCTGTCAGTAGATGCGAAGGTTGTGGATTTGAACCCTGTAAGGGACAAAGGATTTGCCATGACCTTGCCAGATGCAGGGTGCTGGTCCAACCCAGAAACCAATGAGAGGGATTAGTTAAAATTGTTTCCTGCTTGATGCTAAAATGAATAAGTTGAAGCTAGACAAAACATGCTTATGATTGTATATTTAGGTCATTTCAGCAGGTTTTTTGTAATGGACATATTTTTCTAAATTTTTCACATAAGTACTTAGAATATAATTAAAATATATATGAATTAAAAAAAGGTGGTCACCATGCTGGTTTTAGATATTCAGCTTATGGTAAAACACAACTGTTTGCTAAAATTTGTTGAAAAAAAATCAAAGTATTAAAAAATTTGCATTCTAAATAATGTAATAACATATCAAAATCATATTTTATGAATATTTTATCATAATTTGTAACTTATAATGAGTCTTATAAGTTACAGGTTAAAATACTGTCAAACATGCATAGAAAATACACTACAAGCAAAATAAGCTATTGTGTCTGGACTAAAATATATACAAAAAACTACCCAAAAGCTATGAAATTTAATGCATATTTTTCTTGATGAAAAAAAACAAACAACTATGGACGGCTTTCACCTCATTTATTTTTTAATGAAAACAGATTTTTTTATTGAAATTTTCACCAAATTTGCATTAAAAAATCGTAACTTTTTGGACCTTCAACATTTAGCAAACATACTTTAAATCACCTTTTTAACACAAGAATCTTAAAATGTGGGGTTTCCTTTAATAATTTACTTGTGTATTATAGAGTCCCTGAGTTTACAAAACTTGTTAATGGGGACTGGGGTCTCATATAGAACTATAGAGACTTAATCATCTCATTTCAAGTTGGAAGTGGTACACTATGAGGTACATTGTGACTTGGTATACAAATTTCTGAATCAGTTGCTTATGTATTGACAAACATAAAGTAAAACTAGTACTGTGCTGAGCGAAAATCACGTATAGCGAATATTATACAGCACCGCATCAGTTTGACAGTTTGTCAATATAGCATCCACTCTCAAAAGACTTATTTTTTTCTCCAGACATCAAATGGTTGTTGGTTGGAAGTTGCAATGGATTCAATAGTAAAACAGGACTCAAATGCGTAACAGGTGGAGATTCCAAGAAGCGAAATATAGGTGAAGGTTTTATCTAGTTTACGAATAACGATTCGCCCTACTTACCATTCGCCGCAAGTAATACTATGGACAGGAATTTAACATTTCTCGAACCCATTTTTACTTTACCCAGTATCATTTTGATTGTAATAATAATATCGAAAATGTGTACACTAAAGAATTATATAATAAAACAAAGTTTCAATTCATATTTTTTGTCAAACGATTTTAAAATAATTTGGTTGCCTTCTTTGGATTTGAGAAGAGTTGGGATTCAAGGGATGATAAGTCTCCGATATATAAGATATTCTGGAGGAAATTTGGGTTGGTTTACTGGACACATTTTTCTTGATTGCCATTTAAACCGTATGAGACAAAGGAAAAATCTCTATATAGTAACTGTACAGTAGCATAAGGGATCATTTATTCAGATGTCTGGCTTTGCAAGTACCAGAATACAGGTTGTTTTGTTTCTTTAGTACACACTAACTGGCAGGTGGTAAAGAGTGAATGTAGCTCTGATTTTTTTTTTTTTTTTACATATCAAATACAATTGAAGAGTCTGGATGATGCATCATATATATATTATATATATTTTTAAGATTTAGACAAAAAAAATTTAAAAAATGTATGAAAAAGGAACACAGTTTTTGCACAAGATGAGATAAGGGTGGTAATTAGGACTTTCTGCCTAAAGCAGAAAGTCCTATTGGGTTTGTACTGTTTATTCTTCTTCTTCTTATTATTATTATTATTATTCTTTTTTTCTTCCTAACTAAACGCTTATTTTTCTATGTTGCAATACTCCTAGGACGATGAAATTTTTATGACTTATTAGTCACGTTAGGAAATTTTGATTTCTATGATTTTCATATGCCTATGACGTCATATGACGTCACATTTGAAATATGCTACAAAAGTTTGTACGCGGTCTACAGCCATTGTTTGTGAACCGATTTTCATCAAATTTTCACAGATTGTGTATATTAAGTTCTAGTTGTGCATCCCGGTGTCCGTTTTTCAAAATTCGAAAAGTCCATGGTTCTATAGCGAATCCAAGATTCGAACCAAGGTCGTAAATTTTTAAATGCTTATAAAATCTGTCCTATTTAAGATAGAAAGTTGATATTTAGTCAGTATATAGGTCTCTAGAAGTTCTAAACATTTTGTGAAAATATATGTCATATGACGTCACGTGACGTCATTATATGATAATGTATTTCTAATATTAACAAGAATATTTCTATATGTTGAAATTGTCGAAAGGCAATGAAAATTTAAAGACACATGCTTCAAACGCTGAAATTTAGATTTATATGATTTTCATATGCCTATGACGTCATATGACGTCACACTGGAAATATGCAACAAAAGTTTGTACGCGGTCTACAGCCATTGTTTATGAACCGATTTTCATCAAATTTTCGCAGAATGTGTATATTAAGTTCTAGTTGTGCATCCCGGTGTCCGTTTTTCAAAATTCGAAAAGTCCATGGTTCTATAGCGAATCCAAGATTCGAACCAAGGTCGTAAATTTTTAAATGCTTATAAAATCTGTCCTATTTAAGATAGAAAGTTGATATTTAGTCAGTATATAGGTCTCTAGAAGTTCTAAACATTTTGTGAAAATATATGTCATATGACGTCACCTGACGTCATTATATGATAATGTATTTCTAATATTAACAAGAATATTTCTATATGTTGAAATTGTCGAAAGGCAATGAAAATTTAAAGACACATGCTTCAAACGCTGAAATTTAGATTTATATGATTTTCATATGCCTATGACGTCATATGACGTCACACTGGAAATATGCAACAAAAGTTTGTACGCGGTCTACAGCCATTGTTTATGAACCGATTTTCATCAAATTTTCGCAGAATGTGTATATTAAGTTCTAGTTGTGCATCCCGGTGTCCTTTTTTCAAAATTCGAAAAGTCCAAGGTTCTATAGCGATTCCAAGATTCGAACCAAGGTCGTAAATTTTCAAATTCTTATAAAATCGGTCCTATTTGAGATAGAAAGATGATATTGGGTCAGTATATAGGTCTCTGGGAGTCTTAAACATTTTGTGAAAATAAATGTCATATGACGTCACGTGACGCCATTATATGATAATGAATTTCTAATTCTAACAAGATTATTTCTATATCTTGAAATTTTCGAAGGGCAATGAAAAATTAAGGCCGCATGCTTCAGATGCTGAAATTTCGATTTCAAAGACTTTCAGAAGCCTATGACGTCATATGACGTCACATTTGAAATTGACTACGAAAGTTTGTACACGGTCCAGAGCCATTATTAATGGGCCGATTTTCATCAAATTTTCACAGAATGTGTATATTAAGTTCTAGTTGTGCATCTCTTTATCCGTTTTTCAAAATTCGAAAAGTCCATGGTTCTATAGCGAATCCAAGATTCGAACCAAGGTCGTAAATTTTTAAATGCTTATAAAATCGGTCCTATTTGAGATAGAAAAGTGATAATTGATCAGTATATAGGTCTCTAAGAGTCTTAAACATTTTGTGAAAAAAACCGTCATATATTATAATAAGTATTTCTAATATTAACAAGAGTATTTCTATATGTTGAAATTGTCGAAGGGCAATGAAAATTTAATGACAAATGATTCAGACGCTGAAATTTCGATTTCAATGATTTTCAGAAGCCTATGACGTCATATGACGTCACATTTGAAATGACTACGAAAGTTTGTACACGGTCCAGAGCCATTATTTATGGGCCGATTTTCATCAAATTTTCACAGAATGTGTATATTACGTTCTTATTGTGTATACCGGTGTCCGGTTTTTCAAAATTCGAAAAGTCCAAGCATCTATGGCGGATCCAAGATTCGAAACAAGGACGTCAATTTTTAAATGCTTATAAAAACTGTCCTATTTGAGATAGAAAGTTGAAATTTTGTCAGTTAGTAGGTCTCTTGGTGTCTTAACAATTATGTGAAAATAAACGTCATATGACGTCACGTGACGTCATTTTTTATTATTATTATTCTTTTCTTCTTCCTAACTAAACGCTTATTTTAATATGTTGCAATAGTCCTAGAACGATGAAATTTTTTATGGGTTTTTAGTCACGTGAGGAAATTTTGATTTCAATGATTGACAGCACCCTATGACGTCACATGACGTCACAGCTAAAAATAGTGAAAAATGGTTTTCGCGCTCTACAGCCGACATTAATGGTCGGATTTTCTTCAAATTTTCACAGATGGTACATCTTGAAACTTAGGTGTACATATCCTGTCAGCTAACCGAAATTCCGAAAGACCGAAGTTCTGTGGCTGAAATAAGATTCGAACATAGGACCGAAAATTTCATTTTAGGATTAAAGAGCTTCAGGATGAGATAGAAAGTTGAAACTTACACAGTATGCAGTTCTGCAGAATTTCTTAACATATTTTGAGTCGTGACGTCATATGACGTTATGTGACGTCATAAGCATACATCTTAATTTTCATTTAAAGGCAATGATTTCGACATGATGCCAGTTGTTCAGAATAATGAAAATTTCAGAGTTATGACAGTAATGTATGCGCTTTTGAACAAAAGCATCTTCAGCACCGTATGACGTCATGTGACGTCAGGGCTAAAAATAGTGAAAAATGGTGTTCACGCTCTACAGCCGCCATTTATGGTCGAATTTTCTTCAAATTTTCACAGATGGTATATCTTGAAACTAAGATGTGTATATCCTTTAAGCTAACCGAAATTCCGAAAGACCGAAGTTCTGTGGCTTAAATAATATTCGAACATAGGACCGAAAATTTCATTTTAGAATTAAAGAGCTTCAGAATGAGATAGAAAGTTGAAACTTACACAGTTTGCAGTTCTGCAGCATTTCTACAAACATTTTGAATCCAGACGTCATAGGACGTCATAAGCATACCACTTAATTTTACTTTGGGGCAATGATTTCGACATGATGCCAATTGTTCAGAATAATGAAAATTTCAGAGTTATTGCAGTAAAGTATGCGCTTTTGAGCAACAGCATTTTCAGCACCCTTTGACGTCACCTGACGTAAGAGCTAAAAATAGTGAAAAATGGTATTCACGCTCTAGAGCCGCCATTTGTGGTCAGATTTTCTTCAAATTTTTACAGATGGTACATCTTGAAACTAAGGCCTGAATATTTTGTCAGCTAACCTTAATTCCGAAAAACCGAAGTATTGTGGCTGAAGTAAGATTCGAACATAGGACCTTTGAACTAGAAATCAAGTTTGCAGTCATGTCCTGACGTCATATAACATCATGTTACGTCACAGACTAATACTTAGTTCTTATCATTTGCACTAATTTCGGAATATAATGTCAATTGTTCAGCATGAACATGAAATACTACCAGAGGTGAATCATTACATGAAACTTCTATCTCCTGCTTTTTGCATTAACACAGCTTGCAGAAAGTCCTATCATTCGTTTTCACGAATGACATCTAGTTGCTGTTTATAATTATGTCTCGTATCTGGATATATTCATAATTATAAGTCCAAATTTTTTATAATTTATATGCATGCATTGAAAGGCTTGTGTATAGATACAGTGTAAATCTGTTGTATGAAAGAATTCTTTTCTGCTAGAACAAATGCTGATTGCATTTCAATTTTGTGTTTTTCATCAGGTTTTACATTTTCTATATTTTCAGTTTAATTAGAAAAAATGGATGAAAAGTCAGAAAACAAGGAAGGCTATACCAAAGCAGATGATCCCAGTGATGTTGATGTTCTGACAGGGTAAACTGACTTTCTTTTCCTGGTCTCCAGCACATCTATATATTTCAGTTTGCTATACAACCATTATGTAATGATACAGTTTTTTCTAAGTTCTTTTTCCTATTAGGTTATTCAAATGTATCCTGGTAATCTTACTGTTCCAAGCAAGAATTTAACTTTAGCTCTTCAATATGCAAAATGGACACCGTGTCTTGTTGGCACAGTAGCTAGTTCCATTACTTAGAAAAACCAAGTGCAATTTTATACTTTTACTACAATTGTTATAACTTTTTTTGTCCCTTTTCATGATACCATTAAAACCCAACTTTTTACAGAAAATGATCTGTTAATTTTATTAACTACATGTATAAGCAAACCCCTTTATTGTTGCATTATATTTTTGTCTGACAGTGAAGAATCTGAGCCGGATATGACACTGTTTGATCTGCCATGGGATGATGTTCTTTTTCCCCATGTGTTACCACATCTGTCAGTTCAAACACAGTTCCAGCTGAGAAGGGTGTCAACCCTTGGACTTGAACTGATGAAGGAGTTCTTTAGCCAGGTCAAGTCCGTGAACATTGCCAGGATTGCAGGAAGGATGACCAGGAGCGCATTTCATATAATTACTGGTAATAATACAAACATTCAAAATATGAACTTACGAAATGCTAAGGACTGGTTGTCAGATGGTTTGCTGATCCCAGTTTTGAAATCAAACCCTCGCCTAGAGTGTGTGGATTTCACGAAGTGTACAAGTGTGACAAATGCCTCTTTACAGATCCTGGCAGTTAAATGCCCAAAGCTAAAGAGTCTTGTGTTGACAGAGTGTCCCTGGGTGAGCCCAGAAGGCTTAACTGTGATAGCATTGAACTGCCACCACCTTGAGACGCTGGATATTTCAGGGTGCTGGAACATCGACAATGATGCCATATCTGTCCTTGCCATGAGCTGTCCTAGGTAGGTTATCAATGTAGAGAGATGCACTTACCAGTGCCCAGTGGTGGTATAAATGAAATTCAGTATTTCAGAGTTCATAAAATTCCCAGTTTTAATGAAATAAGATAATCATTTTCCCTTGATAGTTTAGTCAAGATCTGCCAATTTCTAGGTCACATCATGATCAGAGGTCAGAGAGGTTTAGCCAAGAATGAAACAATCATCAAGGTTTGAGGATTAACTTGACTCTAGATTGCAAGCACTTGCCAGTCTGAACAGTATTAACTGTTTAATTATTGTTAATTTCATGGACATCTTATTCCATGAATTTAATTCACCATGAAAAATGTTAATCAAATAGACTTCACACTTACTAGAACATGAATCCACAAATATATGTACCAACAAAATTAACTTATTATAGATTCCATGAAATTTAATGCCAACGAAAATAAATGATTTTTCAGTACAATATAATCAAGCTGATATGATTTCTACTAGTCCTTTAGATAAATTTCTGGACAGTTTTCATGCAGGAAACCTTTTTTCATAAGAAGTAAATGTTTTCCTTTTTTAGTCTGAAACATATATTCAAAAACTTTATTAGAATATTTGACAAAACTATTATTATTAAACTAAAAAAATATTTTAGACAATTTAAAAAAAAATCATCTTTTGTACCCATGACATTTCAGAATAAAATCATTGAATGTGTCTAAGATCTATGGTTTGAATGATGCCGCTCTAATCCAATTGATACGAAGATGTCTCCAACTGTCCCATCTAAATATCCAGGGGTGCTGGCGCCTCACAGATGACAGCATCAGGTAAACTTGCAGATGAAATGGGATGTTGTTTACTTATTGTTTGGTTGTTAATGGGATTTTTAGCTCGACTATTCAAAGAATATGAGAGCTATTGTAGTCGCCCTTGTGTTGGCGTTGCAGCTCTTGGTTAAAGTTTTGCATGCAAGTTACTATCAACCTTATATCTCAATAACCAATTATGGTATTGACTTGAAAGTTTATGAATATATCCAGGGGCATCAGACAACCAAAGTGGATAACTCTTGACTAAATTTGATATAAGTTATGGCCCCTTTTTAACTTAGAAATTTTGGTTAAAGTTTTGCATGCAAGGTATTTCTTTTTTATCTTCCGGGGGTTATTTGAAACATCTTTAATGTGTTTAGGGGTATTATAATTTATACTATCAAGGAAGATAACACCTGATGGAATATATTACAAATTATGGCCCCTTTTTAACTTAGAAATTTTTTATAAAAGTTTTGCATGCAAGGAATTTCATGCATATGTTTCAGTAACCAGGCTTGGGTTTGATTTGAAACTTCTTTAATATGTTCAATGGTATCATACTATAATGGCAGATAGTTTTGAATGAATATAATGCAGACAAGGGCCACTTTTGTACTTAGACTTTTTGGTTAAAGTTTTACATGCAAGCTACTATCCAGCTTATATCTCAGAAATTGTTTTTGGTATTGACTAGGAAGTTTAGAAGTGTGTTCAGGGGCATCAGAAATCCAAGGAGGATAACTCTTGGACTGAATTTTATTCAAATTATGGCCCTTTTCTAACTTGGATACTTGTTATTATGCTTATGTCTCAGTAACTAGGCATGGGAATGATTTTAGATTTCATAAACCTATTCAAGGGTATTAGACTATTAAGGTATATCATTTTTGACTATTATTATATACAGGGTATATGAAGGGCAAGAATTGAAATAGATTTTATTTTATTTACCAAAAAGCATTTTGAATAGTCGAGCGTGCTGTCCTCTGACAGCTCTTATTTGTTACATCTAGTACTTTGTGGTCATAGGAGAAAGATACCATATAAAAGGGCGGTGTATGGACAAATATTTTACTTAAGTTTTCATATCTCAATTTCATGAGAGGGGAAAGGTATATAGAAATGGCTTTGTCCAGTTTGTCTGTAAGTCAGTCTGCATGTCTTGGGGACAAAAGACAAATGCATACTGAGTCTAGGCAGTGTGGAGGGGGTATGGACTCATCTTCAGTGATAGCTGTAGTTTGTACACGATAAAACTTTATAAAAAAAATGAAAAATAACAAGAATATGTGCATTGCTACTAATGTGGATTTTATTTGATAGGTGTATTGCTTCAATCTATTTGTAGATAATAACAAAGGGGTCTGGCACAGTGGGTCATATATCACTGTTTGTAATACATATAATATATAGACAAGTGAAATATGACCCACCTTTTGTGCCAGACCCCTTTGGATAATAGGTCATCCTAAAATAATGTTTATTTGCAATTACCCAATCCATACTTTTTTCAGTGGTTTTTTGGGAGCTAGCAATTTTTGTAAGGAAGAGATAACAGTGGTGAAAAAGTCACAAATCAAGAGAGAAGCACAACATAAATCACTATTAACTTAGAACAGCCAATCTGATTGTGTGATGGGCATAATTATGTTTTTAACAAGTGATATGAACAAGTGATATGATATTAGAAACAAATACCGATAAGAACTTACTTAGTGTCTTTCTGTTTTCATGAGGTTAAATGATAAATTTCCAGTGACAGTCCTCAATTTGGAAGCACCTTTTATCAACAGAATCTGTCATAATGAGCAGGTAACATTGTTTTCTAACATGACACGTAAATTGGCAATAAAACTTTTTGAATACAAGGATGGAATTTTTTGTAAAAAAGAAAACAGTAACTTTCTTCCTATGAAGAAATACTGGTAAAGAAATGTTTTATCATTGTGTTTCAAAAAATACAAGTCACATATTGTTGAGACAGTCACTATTACATGTTCCAGATTCCTTGGTGAGTATGGAAAGAACTTGAAGATCTTGCAGCTGCGAGAATGTCACCAGGTGACAGAGATGTCTCTGGCCAGACTGAGAGAGAACAACGTAAAGATGGATCGTAGACCCCCACCGGACATCAATAATGCACGTCTGGACAGGATAGGCTTCAGATTCAAGCATAGACTGCATGTCGCTATCTAAAAGGTTTTAAATAAGGAATTCCTGTTTTTTAGCTCACATGAGCACAACGTGCTCAAGGTGAGCTTTTCTGATCGCCTTTTGTCCGTCGTCCGTGCGTCCGTGCGTGCGTGCGTCCGGCGTCAACAATTGCTTCAAACAACATCTCCTCTTAAACGGCTTGGCCAATTTGAAAAATATTTTGCAGGAATGTTCCTTGGATGAAGCTCTACTAAAGTTGTATAAATGGTTCTGGTCCATTGCATAATTAGGTCACAGGAGCTAAAAATAGATTTTAAAAATGCAAACTTTGAAAATCTTCTTCTGCAAAACTGCAAGGCCTAGAGCTTAGATATTTGGTATGTAGCATCATCTTATGGGCCACTACCAAGATTGTACAAATCATAGCCCTATGGTGATAAATGACCCCGCACCAGGGGTCACTTGTTTTACATAGAGTTATATAGAAAAATCTTAAAAAATCTTCTTCTATGAATCCATAAGGCCTAGAGCTTAGATATTTGGTATGTAGCATCATCTTGTGGGCCACTACCAAGATTGTACAAATCATAGCCCTATGGTGATAAATGACCCCGCACCAGGGGTCACTTGTTTTACATAGAGTTATGTAGGAAAATCTTAAAAAATCTTCTTCCATGAATGCATAAGGCCTAGAGCTTAGATATTTGGTATGAAGCATCATCTTATGGGCCACTACCAAGATTGTACAAATCATAGCCCTATGGTGATAAATGACCCCGCACCAGGGGTCACTTGTTTTACATAGAGTTATATAGGAAAATCTTAAAAAATCTTCTTCCATGAATGCATAAGGCCTAGAGCTTAGATATTTGGTATGAAGCATCATCTTATGGGCCACTACCAAGATTGTACAAATCATAGCACTATGGTGATAAATGACCCCACACCAGGGGTCACTTGTTTTACATAGAGTTAAATAGGAAAATCTTAAAAAATCTTCTTCTATGAATCCATAAGGCCTAGAGCTTAGATATTTGGTATGTAGCATCATCTTATGGGCCACTACCAAGATTGTACAAATCATAGCCCAATGGTGATAAATGACCCCACACCAGGGGTCACTTGTTTTACATAGAGTTAAATAGGAAAATCTTAAAAAATCTTCTTCTATGAATCAATAAGGCCTAGAGCTAAGATTTTTGGTATGTAGTAGCATCTAATGGTTCATTACAAAGATTTTCAAAGTCTTGGCCCTATGGTGATAAATGACCCTGCGCCCAAGTCTTCTCTGAAACCATATGGTCCATTGCTTAGATATTTGGTGTGTAGTATTGTCAGGGGTAAAATGTTTTAGATTAAGTTATATCAGAATCCTTGTCTGTTTAAAAACCTTGACATCAGTTGAAGCAATGGTACTCAGGTGAGCGATTCAGGGCCATCATGGCCCTCTTGTTTGTATTATGCACAGTTCCAAGAGAGCAGCCAGTAGGACAGGATCCAAAGGATGGTCAATTGTTTAATTCCCACCATATAGAAATCACTTTATTTCTGTTCATTCTATCTGTCTAAAAGAAACTTTAGGATACACCCATCCTAATTTAATACAATAACTTGCATCTTGTACATTATCATAATATTTCTTTGACACTTTGTCACTTTAACACAGCTAAAAATAAAATGTTTCACCTAGAGTTTATTCAAGTTGTGTTAGATTTAGGGAGATAATCCATATTCAAGTTACCGTTGAAACCTATGGGAAATATACAATTTCTTTTTATATATATGAAAAACTGACTTTATATCTTGAGAAAAACTGATGGTGAAGAACCGCATTAGTTGATTTTGTTTCAAATTTCATAAAAAAAATCCAAACTTCACTGAAGATCAGTTTTTTTAAGTTTTCAGGAGAGATAATTCATAGTTCTTAGGGGAGATAACTCATGGAACTAAATTATCAGGGGGGTAGTTATCAAAAGAACTCAAGTCACTTCATGTATTGTCAATTACATAGTTTGTCATCTTTTAGTTTATATTGTATGTTTTTTGTTGAATATATCAAAGTACTGTTGATTGTTAATGATATTGCTATAGTATTCTTTCCTCTGGGAAAAGTCTTCGGATGTTTTAGGTTGTTGTTTTATCATGTTTTACCAGCAATATAAGGACCATTATTTTTTTCCTCTTAAACATAAATTCTAGCTTAATTTAGAATGATAAATCATTTCTAAATGAATTGTAAGCTGTGGCCTCACTCAGCAGAAAACTACCTTTACCTCCAAGATAAAGTCTTATTATATATCAAATTTCAAGTACTTTGATATGCAGGATAATGCCCAATGTCCATATTCAAGTAATCCATCCATCATTAAATTGTGATCATGGTCCAACAAGTGACCTAGGGAATTTCATAGTAAATGCAAACCTTTATAGACTTACAACAAAACAGCCTATTAACTCCAAATCAATGGATGCTTGCATCTGCACTTACAGTCTTTTCATGCATTTGAAGGACCATGATTATAATTTAATGATGGATGGATTACCTTAATCATCAGGCTTAATGTTATGAAACTAACAGTTTTTCATATGTTAGGTTTTTTACAGATGGTCGATGTTAAACATTGAATGACTCTTAATACCAGATGTTATTCTCTATGATAATTGAGAGTTAACCTGATATAAGTAATAAGTGTTTCTTGAATACTACATGTAGTAAGTACTATAGATTTACCTTTGGAAACTGCAGGTAGTTTTAACAGGGACTTGATATATTATGTTATTTGTCATTTTTTAATTATTTAGGAATAAGATAAATTACAGAGTTACTTGTTGTTATTAATTTAAAAATGGTGCTCAACATCATAATTAAAGTGTTACAGATTCATACATATTTTGTTTTGATATCTATACATATCTACAAGATGACATAATTTTCTGATCAGTCCTTCAGGAAGAATTATGCTCTCTAACCCTTCCACAACTACTAGTTCTGTTATTATTTCCACTACATCTATTTCCACTTTATACACTTTAGGATATAGATTGACAATTGTGATTGTGTTATGGAATAGCTTCCTGGATTTTAATCAGGCCATTGATATGTGTATATGGAAAATATTAATTTATTACTTAGGCCAAAAAATAAGGTCTGTCAGTAGTCTCCTGCCAGACAAAAAGAGGCTAGGTAGGTTGGGATGTTTTTTCCCCCCTCTAAATGATGTGAAAAGTAAAAACGAAAGTAAAGAAAAGATTTTTTAAGGCATAAATGTAAAAAAAACTTTGGGTCGGCCATGAAAAAAAGAGGGTCAGTCGGGGGAGACCAGAATCGGAACTTTTTTTTGGCCTTAACGTTATGATACTGTTCAAAATCACTTTTTCAGATGTCAACAAAGTGTATATTTTTTTAATTATACACCTAAAATGAATAGCAATGTGTTTTTAATAAAGTTGATATGCATTTTCTTAGCACAATTTTTACACTTAAAATAGTGATTACAATTTTTGACTAGGACAGTCAAAAAAAGATATTTTTTTGCTGAAGATCATTGGAAATTCATAACAAAGTCAAATGATGTGCACCATACGCAGTAAAAACAATTAGTAAGCAATTACACATTCATATGTGCTAGACATTTTTTTTTCCTTGTTGTTATAGAAACTAAAAATA
>CM037779.1:1846353-1896353 GCA_021229015.1 Solen grandis
TTGTTCATGAAAACGTTTCCTAGCAATGTACTTTTTTCCAAGTTTATTTTCAGGAAACATAGACTGTCACCAACATTACAAGTGAGTAGAAATTATTACATTTTTTAGCTCACTGAGCAAACTGTCATGGTGACTTTTTGATCGCCTTGTCTCGTGTTTGGTCATCTCGTCTGCGTCAACAATTGCTTAACATCTTACCTGAAGGATTTGACCAAATCACAGGATCATCTATGATGCCCTCTATCAAGTTGTACAAATTATTCAGATTGGTTAAAAAAGTATGTACGACTAAAATGTTTTAAAAATGCAACTTTGAAAGTCTTCTTCTGCAAAATGCAAGCCTAACTGATTTGTATTATCACTATGGAAAAGTTGTCAATATAGCCATGATAATCCCGCCCGTCACTTTTTCAAGATCATAAGAATATCTTAAAATCTCGTTAGAACCCTTAGCTACTTAGTATTTTAGTACATCACTAATGTTCATTACCAGATTGTTCAAATCATAGCCCTATGGTGATAAATGCCCCCGCACCAGGGGTCACTTGTTTTACATAGATTTATATAGGAAAAACTTTAAAAATCTTTTTCTATGAATCCATAAGGCCTAGAGCTTAGATATTTGGTATGTAGCATCATCTAATGGTTCATTACCAAGATTGTTCAAATCATAGCCAAACGGTGATAAATGCCCCCGCACCAGGGGTCACTTGTTTAACATAGAGTTATATAGGAAAATCTTTAAAAATCTTCTTCTATGAATCCATAAGGCCTAGAGATTAGATATTTGGTAAGTAGCATCATCTAATGGTTCATTATCAAGATTTTCAAAATTGTGGCCCTTTGGAGATAAATGACCCCGCACTAAGTCTTCTCCTCTGAAACCATAAGGCCCAGTGCTTATATATTTGGTGTGTAGTATTGTCAGGGCTAAAATGTTTAAGATTGAGTTATATCAGAATTCTTGTCTGTTTAAAAACCTTGTAATCAGTTGTAGCAATGGTACTCAGGTGAGCGTTTCAGGGCCATCATGGCCCTCTTGTTTTTCTTCAGTGGGACCTATTATAGGCATTATAGATCCATGGTCTTCAAGTTTCAAAAAAGATAGATTCTATCGGATTAAAAGAAAAATCACTTTTATCACCGGATACCGTCAAGTTTGCATGTCCATCTCACTGAATATTTTTTTTTTTTTACCGGGGGAGCATCCCCCAAGACCCCTCCTAGCACTCATGCAGAAATATTCTCACACTTTTGCGCGGGTCAACATATATATCTGCGTAAGCCGTCAGCTTTTTATACCCTACCGTTCCGAATTGATCAATATAAGAGTTATCGTAACAAAAGAACGAAGGAAATTAAATAAAGGCAGGATTGAGGGTGAGTTAAAATACTTTAAAAATACTGATAATGGGCTCGGTTTTGTGTTGTTTATCTTTTTTCTTTCTTTCAAAATCTACGCAAACCATAGCACATTGTTTACATGCATTTCACTGAAAGGAGAGGGACTAAAACGCGGACGCCTTATGCGGACAATGTAAACAAGCTGTTTTACGCAAGCGTAAAATGGCTAACAAATTTAAAAAGAAAGTTGATGAATTTATATCACTGAACAAAGAGTGTCATTTGCAGCAGTAGAAAAAACAACAACATGAACTATTGATCTCCAGTCTAGACGCAAAGGAGCTAGACTTAATATCAGGTTTATAAAATAGTTAACAACATGGTTGCATTAAAAAAAGAAAATTATCTCCAAAAACCAAATAGAAAATCAAGACGTATACAAATAATCGTGCCTATGCACAACAAACTGCCACCAAAGATTGTAGAAAATGGAACGGAATGGAATGAGACTGGAAAAAACTGCCGACGGATATAGGCATCAGCTGAGCCACTTGAGCTATTCAGAACTCGAGATACACAAAGAGGTTTGACACGAAAGTTGGGTCATATTTCTCTATATATCCTCGAGTGCCCAAACTGCGCCCCTCTAAGATTTAATTAGGAAATGCAACATAAATAAAATACATAGAATAAAAACTGTTCACGTACCAATTAATTCTATTAAATTCACATTGAAACCCCCTAAATAATTCTTTTATAAATAATTATTCACTCGGAAATACACTTCAGAAAGACCTCGACAAGCTGGTGCAGTGGGAAAAGAAATGGGAAATGGAATTTAATCCCAGTAAATGCATTGTTTTAAATATTACTAAAAAGAAGAAAGCACTTTCCTTTGATTACAGATTACATGGACAAGCTTTAGAAACAGTGGAAAATGCCAAATACTTAGGAGTTACAATATCAAAAGATCTCTCTTGGAATAAACATATTGACAACATTACTTCTTCTGCTAATAAAACTCTTGGTTTCCTCCACAGAAACATCCAGACAAAGAATAAGGAAGTTAGAGAAGCAGCTTACAAAACATTGGTTAGACCTCAAGTAGAATATGCCTCTACAGTCTGGAGTCCTCATACACAGACATATATAGATAAAATAGAAAAAGTACAACGCAGAGCAGTCCGATGGGTTAATAATAACTATTCTTATTACGACAGTGTCACCAGCATGCAGAAGGAACTTGACTGGCAAACCCTTCAGTACAGACGTGATGTCACCAGACTTCTTATGTTTTACAAAATAGTAAATAACCTTGTTGCTGTCCCATTACCTGCATATCTTGAAAGACCTGCGAGGATATCCCGCCACTTACACTCTTTATCTTACAGGCAAATTCATACTCCAGCTAGCTACTTTAAATATTCCTTTTTTCCTTATACAGTGATACTTTGGAACAGCTTACCAGAAAATATAGTCTCACAAAATGATCTTTTAGCATTTAAACAAAAGCTCCTCTCGTTTCAGATAGTAGACCGTCCCTGAATCAACAAAAAGATGTTTTTACCAGATCTTAAACCTAACATATTCACCTTTTTTTTCAGAAAATTTTCTCACCCTAACAAAATTTTTATTTTAACAGTTTTATCCTTGCACAGACGCGCACCTGCCAGTAATACCCGAAAGGGGAGTTTGTGCAGTATATATAGATAGATAGATAGATAGAAATAGCATTTAATACATTACGAGTCAAATATTATGCCATCATTTTGTGTGGTCCTAACTCCGCCCCCTAGGTGACGTCATAGCAGTTGCGAATTGTACACATATGACTTCCGTTTATAAATGTGTGAACACAGCAGATGGAATTTCCGAGATACTTTTATTTTAAAAATTTGAGTGTAAAAGGGCCATTCTGCGTGGAAATCATTTTGTATTAAGAAAAAACATATAAAAAGAGTGGTGCTAGATAAAATTTGCAATATTTATCAGTTTGAATCAAAATTTCGTACAAAAATCATCTGAGTTTATCTACAGAAACATCGTAAAAAAATATCACAGTTGCTTGCGCGTGTGATAAAATCTAGCGAGACTACAATAAAATAAAGGAAGGTGGCGGAGTTAGGACAGGGGTGCAGTTAGGACCTCCGACGATATAATACAAGGGATACTACTCCCGATTGACCAAGATTCATACCCTTGCTGAAAAAACAAAACAACTGTTTACACTGGGAGACTGGCTGTAGGTGCAAAGAATATGAATATACCATCAAAAATGAGATATTGGCATTTTTTCAATGAGGGTATGAATCTTGGTCAATTGCGAGTAGTATCCCTTGTATTATATATAGTGATATATGACTCGCTTTTCGTACCAGACCCCTTTGGAGTGACATCGCTCACAAATTTAATTATAAATTCTTGTTTTTATCCTGTTTTCAACCATGCGCGTCTTGACAGTATATTCAATATGTTGAATGTGGACAGTAAACGAAAGAAGAAGAAGAACTTAAGATAGTCACTAAATGATAAAACAACTACATGTGAATTGTTGACCCCAGGGCTAGTCCTATATAATGTGCTGTTGCTTTGTGATATTTCCTTTCTTTTGCAAAGCATCACTTTGCCCCAACTAAAAAAATATCACAAAGCGACATATATTCATATGATTACCCCAGGGATATCACAGTGCATTTCAATAAAACAAGTAAATAATAAAACAAGTCAAATTTCAGAACAGTCCCTCTAGAAATAGCGATGATAGGGCTCAAGATGAAGATTTATGTATAAATTAACTATTTGCAGTAACTTCGAGGACAATAACTCACATCTTGGATGGAAAAGCAGGATAGACAACAGTAATACACACAGAATATCACTTTAAATCTATGGTTGCAGCAGTTATTTAGACAAGGCTCAGGATGGATACTTAGCCATTTTTCAAGTACTAGTATTAGTTTGTATGTGAGCAGACTACAGTTCCAAGCTGTTTTGTTATAAGGTTTCATATAGTGATAGTGCTTGAGAAAATGGCAAAGCTGCTGATTTTCTTAGAATTTTTTTTCTTCATAAAAATGGAAATATATTACCATATAACATAAATAATTGCTTTACTTAAAAAAATCAGAGTATTTCTACACGATGACAACAAACCAGAAATCAAAAATGAAATGGAAGTAAGATGTATGTCCTTATGCATCAGGATCATGACGTTAATTGTTCTTCTTCAAAGTTATTTGGCATAGATGTTCCTTGGGTCACTCTCTACCAAAATTGTTCAATTTATTCTGATCTGTTGAAAAACATTGCAGCTAGGGGTGGAGCCCGTTTTCCTTATATGTATATACATGTAGTACAAATTTGAAAAATATTCTCCTCTAAAAGTACTGGTTTGATTTCAAAGTTATTTGGTACAGATGGTCCTTAGGTCACTCTCTACCAAGATTGTTCAAATTATTTTGATTCGTTGAAAAACATGGCCGCCAGGGGGATAAGCCCATCTTTATATGTATATAGTATGAATTTGAAAATTCTTATTGTCCTAAAGTACTCACTTGATTTATGGATGGCAGAGGGCAGAGCCCATTTCCCACAATATCATAAGATATTTGCTTGTTCTTTTCCTCCCACTTATACCTGGTTCTCAGGTGAGCGACCCAGGACCATTATGGCCCTCTTGTCATTGAATAGTATTGTTGTGTACTCAGAAAATATGATTTCTTTTGATTTGGATATTACAATGGATCTCTCTTTATCTCCTTTCCAGATTTGCTTGTCGTGGTCTAAAAACAAGATAATGAGTAAAAGAAAAGATGCATCAGAAGAAAACCCTAACAAGGACTTTTGTGATTTCTTAATGGGTATGTTTATTACCTTCAATGAAGATGTATTGGCTCAGTTTGAGCTATTAGGAATGATGGATTGGGATCACCCTTCAGGGTGATTGTATGAGCTATACCCCCGCAAAATGCAGTCCATGAAATCATGAACATTTTAAGCCAATCCTGAACAATTGATGAATAGAGCTCAAACAGTTCTTGAAATAAATTCATGAATTTCTGGAAATGAATTGTCCTATAACAGTAACCATGACCTGTTTATAAACTGATGATGCATCTGCCACAATTTTGAAATGTTCTTGAAGGGTTCTTGGTGTTAATCATGAAATAATCATGAACTGTTAATGAATCCTGTTTGTGTGTTTGATGTAGTTCATGAAATTATCATAAATATATAATTAATCCTTATTCTTGAACAGTTCAATGATTTATTTGGTTCATGGAAAGCCCTGTCAATGTGAGTCTGAAATAATCATGAACTTATGATTAATATTTAATAGTTCTTGAAGTGTTCATGTTGTGGATGTAAAACAGAACACAGTGTCCCCAGAGGCTGAGTGGTAAGAACATCCACCTCAGGATCTGGAGGTCATGGGTTCGATCCCTGGCCTTGACAAAAGGATACTGGTATAGCTCCCCTGCTTTGGGCTTAGCTTATAAGGGTAGTTGCAGGACTGGTTGGCCCAATGTCAGGATAATGTGACTGGGTATGGTATCATGTTACATGTCTACGGCCAGATACTAGAGTGTGGCAGCACTTTATATTTCTCATGTGGACATAGTATCCAAATGACTGAAATACTGTCAGTGGGATGTTAAACGCAGCAAACAAACAAAAAACAAAAAAAAAACAAAAAACAAACAAACAGAACATGGAATCAAACTTGGAAATGCCTCCCAGTGTTTCCAAAAGCAAAGGTACTCATGAGGTTAGCAAAATAGGGTCATCATGTTTTGAAGAGCCTTCTTACCGTATCTGAAAAATGTTTATTGCTTTACAGTATGTGGATTTTTTTTTTCAATAGAACTTGCTAACTATGAAAAGAATGTCAACCGTCAGATGCACAAGTACAATGCCTATAGAAAAGCAGCTGCAGCAATAGCTAAGCATTCAACCAGGATCAGGAATGGCGCTGAAGCTAAAGGACTGGTATGTTTATAGAGTAAGGTTCTATAGGTGTTTACATTTTAAACCAAACCTCATCAGTGCATTACTAAACTACACAATTGTGATGTTGAAAACATTTTTTTTACTATTGTCAGTGTTAATCTCATTTTATGTTACACTAAAATATTTAAAACTCGTAAGTGTTCTGTATAGAGCATTTTAGTATCAACATATGTTTGCATACACCAGGCCTTTTATCTCAGTTCACCAATGCACCATTAAATCATCACTCTATCATCAGGCCTAGTACCTCTGTTACAAATGTACATGTGAATCATCACCCAATCATCAGGCCTTGTATCTCAGTTAACCAGTGTACCAGTGAATCATCACTCTATCATCAGGCCATGTATCTCAGTTCACTAATGTACCATTGAATCATCACTCTATCATCAGGTCTTGTATCTCAGTTGACTAATGTACCAGTGAATCATCACTTTCATCAGGTCTTGTATCTCAGTTCACCAATGCACCATTAAATCATCACTCTATCATCAGGCCTAGTACCTCTGTTGACTAATGTACCAGTGAATCATCACTCTATCATCAGGCCTTGTATCTCAGTTCACTAATGTACCATTGAATCATCACTTTCATCAGGTCTTGTATCTCAGTTCACTAATGTACCATTGAATCATCACTCTATCATCAGGTCTTGTATCTCAGTTCACTAATGTACCATTGAATCATCACTCTATCATCAGGTCTTGTATCTCAGTTCACTAATGTACCATTGAATCATCACTCTATCATCAGGTCTTGTATCTCAGTTCACTAATGTACCATTGAATCATCACTCTATCATCAGGTCTTGTATCTCAGTTCACCAATGTACCATTGAATCATCACTCTATCATCAGGTCTTGTATCTCAGTTCACTAATGCACCATTGAATCATCACTCTATCATCAGGCCTTGTATCTCAGTTCACCAATGTGCCTGTGAATCATCACTTTATCATCAGACCTTGTATCTCAGTTCACCAATGTGCCTGTGAATCGTCACTTTATCATCAGACCTTGTATCTAGTCAACCAATGTGCCAGTGAATCATCACTCTATCATCAGGCCTTGTATCTCAGTTTACCAATGTGCCAGTGAATCATCACTCTATCATAGCTTGATCTCAGCAATGTGCCAGGCTCACCTTAAATAGCAGGGCAAGTGCGCCCAGCTGCCTTTGCATAGCCGGCGGGCAGTGCTTTTGCACTTTTTGTCGGCAAATTGCCCCTGCCTTTTTGTCGGCAAATTGCCCGTCCTTTTATAGGCATGTGCCACTTGTCATGTTCATCAAAAACTCCGGAAGTTAGAGTACACAACTGGGTGTATATTAACGAATCCGTTGCTATTAGCAACAGGTCATCATGGCTACCATTGCTGATGATTGTAGAGGAAATAAGTGAACACAAACCTACAACCCTTTGATAATGTTCACGGCTCGGGTTAATTTCGAAGTGAAAGTAAAAGTTGATTCTACGGAACTGTTTTTGAATATGAAAAAGATAGCCTAATTTGGCATAAATATTTGTAATATTTCAAATCTGGCATTCTGCATCGACACATTATCATACTGTCATAATCTTTATCATTAATATTCAATTTAACTGCCTCTGACAGATTTAATAGCATGTAAAAAGCATGCTTGAGTATAACTTTGTTTACTTCGGGTACGGTATGGTTGAAGAATCATGCACTGATAAATCTCGTTTACAGCAATAAAAAAAGGTCAACAAGCTTTAGTAGTGTTTTGAAACATGAATGATTGATAAAAAAACTTTAAATGCAGATTTTACATCATTATTTGAAATTAAGGCTGACTTTGTACTTACAATGATATGATCGTACTGAAGTGGGTGGAGTAATGCATTGAGACAAAATTGCATTATTTAAAAAAATAAAAAAATATCATAAGATCTACTGAAAAAAAAATGAATTTTCACATTTATATATCATAAAAGATATAATAAATTTGATTTAAAAAAGTTGATGAATCTGAATGGTCTTGGAGATTAATTAAAATCAAATAAGTTTCATGCAAAAAGATTTGAAAGAGTTTTAATCTGAGTCTACACAAGCAACTTAATTTACTTAAAAATATTTTCTGTATTATAAAATCCTGTTAAATTGGAAAACATACCTTCACTTTTTAGTAAGTATTTAATTTTAACCCTTTCCCTCATATAGACTCATTTTGATGCACTCAGTAGGTACCACATAAAGCCTGATCTGCAGAAAACCACAGTTAAACCTTACCAAATTTAATTATAAAGTCCTCATTTCCAGACCACTGAGGAGAAGCGAACAGCATAAAACCTGATCAGCCTGCGAGTTACTTGCAGGCTGATCTGGTTTTATATTGTTCGCATAGGTCTTTTCATGGTTTCCGCTATGAGGGAAAGGGTTAAAAAAAAATATTTTAAAAAAATGTTAAAAAAAAATAATGTGGAATTTCATTATATTTTCTGAAAAATATTAGAATTCAGAAATATGTTTTTCCTCTAAATTGTATGTACACCTGTCCTTTTTGGTGAATTTCCCATGCCTTTTTCATATAATAATAATGTAATAGTATAGTCATCAATGTGAAACCTCTTATATTGTAATATGGTGTGCATTAATTAATGTACATATGAAAAAAATGGGGGATTTTCACAATATCCTGAGGGAAGAGGCTTGGATGCTCAATTCAGTTGTTCTTTAGGCTAAATGAAATTGAAATGCCAGGTTCATATTTTTTCTGTTGGTATTATTTTTATTGATAACTTGAAATGAAGATTTGTAATCAAAGCGTTGATGCAAATTTGATTTTTAAAAATTTTGTACAAATATTTCCAAACAACTGTTCAAATCTCCACATAAATAAGTCATTCTTGCAGAGGCCTTTTTTAGCTCACATGAGCACAACGTGCTCAAGGTGAGCTTTTCTGATCGCCTTTTGTCCGGCGTCCGTCGTCCGTGCGTGCGTGCGTCCGTCCGTCCGTGCGTCCGTGCGTCCGGCGTCAACAATTGCTTCAAACAACATCTCCTCCTAAACGGCTTGGCCAATTTGAAAAATATTTTGCAGGAATGTTCCTTGGATGAAGCTCTACTAAAGTTGTATAAATGGTTCTGGTCCATCGCATAATTAGGTCACAGGAGCTAAAAATAGATTTTAAAAATGAAAATTTAAAAAATCTTCTTCTCTGAAACCACAAGGCCTAGCCTTTTGATTTTTGGTATGTAGCATGATCTTATGACTCTCTACCAGGATTGTACAAATTATGACCCTGGGGTCAAAATTGGCTCCGCCCCAGGGGTCACTTGATTTCACATAGGCATTTGATTTTTGGTATGTAGCATCATCTTATGGGCCACTACCAAGATTGTACAAATCATAGCCCTATGGTGATAAATGACCCCGCACCAGGGGTCACTTGTTTTACATAGAGTTATATAGGAAAATCTTAAAAAATCTTCTTCCATGAATGCATAAGGCCTAGAGCTTAGATATTTGGTATGAAGCATCATCTTATGGGCCACTACCAAGATTGTACAAATCATAGCCCTATGGTGATAAATGACCCCGCACCAGGGGTCACTTGTTTTACATAGAGTTATGTAGGAAAATCTTAAAAAATCTTCTTCTATGAATCCATAAGGCCTAGAGCTTAGATATTTGGTATGTAGCATCATCTTATGGGCCACTACCAAGATTGTACAAATCATAGCCCTATGGTGATAAATGACCCCACACCAGGGTCACTTGTTTACATAGAGTTAAATAGGAAAATCTTAAAAAATCTTCTTCTATGAATCAATAAGGCCTAGAGCTAAGATTTTTGGTATGTAGTAGCATCTAATGGTTCATTACAAAGATTTTCAAAGTCTTGGCCCTACAGTGATTTCTCTGAAACCATATGGCCCATTGCTTAGATATTTGGTGTGTAGTATTGTCAGGGGTAAAATGTTTTAGATTAAGTTATATCAGAATCCTTGTCTGTTTAAAAACCTTGACATCAGTTGAAGCAATGGTACTCAGGTGAGCGATTCAGGGCCATCATGGCCCTCTTGTTTAATATCTTAATTTGAAAAAAAAATGTTGAAATGTCTGTTTAAAAAGATATAAATGGACCACTGATCAACATAACTGTCTGAATCTGGAAGAAATGTACAAAAGCTGCTGTAAAACAAAATTTCTTGTCTGAAAATGCAGGAGATGGCTTCTCAAGGGTTTGAACTTAAACAATTTTCTTGGGGTGCCCCCCCCACACACACACCTACTCCCAATTTGGCTCTACGCGCCTCAAAGTGCCCTTTTAGGCACCACCACCCGGCCCTTTTCAAATCCTAGCTGGTCAAGCCTTGTATCTCAGTTCACCAATGTTCCAGTGAACCATCACTCTATCATCATGCCTTGTATCTCAGTTCCCCAATGTGCCAGTGAATCATCACTCTATCATCAGGCCTTGTTTTTAGCTCACATGAGCACAACGTGCTCAAGGTGAGCTTTTCTGATCGCCTTTTGTCCGGCGTCCGGCGTCCGTGCGTGCGTGCGTGCGTCCGTGCGTCCGGCGTCAACAATTGCTTCAAACAACATCTCCTCCTAAACGGCTTGGCCAATTTGTAAAATATTTTGCAGGAATGTTCCTTAGATGAAGCTCTACTAAAGTTGTATAAATGGTTCTGGTCCATCGCATAATTAGGTCACAGGAGCTAAAAATAGATTTTAAAAATGAAAATTTAAAAAATCTTCTTCTCTGAAACCACAAGGCCTAGCCTTTTGATTTTTGGTATGTAGCATGATCTTATGGGCCACTACCAAGATTGTACAAATCATAGCCCTATGGTGATAAATGACCCCGCACCAGGGGTCACTTGTTTTACATAGAGTTATATAGAAAAATCTTAAAAAATCTTCTTCTATGAATCCATAAGGCCTAGAGCTTAGATATTTGGTATGTAGCATCATCTTATGGGCCACTACCAAGATTGTACAAATCATAGCCCTATGGTGATAAATGACCCCGCACCAGGGGTCACTTGTTTTACATAGAGTTATATAGAAAAATCTTAAAAAATCTTCTTCTATGAATCCATAAGGCCTAGAGCTTAGATATTTGGTATAAAGCATCATCTTATGGGCCACTACCAAGATTGTACAAATAATAGCCCTATGGTGATAAATGACCCCGCACCAGGGGTCACTTGTTTTACATAGAGTTATATAGGAAAATCTTAAAAAATCTTCTCCTATGAATCCATAAGGCCTAGAGCTTAGATATTTGGTATGTAGCATCATCTTATGGGCCACTACCAAGATTGTACAAATCATAGCCCTATGGTGATAAATGACCCCGCACCAGGGGTCACTTGTTTTACATAGAGTTATATAGGAAAATCTTAAAAAATCTTCTTCCATGAATGCATAAGGCCTAGAGCTTAGATATTTGGTATGAAGCATAATCTTATGGGCCACTACCAAGATTGTACAAATCATAGCCCTATGGTGATAAATGACCCCGCACCAGGGGTCACTTGTTTTACATAGAGTTATATAGGAAAATCTTAAAAAATCTTCTTCTATGAATCCATAAGGCCTAGAGCTTAGATATTTGGTATGTAGCATCATCTTATGGGCCACTACCAAGATTGTACAAATCATAGCCCTATGGTGATAAATGACCCCGCACCAGGGGTCACTTGTTTTACATAGAGTTATATAGAAAATCTTAAAAAATCTTCTTCTATGAATCCATAAGGCCTAGAGCTTAGATATTTGGTATAAAGCATCATCTTATGGGCCACCACCAAGATTGTACAAATCATAGCCCTATGGTGATAAATGACCCCGCACCAGGGGTCACTTGTTTTACATAGAGTTATATAGGAAAATCTTAAAAAATCTTCTTCCATGAATGCATAAGGCCTAGAGCTTAGATATTTGGTATGAAGCATCATCTTATGGGCCACTACCAAGTTTGTACAAATCATAGCCCTATGGTGATAAATGACCCCGCACCAGGGGTCACTTGTTTTACATAGAGTTATATAGGAAAATCTTAAAAAATCTTCTTCCATGAATGCATAAGGCCTAGAGCTTAGATATTTGGTATGAAGCATAATCTTATGGGCCACTACCAAGATTGTACAAATCATAGCCCTATGGTGATAAATGACCCCACACCAGGGGTCACTTGTTTTACATAGAGTTAAATAGGAAAATCTTAAAAAAATCTTCTTCTATGAATCCATAGGCCTAGAGCTTAGTATTTGGTATGTAGCATCATCTTATGGGCCACTACCAAGATTGTACAAATCATAGCCCAATGGTGATAAATGACCCACACCTGGGGTCACTTGTTTTACATAGAGTTAAATAGGAAAATCTTAAAAAAATCTTCTTCTATGAATCAATAAGGCCTAGAGCTAAGATTTTTGGTATGTAGTAGCATCTAATGGTTCATTACAAAGATTTTCAAAGTCTTGGCCCTACGGTGATAAATGACCCTGCGCCCAAGTCTTCTCTGAAACCATATAGCCCATTGCTTAGATATTTGGTGTGTAGTATTGTCAGGGGTAAAATGTTTTAGATTAAGTTATATCAGAATCCTTGTCTGTTTAAAAACCTTGACATCAGTTGAAGCAATGGTACTCAGGTGAGCGATTCAGGGTCATCATGGCCCTCTTGTTCAGTTTACCAATGTTCCAGTGAATCATCACTCTATCATCAGGCCTTGTATCTCAGTTCACCAATGTACCATTGAATCATCACTCTATCATCAGGCCTTGTATCTCAGTTCACCAATGTGCCAGTGAATCATCACTCTATCATCAGGCCTTGTATCTCAGTTCACCAATGTGCCAGTGAATCATCACTCAATCATCAGGCCTTGTATCTCAGTTTACCAATCTGTCAGTGAATCATCACTCTATCATCAGGCCTTGTATCTCAGTCAACCATTGTGTCAGTGAATCATCACTCTATCATCAGGCCTTGTATCTCAGTCAACCAATGTGCCAGTGAATCATCACTCTATCATCAGGCCTTGTATCTCAGTCAACCAATGTGCCAGTGAATCATCACTCTATCATCATGCCTTGTATCTCAGTTCACCAATGTGCCAGTGAATCATCACTCTATCACCAGGCCTTGTACTCAGTCAACCAATGTGCCAGTGAATCATCACTCTATCATCAGGCCTTGTATCTCAGTCAACCAATGTGCCAGTGAATCATCACTTTATCATCATGCCTTGTATCTCAGTCAACCAATGTGCCAGTGAATCATCACTCTATCATCAGGCCTTGTATCTCAGTCAACCAATGTGCCAGTGAATCATCACTCTATCATCAGGCCTTGTTTTTCAGTTCCAGTGAATCATCACTTTATCATCATGCATTGTATCTCAGTCAACCAATGTGCCAGTAAATCATCACTCTATCATCATGCCTTGTATCTCAGTTCACCAATGTACCAGTGAATCATCACTCAATCATCAGGCCTTGTATCTCAGTCAACCAATGTGCCAGTGAATCATCACACTATCATCAGGCCTTGTATCTCAGTCAACCAATGTGCCAGTGAATCATCACTCTATCATCAGGCGTTCACCAATGTGCCAGTGAATCATCACTATCATCATGCCTTGTATCTCAGTTCACCAATGTGCCAGTGAATCATCACTCTATCATCATGCCTTGTATCTCAGTTCACCAATGTGCCAGTGAATCATCACTCTATTATCAGGCCTTGTATCTCAGTTCACCAGTGTGCCAGTGAATCATCACTATCATCAGACCTTGTATCTCAGTCAACCAATGTGCCAGTGAATCATCACTCTATCATCATCCTTTTCTCAGTTCACCCAGTGAATCATCACTCTATCATCAGTCCTTGTTTCTCAGTTCACCAACATCCCAGAAAATCATCACTCTTTCATCAGTCCTCTAATCTCAGTTCACCAGTATACCAGTGTATCATCACATCACTTTTTACAAAATTTATTTTTCAGCAAGGGGTTGGTGACAAAATTGGCAAGAAAATTGATGAATTTATCCAAACTGGAAAACTGGAAAAACTAGAAAAGGTTTGTACAATGTAGATAGAGAGGATGACATTGTCTGACTGATGATTTTGGGTCTATGTTAAGTGATGTGGTTATTAATTACATAAAAGTGACTTTCCTGTTATAAGTATGTAATTGGAATTTATTTATAGTAACAATTATATTGCATGCTTTAGATTCATGCATAAATATATTTTAAGAAAAAGTGACTGTTTTCAAAGCTGAATTTTATCAATTCATTCCATATTATTGTATGACGCATGTGGATACATTTATTTACGTGTTTATCACTTTTGAGGCCCTGAGTATTATTATTATTATTACACCACATTTATATAGCACTTTTTTCATATATGTTATACGTTCAAAAGTGCTTTACAATCTGTTTAAACACAAAAAAGAAAATAGGAGATGTAAAAAACATGCAATGAAACCATCCACTGAAACTAAATACACCTAAAATAAGGTAAAAATATCATGCGTAGAGTGTTTTAAAATATAAGTAACAACAGTGTCATAATATCAAATAGTATTAAGGTAGCGACATTGGGTAATAACGGTAAAATGCATCAAAATGGGTTTTAAACGGAATAAAATACTTCACACCTTCTTCTAATGATCTGTGAAAACAAAAATCCAATATCTCACTTTAAAATATGCGATTTATGGCCCTGAATAACCAGACCCCATATAGCCGAAAAAGCAGTCCGCTATTTCGATCACGTGACGTCGAGTAGGCGGGGCTTTCAGAGGCGCCGTGTAGGGAAATCAGTTTATACGCTAGGAAGATATTAGTTTGTCGATTGTCAAATAACTATCAGTTACTATAGCAGCAGGTTAATGTTTATTATCACCTGAAGTAAATATGGGAAATAAAAGAAATAAAAAGAGTAAAGTTCAAAAGAAACTGTTCAGTGACGAGGACAAGGAAAAATTAAAAGTGCTTGGAACTGGTAGCTGGTATACGGATCCAGAAATTAATGAACAATCTGTGTCGGCTCAGAAAATTAAGGTGGACACTTTCAATGAGACAAATAATGATGAAAGTGAATTTTACGCGGAGAACTTTATTGTGAATGTGCATTCGCTGCAGAATTGTATTGATAGATATAGTGTATGCTCAACGTGTAAAGAAGGGCGTTAGCTAATTACATTGTTTGTATAATAATAAAAGGCTAAAGGACACCATAAGGAAAAGGGGAATTGTCATATTGTAATAAATGAAACTAAGAATAGTTTGTTAACTTATAGTGCAGTATGATGATTTAAAAAGCAAGGACCGGTAGCTTAGAGACGATTTCGTATAAAATCCCTATGAAAATAAAATTAAAGGACACATTTTGTTTCATCAGTCTGTATCTTCATTCTGGTACAGATCTCCAAAATTAATAGAAATAATCGATTATAATAAAATAACCATTATTTATGCTCCATGTACAGACGTCGTATATAGCGCACGTCATAAAATCGACGTCACGCCTGTCTTTGAATAATAAGCAAATTTTCTCTTTTGTCGTTTTATTGATTCTTAACTGAAATCTTCACGACAAAAAAGTATGGGTTTTATCGGACTTTTGATTGGTTTGCTTATTTATCAACACTGTCTCATCATTTCTTACATATAAACGGTTTCTTATCCTGCTAACATGCAATATACGAACCCCAATATACCAAAACTGTAAACTTCTATAACAATAGATTGATTTCTTAAAATTAGTAACTATAATGGTTTTTTTTTTAATTGTATGTGTAAATATAATTGCAAATTAAAGCTTATAAAAATAAAGCCATTGCGAGGGAATACTTTTAACTGAAAATAACCTTATTGAAACGTATTGGCATATATAAAGTTTTGTTTACTACTTTTGCAACAATACAATACAAAAACTTTGTGTTTAAAAATATTGTCTATATAGATTATGACTTGATTTGTCTGGGTCGGGTTAATCAGTGTCCCCTGAAAACTGGTTTCCTGTGTGTACTGCACGTGTGCTTTTATTACCGTGTGCCGTTTGATCATATATCACACAGTTTACTGGACTCGGGGCCCGAGCTGTCACCTAGTATATTACGTAATAGACTTCCTGTCCCCAGTGTAACTGGCTACATGTTAAAAAAATATAACATTCTCAAGAACGAAAAATATTCATAGATTTTAATTATTATTATTATTTTTTAAGATGTACAACGTAAAAGACAATAGATGAAATAATACAAAAGCCTTATTTTCGCGAAAGTTTAATCGAACCAACAATTACAGGTTAAAAATCAATATAACATTCTCAAGAACGAAAAATATTCATAGATTTTTCTTAATGTAAATTTGGAAACAATTGTACTGATAAAGTGTAATGAAAAAAAAATGAAGTTCATTTCGATATTCAAATAAAAGGACAAATACTTTTAGATGTTGAGTATATTAAAAACTATTGAAAAGATACAATGGTAATGACCGGTTGAAAGATCATTAGAAGGTGTGAAGTATTTTATTCCGTTAAAAACCCATTTTGATGCATTTTACCGTTATTACCCAATGTCGCTACCTTAACCAAAACCCTAATTATGTATCATATTGAAACAGGCATAATATCAAATAACAAAATACGGTATATGTAATTAATAAATGCAAAAAACACATTTCAATCATACCCTGCCCCTACGACTGCTCGGCTTAGTGCGGCTTCGGTATCCATTATTTCCCTGTGTGGGGCCCCTTATCTCTACGCTTGAAGATAGTCACGTGACTTTTTATGTGTTATATGCCGTGTGCACTATGACACTAGATGACTTTATGGGATGTAAACCAAAAGTTTAGGTACTTATATGTTCGGAAAGTGTGAATAATGGACGATGTATCAAACAGCTAAACTACTGAGCAAAAAGAATTTAATTAGGCTGAACAGTTATGCGATAATCCCATTTAATTAGCACATTTTGATCGTTTTATCTTTCAAGCTAATTTTCCACACACTGGAATTAGCTTGTAGTGGGGGTGTTTGGACAGTGATTACAAAGTTGATTGTTGTCCGATTTCAAAGCGGTTTTCGTCTGTCGGAAGGTCTTTGATCCGTCTAGTGATCCGTGTCTCAGTTTTTCGATAATTGTTTTAGTTTTGTTACAATGGCTAATTAATTGACGAGCGGCGTGTTTCGAAGCGAAAATAAAAAGTTAAGTTAAATAACTTTTGAACAGAAAATTTTAAAAGAAATTTGAGACACGGATCACTAGTTCATTTGTATAGATACAGTTTAATACAAAAACGAAGTTATTTAGTGAAAAAATGACTTAGATATCGCTGTCCGAAATTTTCGAAAAATGTGTGCAATATGGGGAATAACAAAGGTACTAATTATATTTTGTCGACTCTGAGAACAGATATCTTGACATAAGATAGGGGTATAACTTTTGTACTAACTATGTTTATACTCAGGTTATTCAAAACCAGTAAATTTGATAGTTGTCCATTACCCAGTGTTGCTACCTTAAAGTAAAGTAAAGGCTCTCTGATAAAATTTAAGAAGCAAACTGGGAAAATATCATTAAATAAACGTGTAGAAAACCTACTTTAAAATCCACAGTTATTAAAAGTACAGTAATCGAGTAATTTTCCATTTTAATGATCGCTATAGAATCGAACAAAGAAGTATGTTTTTAAGAGTTTCTTAAATGAGACGAAACTGCTGGACTGGCGTATTAATACCGGCAACGAGTTCCAGAGTTTTGGAGCACTAAGAGTTAAAGCATCTGTCCCCATATTTCGCTGTTTTGGTTCTAGGTTGGACTAGTGTCACTGAAACGTCTTGCGATCTAAGTACACGGCTGGGTGTGTAAATTTCTAACATTAATTGAATATACTCCGGTGATTGACCATGTAGTGCCTTGAACGTAAGAGTTAATATCTTAAACTGTATTCTGGCTTCTACAGGCAACCAATGCAGCTCTTTAAGGATGGGGGTTATATGACTGAAATGTGGGGTTTTTGTAATAATCCTAGCCGCTGTGTTTTGGACAGTCTGTAGCTTTTGGAGAGTGTTTTTTGGTAATCCATATAACAGAGAATTACAGTAGTTCAATCAAGATGTAACAAGACTGTTAACAAGCGATTTTGTTGCGTCAGTGGTAAGATACTGTCTGATGTGGCTAATTCGGTGAAGTTGAGCATAACAAGATCGACACACTGAGTTTACGTGATCTTCTAAGTCTAATCTAGAGTCTAAAAAAGCTCCCAGATTTCTAACAACAGTAGCCGGTTGTATTTTAGATGCTCCAATGGTTATTGAAATATCACCAACAAGCTTTTCATTGTGTTTAGAAGAGAAAAGAATTACTTCAGTCTTATTGGTGTTGAGTTTAAGCATGTTTTGATGCATCCATGAAACTATGTCTGCTAGGCAGGCCTCGACACGCTGAACAGCTTCTGCAACATTAACTTGATCAGTAGGTTTGAAAGCTATGTAAAGTTGAGAATCGTAGTATGTCAGATTTCTTAACATTATTTTATAACACCAAATCAAACATTATGTATGTGAACACTGCATCGAAGAGCACGTCACTCCTGCCATGACAGCTTTTAGATAGATTAACAATATGGTGGGAACCTAGATGGATGTGTTGTTGTAAATGTCAATCTTAATGGTACAAATTTGGAATCATATGAAATGACAAGCTGTTAAATTTGATTTATTTTTCACTTTACCTTGACAAGACCGTTAGATCAGTTTAAAGAAATTGGTAAAAAAGTATGGAAGTTTGATGTAATTGAAATGGTAATTTACATTGATATTTGATTTTCAGATTCGAGCAAGTGACACCAACATGGCAATAACAGAGCTGACCAAAGTGACAGGTATTGGGTAAGACTTCTTTGTACATTTTAGCTCACCTGAACACAATGTGCTCAATGTTGGCATAAGTCATTATAACCCCCACAACAAAGTTTTGGGGGGTATACTGGAATTGGGTTGTCCGTCCATAGACGCAATTTTGTGTGCACGTCTTCTTCTACAGTTTTTTGCCAATTTTGATGAAACTTCACAGGAATCCATCCTACTATGAGAACTTGTGCACCTGCAATTTTCATTATGATTCTTTAAATATTACAGGAGTTATACCACTTGGAATTTTTCCCCTCGATAGAATATATAGGGAACAAATCTTGTATGTCTAAATCCTCCTACACCATTGTTGTGATTTACCTCAAACTTTCACAGATGAACAACATAATGTGAAGATGGCATGTGTTTTGGAAATTTAGATTTTACCATTTAATTCTGAGTAACTGCCCTTTGAATTTTCTTGCCATATATAATATATAGGGAATATAGTGTTTCCCACAGGATCCAGAAGGGGCATGGTAATTTTTTCTCAAAAGGGCACTTTCATTGCCTCACTTTCATAGCGTTACTGTGATGTGGTTTACCCTTATTGTGTTTGTGTCTTCTTTTCATATTTAAAGAATAACTCTATTACTTCTTAATTTACTTTACAAGAGTTGTCTGATTGCAATGGTTTATTGTTTATTTTATATTTATTATTAAATATTTTGTCTAGTTGCAACAGAGCATTTAATAGACTGAACATCATACATTTTCAAGGGTCAACTCAAATTCATATTTCTGAACATTAAATTTGCCCTATTCTGATGAATCTTTTTTTTTTCTGATATGATAGTGGCAGGAATTGTTTTGCTGTTGGTAAAAAATATTGATAGCTTATATAGGAGTTGTTTTTTTTAAATTAAGTCATTATTCATAATTCCTTGTTTCTATTCATTTTCATTATTCATAATTCTTTGTTTCTATTCATTATCATAATCAGTAATGTTATTTAATATAAAATCCTTAATATACATTATTTTTTTCCTAAAATTAAGTTTACCTTGCATTAGTCATACATATTCATTGACTTAGCAGTAAAATTGCTCAATAATTGATTAGTTGTATTTGACTAAAAAAGCACATTTTTCCAAAATACACCAATAATATCCTTTCATTTCTTATTCTGAAATTTGATTCATGTATTTACAAAAAAATAGAAGTAGACATATATTTGCCTACTGTATTTCTTTTCAAAAAAAAAAAAATTCAGTTCCATTCAGGAAAGAAATAATTTGAGGAGAGAGTTATTGTGATAAATATAATTGTTTCATATCAATAATTAAAAAAGAACAATGTTTATTCTGTTATTTTTTGAAATAGCTTAAATTTTCATGTTTTCAAAAATGAAAGCAAACCCAAAAAGCTGATGACATTTATGAATACAACCTATTTCTGATTATATTTATTTCAGTGGCTTGAAATGCATGTGCATTTATTCTGCAAAATACTAAAAGTAGGTCTTTTAAGCTTTTTGTCACAAAATAAATTAACTTTTTCCCAGAACAAAATTGGCAGTTTACTTACCTGGAAGTTCGTCAATCTGGCTGTTAATTAACAGATTTTAATGCAAGGTTTGAACAAAAGAAAAATAAAGAATATGGGGAAAACTTTCAAAAAGAATTTTGAAATTGAGTAGATCTAGTTGTTTATTTTTCAATCTTTTCCTCGTACTTTCTGGAAAATATTTTGATGCTAATTAGATTTGTGTTTATAATGCAGTTACATGAATTTTAAATCATCTGTCTTTTCTGAATGAATCTGAATAGGGTACATTGTATTTACACAACAGAAATTTCAAATGCCAAGTAATTTAACCTGAAACTTGTGATAATTGCCTATTCGACTCTTTTTAGACTACGGTAAGTCAATCACCATGGCAATCAAGAGAGCTGACAATTAGAGAGGTACTGAAAATCATTTACAAGCTCCTTAAAGATCATGAACAATTCTATCTACAATTTTATGAGCGCCTTATGATACTGATATCATTTGCAAGCCTCCAATGACCTAGTTATGATTGATTGCTGATGAGGTGTTGATGCACACTTCATTGACAGATACACAAGTAATAGGGACACACTAACAATTAAGATAAGGCAGGATGGCAGGAGAATGGAGATCAGAGGGCAACATGGCGCATTTCTGTGCTATGAAAGGGCACCATGGTGCACCGCCATGGCAAAAAGGCCTGGGGGAAACACTTAGTTTCCGCCAATATGTCTTGTTAGAATAGAGATACAGTTTGCATACTTGGTATGTAGATACTTTATGGGAAGAGGAATATTGGGATTGAATTCCAGGATAATAGAGTCATGGTCACTGTTGCTAAATTAATTTTTTTTTTTGCATCCATCAAGTAACTTCTTTTAGGAGTGAGGTATGATTATCAGATTTAGTATACAGATACCATATCGGAAGAGGAAGATTGGGATTTATCTTCAGGTCAGTTGGGTCAAGGTCAAAGTCACTGTTACTAAAAATAGTTTTTCTTGCCTGGGGCGACAAACATGTATATTCTGTTGAATATATCCTATTAGAATTAAGGTAAAGTAATCATATTTGGTAGGTAAGACACCTTATGGAAAGAGGAAGGTTGTGATTGATTTTCAGGATGAAAGGGTCAAGGTCAAGGCCACTGTTGCTAAAAATAGATTTTTTGCTTCAAATATCTTCTTTTAGGAGTGAATTATGATGATTAGATTTCGTTTACAGATACCATATCAGAATAGGAAAATTGGGATTTATTTTCAAGTCAGTAGGGTCAAGGTCACTGTTACTAAAAACAGTTTTGCTTGCCTGGGGCAACATTTGAAAACCTAGTTTCGTGTCATTTGACATGTGTCTTGTTATTAATTATAATTAATCAACTATAACAGGGGTTTTTCATTGTAATTATTCAACTTTCACAGGTGTTATTGTCCTTTTTACTGAATTGTATTGCCTTTTTTTTATTGAATTTGCAAGTATGTCCCCATTAAGACTGCTTCAGGCTTTTTGCAAAAATAGAAAAATAAAAACATTTCCTGACTTACTATAGCCAGCAGCTTTAAATCTTGATTTGGTTTCCTTTAAATTTGAAACAGTTTAACTTATTTTTATATATTTATAATGACATATTAATGCATATACATACATCTATATGCTCTTTATTTGTATCCCTGCATTCCCACATCCATGTAAAATAGCTATTACCAAGCACTGTTTACAAGCATTGAGTCTGGGTGTTTGTGGTGGTGGAGGAATGGGGTATGTGGGGGTATCCGTTAGCCTTTGGCTTACAGTTCTAGTTCATTGTGTTGTGATGTCAGTTGTGCATCAACATGAAGTCAGAAAGTAGGTCACCAGGGAGATTCTTTAAGAAACCTTGTGAATACTTGAGAAGTCTCATTTTTTTTATAAACCCCACCCCCCTCTTGACTCAAAGACATTTGCCCTAGGTCAAGGCAGAGTAAGTTCAGTATTGTGTCTGTTCCAAAACTTTGTAACCCTTTGACCATAGATGCTCATATTTGGCATAAAATTTGCTTACTTTTTATGCTCCCACCATGAAATGGCAACAGTTACTGGCATATAGTTTTACACTTGTCTGTGTGAGTGTTTGTGTGAGTGTGTGTCTGTGTGTACAAGCAATTGTGTCCAACTTGTAACTTTGTTGTATATGGTAATGTTTTGAAATAACTTGGCACATGTGATGCCTAAGACAAGATGATGTGCAGTGAACAAGGGCAAGGTCACTAGCTTGAAGGTCAAGGTCTCAGTGCTCAGTTGACCTTGACTGCCCAGGCTGCAACTTTGTTGTGTATGGTTGTGTTTTGCAAATAACTTGACACAAGTGATCTATAGGACAAAACAATGTGTCCCAAACAAGAACCAGCTTCTTGTTTAAGTTTTTATTTAGCAAGTTCTATGTCCACAACCGCTGAAGCTTCATACATGTCTTCACGGTCATACATGTAGTCAAATTGGCCCTCGTAGGTAGCGTTTATAACCAAACAGGTGTCTGGCGAGTGTCCCCATGTCTAACCAATGCATGGTAACACAATTCCCTTGTGAATGTTGAGGTGTGTGTTTATACTATATATGTCAGGCTGCTGTTGGCCAAACTATCCCACCTCCTAAGCCACAATTACAGTATTGTAGATAAGTTGTAGGTAATATAAGGGATCAGGCAGATTTTTATGAACATTTTTCTTATGGAAGGTCCATCATAGATGATAAATGTCCATGTTTTGTTACAAACTGAGAGTTTGATGAAAACTGGTGATATATTTCTTTTGTTGAAACCCACTCACATGGACAGAGTAACACTATATGCCAGTTGCCATTTTTGGCAAAATATGTAAATTTGGGACCCAGTTAGACCCATTTTTAGCTCACCTGAGCACAAAGTGCTCAAGGTGAGCTTTTGTGATCACCCTTCGTCCGGCGTCCGTCGTCGTCCGTCGTGCGACGTGCGTCGTGTGTCGTCAACAATTTGCTTTAAACAACATCTCCTCTGAAACCGCTGGACAGAATTTAATGAAACTTGGCAGGAATGTTCCTTGGGTGAGGCTCTACAAAAGTTGCTAAAATAAAGTTGATCCATGAAGAACTCTGGTTGCCATGGCTACAAAAAGAAAATAATTTGAAAACTTTAAAAATCATCTCCTTCAAAACTACTGGCCAGATTTCAAAATAATTTGGTACAGATGTTCCTTGGGTCAACCTCTACCAAAGTTGCTAAAATTATTCCGATCCGTAAAAAAACATGGCCGCCAGGGGCGGGGCTTATTTGCCTTATATGTATATAGAGAAACCTTTAAACAACATCTCCTCTGAAACCACTGGACAGAATTTGATTAAACTTGGCAGGAATGATCCTTAGGTCAACCTTCACAAAAGTTGCTAAAATAAACTTGATCCATGTAGAACTCTGGTTGCCATGGCAACAAAAAGGAAAAAAAATATGAAAACTTTAAAAATCATCTTCTTCAAAACTACTGGCCAGATTTTAAAATAAATTGGTACAGATGTTCCTTGGGTCATCCTCTACCAAAGTTGCTAAAATTATTCCGATCCGTAAAAAAACATGGCCGCCAGGGGCGGGGCTTATTTGCCTTATATGTATATAGAGAAACCTTTAAACAACATCTCCTCTGAAACCACTGGACAGAATTTGATTAAACTTGGCAGGAATGATCCTTGGGTCAACCTTCACAAAAGTTCCTAAAATAAACTTGATCCATATAGAACTCTGGTTGCCATGGCAACAAAAAGAAAAAAAATTATGAAAACTTTAAAAATTATCTGCTTCAAAACTACTGGCCAGATTTTAAAATAAATTGGTACAGATGTTCCTTGGGTCAACCTATTTATCTCAGGTGAGCGATTTAGGGCCATCATGGGCCTCTTGTTATACAAAGTTGTAAAGGGGTTATACTGGATTCAGTTTGTCTGTCTGTCTGTCAGTTTTTATACCCCTGCAAACGAAGTTTGAGAGGGGATTTATAGGAGTCAGTCTGACAGTTTGTTGGTCTGTTGGTTTGCCGGTCTGTCCGTCCGTCCATCCCAAAAACTTGTGGCTCAAACTTATTTTACATTTCTTAACCAATTCAGTTCAAATTTGGTGTGTGCAATGATACTCTAATATTATACACAGTATTGACTTTAAACTTAAAATGTAAACAGATGGCGACTAGTAGAAGTGCAGTGTCCAAGAACTGTAACTCTACCCTTTTAAACTACTGTGCCAAACAACCAAAACTTTCTATCCATTTAAAATAAAGACTTTATTTACTTATTACTTACTTACTATCATAACCAGTATACTAAATATACAAGTTCTTATCTATGCTCCACCTGGAGTCTGGCTTCTCATGTATGAGAGCATTTTGCAGGGGTATTAATCACCTTCAGTGATAGCTCTAGTTTTTGTCTGGACCATAACTCAAAAAGTACAAAAAGGTATAGAGATGAAACTTCATATGTGGATTGATCTCGGGGGGGGGGGAGTGCAGTGACTAAGAACAAGTCTGGTTATATTGTACCAAAAATGAAAGAAGAAAAATGTTAACAAATTAGATTTCATGCTTAAGACAAAAGAAAAGCTGGATAATTGAGAAACTGCTTTGTAAAAGTAGGTTTTATTGAATGTTCTAAAGAACTGGTATTTGAAAACCATATTGCAATATTGTTTTTTCAGCAAACATACCACAATTACTGGTATATGGCTTTAAATCACACTTCCCTAATTGTTAATCTGACAGGGTTATTCCCTTTGGTTATTTCCCTGGTTTCTTAAGTACATGAAGATTTCTGACTTTTTCAGGCCTGCTGCAGCACAGAAACTGGTACAAGATGGGATAATGAATATAGATGGTGAGGAATTTACCTTCTGTTGATCATGCAGTTACTTAGACTGATGTAGAATTATATAAATCACCCCATAAACAAAAGGTTTTTCAGTATTTTAAAATGCTTTTATTGTTTAACATCTTTTGGCTCAATGTGAGCAATTGTATTCACTTTTCGTCTGTGGCGTCAACAATTTTCTTTATGCCCATCCAGAATGCAAGCTAGAATAAAAGTGGCTTAAAAACTTTGGGTTATACTGTATTCTGATGCTGACAGTAGTATTTATTTGAAGGTTTTCAACTTTGACAATGATTGTCAAAAAAGCATTTTAACTCAACTTTTCAAAAGAAAAAATGTGGAGCTATTGTCATAACCCTCTAGTTGGTGTCTGGTGTCAGCATTGCCTAAGGTTTTTAAACAGGTCAATTTCTCTATAATAAACTAACATAATCATTTCAAATTTGAATAAAAAAGGAACCCATTTTAAAAGGACAAGTAACTCTAAAATTAAGTATGGCAGAGTAATGACCTTTTCAAACTTTTTTTCATGGCAGGTAAAGCTTTTTTGTTAAGGTCAATTTCTCTAAACCTGTCAGTCATATTCCCTTCAAACTTGGATTACATGCTAACTAAACTATCAAAAAAGGAACCTATTTCAAAAGAGCAGGTAACACTTAAATCATTTTGGCAAAGTTATGGCCCTTTTTCGTCTTTTTCTGTATTGGTCAAGTATTTTGCTGAAATCAATAAACATATTCACTTCAAACTTTAAAAACTTATAGATTATCTATAAGGGAACCCATTTCAAAAAGGCAAATTACCCTAAAATTCAATTTGGCACAGTTGTGCCCCTTTTTGACTTAAAATATTCTGGGTTATTTTTTTTGTTATGGTCAATTTCTCAAAAACTGTCAAACATATTTCCTCAAGCTTGGTATACCTGTTCAATTTTCAAAAAAGGAACCCATTTCTAAAGGGCAGGTAACTCTAAAAATTATTTTGGCAGAGTAATGTCCCTTTTCATCCTAGCATTTTAATGGCTGGTTAAGTTTTTTTGTTATGGTCAATTTTTCAAAAACTGTATTCATTTCTAGGTTTGAATACAGATTTCTAAAGGACGTAATTCTTAAATTCATTTTTGGACAGTTCCCTTTCCAACTTAGATTTTTCTATACGGTTCATTTAAGAATTGTATATTTTACGTTAATGTTTTTGAAGATCTTATCTCAGTAAGTAGTAAAGCTACTAATGCTAGGAGAATGAAACTTCCCATATGTTTTTGGGCTCAATACCTTATGTCACATGTATTTTATGTTAACACTTAAAATAGTAACAGCTAACATCATATTTTCCAACATTCAGAATAGTGGAACACTCTGTCTTGGGAGGGCTCTTGTTTTTTTCTACTTCCATGACTGGATTTGAACTTAAAAACAAAATTTGGGAGAGTATATATAGTTTTGGTTCCTGACTGGTTGTTAGGATTCTTCTAAGCTTCATGTAAAATACTAGGGTATAGTAGTGTTAAACTGGAATGCCTCTCTGTATTGTATGATCAGAAAGCAAATCAGAAACGTCAGAATCTGTGGGGCTTCCATGGTCGAGAGGGTAAAGTCGCTGATTGTAACACTCACTCAGTCCCTCACCGCGTGGGTTGAAGTCCCGGCAGGGTCATTCCGATTTTCATGTGAGGAAGCCTTCCAGCTGGCTTGCGGTAGGTCAGTGGTTCTACCCGAATGCCTCAGTGCATTCGGGGTCTTCCTCCACCTGTAATTAGCTGGATGTTGTTATATGACTAAAATACTGTCGCAGCGATGGTAAACCCAAAAATCAATCAATCAGTCAATCAAAATCTGTTCTGTTTGTTAGTCGAGATTTGGCATTGATAGTTTTTTTTTTAAATGAATATGACTAAGTAACATTGTATTAAGTAGGTACTAGTCTATGCTATCATAAAACCTCTTAATCAGGGAATTTGAATGCCGTCCATCCTTACTTTTTCCATATATCAGTATTGGGATTGTGTTTGTGATCAATACTCAGTGTAACAAAGTGTAAAGGGTATTTTCAACTACTGTCTATGACACATTTTGTCTTCAGATTTGAGAAAGCATCCTGAGAAGTTGAACCATCATCAGCAGATAGGTGTGAAGTAAGCAAGCGTTGTTTTTTATATCTAGCTTTTTTACATCCATACATACATGAATAAAATACATGAATAAACATTTATACACATCCTTGGATTTCCATATGTATTCAGTTTTTACTAAATTTAGCTTTACCCACCCAGGGAAAAAGCAATAACAACAGACTTGTTTAGATAAGTATTGTTATGTGCTTGTAGTTCATTAAAAAGTAAGTTTTATCTTGAATCGGGTAACTCTTTTATACAAAGCAGGTCCTTTGCTCAAATTCAAGGTCACACGCTAAGTAAATATATGTACTTGTATGGATCACATTTTTGTAACCCTTTGACATTAGAATATTGTACTTGGCTCATATCCTATCCCGGTGGCCAAGTAATTAGAGCTTCTGCCCTGGAATTAGGGGGTTGTGGGTTCAATCCCTTACAGCAACATACCAAAGTTGTAAATAATGGTACTGATAAAGGCTGTTTACTTGGTGCTCAGCATATAGGACTGGTTGGCTTGGTGTCATGATAATGTAGCTGGGTGTGGTAACATGTGAATTATTGCTGTGTGGCAGCACCATATCTGTCTCAAGAGTCCCCAAATGACTGAAATGTTAAACCCATCAAACAAACAAATAAAACTTGGCTCTTAACATGCTTTAGTTTAGTTAAAAGTAAACATATTTCTTTTATGTCTGTTAGGAAACAAGTTCTTGCAACTTATACTAATCCATCTTGACAGTTTCTGGGTTGGACCAGTACTTTGCACCTGGGAAAAATCCTTGCCCCCAACAGGGGTTTGAACCCACAACCTTCAGATCAACAGTCAGATACAATTTCACTAAACCACGGCGCCATCATGTTTTAAACCAGAGAGTGTGACTTGTCTCAATGTCATTTGACCAGGCCAAAGGCTTTTGTGTTATTAGCCAACATACAGATAACAGAATGACAAGCCTGCTTTGAGCTTAATATAATCCAAAAAACTAAAAAAAAAAACTCACCTAATACACAATACAATCAAATTAAATAAATATTACATATATCAAGTTTGTGGAATCTAAATCCAGACATACTTATGAATTAAACGCTTAACATTCAGAAGATATTAAGTATACGTTACTAAACATTTTTTCCCAACATAACTTGCTTTGATATCTAAGTTAATAGTTAATTAATGTATTAATACAGTCATTGACCAAAAAAATACTACAAAATGAATTTAAGGTATTAATCAATAATGACGACAAAACCTACATCATGCTCACACTGCCACGAGCCACTTTGGCACTATAAGCACATTCCACATGACTGCAACTGTAAAATATAGAAATACAGATGAAAGATTCTCTATGCAAATGTCAATAAAAAACTGAATTACAGTTTGTATTACAACTTACATAACAGTCACCCCAAAAATAGGCCAGATTTCAATTTCCCTTGAATGACCTTTGTTCACAAGTTTACTGTATAAAATGTATTAAAGCATACAAAGAAAGCATAGTAACTATTTAAAAAAGTAAATAACCTATCATTAACTATTTTAGTACTGGTTTTTTTAACATTACAAAGTTGTCAAAAAAAAAAAAAACTTCTAAAAGTCAACACTGAAAGGATCCGAATGTATATATACATGTACATGACAATATATACCACAGTTACCAAATGATTAAGCATTTAAATAGTAGGATATTTTCCAAAATGTTAAACAGAAAAATTAAACATCATTTTGAAATACAGAATGGCATTTCTTTGCTGTTAGGTGCTTAAAAAGAAATAAATGTTAAAATTCAGTGATATTTAATAAGGAAACTCCAAGTGACAGTTAAAGGCAGGAATACTGCTGATACCAGGGTTTGCTTAAGGCAGGTTAGACTGTATTCATTTATTTTTCAACCAGATGTAGAAATGAAAAACATATTGAAAGTGATACTAACACAGTTTATTGCCAGTTTTATGCCTCAACTGATCATGAATTGACCAATGTGTTGTATGATTTTGTCATGTTATAGGCACTTCGAAGATTTTGAAATGAGAATCCCGAGACATGAGATGTTGAAACTTCAGGTAAAACTTAATACTGTTGATTGTTTATGATCTGATGAATTGTATTGTTTTTAAAACTTATTTGCATTCAATTTTTATATTGCATTGATTTTCATGTTGCTTGCATAGCATGGCAAACACATGGAGATCACTTCATCTATTGAAGTCCAGGGCATCCTATTTGCATGCCATGACAATTGTTCATGAACCATTTTAGCTCAACAAAGCACAACATGTTCAAGTTAAGGCATTATGATCACCCTGTGTCTGTCATCTGTCATCAACAATTTGCCTTAAAATACATCTCCTCTGAAACCACTTGGGAGTAACTGATAAAACAAACTTAGGTGGCCCTTTACAAAAGTTGCCAAAATAAACTTGCACCTCCAGGGAATTCTTTGGTGTTTATTATACCCCCCCGCAACGAAGTTAGGGGGGGGTATACTGGAATCAGGTTGTCCGTCCGTCCGTCCGTCTGTCCGTCCGTCTGTCCGTCCGTCTGTAGACACAAAATTCTGCGGACTACTCCTCCTAAACTTCTGGAAGGATTTTGATGAAACTTGCTGGCAATGATCCTTAGACATTGTATTAGCGCGTTATCTATATAGCATTGAGTTACCTCCCCTATTTACCAAGTTATGCCCCTTTGATGATTTTTGCATTACAAACTTCTGCGGACTACTCCGCCTAAACTACTGGAAGGATTTTAATGATACTTGCTGTCAATGATCCTTAGACATTGTAGCAGCGCGTTATCTATATAGCATTGAGTTACCTCCCCTATTTACCAAGTTATGCCCCTTTGATGATTTTTGCATTACAAACTTCTGCGGACTACTCCCTAAACTACTGGAAGGATTTTATGAACTTGCTGTCAATGATCCTTAGACATTGTAGCAGCGCGTTATCTATATATCATTTGGTTACCTCCCCTATTTACCAATTTATGCCCCTTTGATGATTTTTGCATTACAAACTTCTGCGGACTACTCCGCCTAAACTACTGGAAGGATTTTAATGATACTTGCTGTCAATGATCCTTAGACATTGTAGCAGCGCGTTATCTATATAGCATTGAGTTACCTCCCCTATTACCAAGTTATGCCCCTTTGATGATTTTTGCATTACAAACTTCTGCGGACTACTCCGCCTAAACTACTGGAAGGATTTTAATGATACTTGCTGTCAATGATCCTTAGACATTGTAGCAGCATGTGTTAGTTATATAACATTGGATTACCTCCCTTTATTATAGTTATGCCCTTTGATGATTTTTGCTTTACAATTTTCTGCAGACTACTCCTCCCATTGGATTACCTCCCTTTTTTATAGTTATGCCCCTTTGATGATTTTTGCTTTACAATTTTCTGCAGACTACTCCTCCTAAACTACTGGAGGGATTTCAATGAAACTTGCTGTCATTCAACCTTAGACATTGTAGTAGCGCTTTTTCTATATAACATTGGGTTACCCCCCCCCCCCCCCTCCCCCCTGTTTTAAAGATATGTCCCTTTGATGGTATTTGTTTTACAATTTTCTTCCATTGATAGATTTCAGTGAATCTTAATGATATTTATCCATAGACATAGGTATATCCATAGGTATGTGTTACAAAGGATCACTAGATTTCTAGGTAGTTGGCACATATGTCCTCTGTATATTAAGATGGAGTGTTGCATACAAGAATTCTGATTTCATGCTCCAAAGCCATGTTTGACAAAAACACTTGCGGGGGGTATTAGTAAGCCCTTAGGCGACAGTTCTAGTTAGGAACTAACATTGCTTTTAAATTTCACAATGACTTGACAGTTGTCAAGACTACATGAACATGTTGATTTTAAGCCTTTGTATTGGACAGTCATTGTTGGATAGTGTGTCTTTGCATCTCTTCAGTTGTACCCTATATGAATCTGTTAATATCTGCAGTCACCATGCTGATAATAAGAGACTGTATAGTAGGTATTACTTTGGAAATTATTTTTTTGTTGTTTACTATTTTGGTATAAATGCTCAGTAATTCTCATGGGATTTGTTTTACCATAAACATAAATTCCCCAAGAGGGGGCTTATATGTTAAAATTTGTAATTGAAGTCATTACTTGAAATGACATTATCATATTTTTTTTATTTATTTCAAAATGTGTTTTGTCATTTACATTTATATGTTACCATGGATGTCATCCCTATACATTGCAATGGATTTTTTTTTATAAAATTACATTTCCCATTTGATTAAGTGTTTTTTTCGTCTGATGTTGATGACATATTTTTATTTGCAATGGTCATTTCAAATATATGTGAGGTTGGGGCCCCTTGAAACCAGGTTTAAGCACCCCAGTCTGTCCTTTTGCCTGTGAGGTTAACATTAAATGAAGTACGTTGTTAGCTTTACTGTGTCAGACAGACTATTCATAACTTTATGAATTGATTCAACACCATCGTTTCTGTAGGAGTCCACTACCCGGTCATGCACATGTGACATTATGTACTGATCTTGTTATTACCTTAGTGGTGTATTCAGGCCAACATTTATCCATACCAATCTTGACAAAAAGTTGTATTTTGAAACATTATGTGAAAAATTAGCAAGCAACATTTATGTTCCCAGAAAAGTCAAAAGATTGAAACCAACAAAATTATATGAACATAATGGAAACCTAAAAAAAACCTTAAGACTTACTAACTGACAAGTATATATGAAGATATCCTGATATTTTCAGAAACAGTCCAATCACATTCAGAAACACTTGGAACGTTATGAATATTAATGTGGCAGCAAACAGGCTGCATGTTTTTTCCGCCCAACATTTAGCTGTGGGGAACTGTAACAGCATATCAGCTTGTTTACATAAGGCAATTGTGCAGAGTTCCAGTTCCTCGAATTCCTTGGGCATTTTCTATTATTTCAATAAAGTCAAGCATGAATTTCTCCAATTCCTGATGCTTATTTTGTGATTTCAAATATTGTAACTTAGGGGAAATGTTTAAAGTGTCAGAGACACCTAGTGCTATCCAATATTTCAAAGAAAAAAAACACATCTTGGGCTTTACGGGTTTCTTCGTGTCTTCTATGATTTGGCCTTTCTCCCTTACATAGAACTTCCATTTTCGTCATTGTCAGAATGTTGTTCAGCCATTTTGTATCAAATTGGTATCATAAATGACCCTTATCCTGCACACCTCTTGGATTGGCATAGTATTTAAAGTTTACTCATATGTTTCTGTTTCAGGTTTTAGGAATTTTCATTTTTACCTCTTGGCATTAAATCTCAGAAAAATGCATTTTGCTAATTTTGTCTCAATCAGTTGACATCGAAAATTTGATGTATAAAAAAATCAAACCCATATACATATATATTAATAAAATAATATAGGTTGAGTTTCTGTAGAGTTTTCAATTTGGTTCATTGTTTATTTAATATAGTGTTGCTGTAAAGTACCAATGTATATTTACAGGATATTGTACTGGAAGAGATCAAAAAGATTGATGACAACTATACAGCTCGAGTTTGTGGAAGCTTCAGAAGGGGTTTGTTCACATTTATGATATCTTTATTATCTGCTTAGAACAAAGACCTTTCATCTTCAACACCCTCTCCTCCTCTGAGTTCAAAACTTAGGTCACTTGGATAAATCTTAGAAAAACAAGAGGGCAAAGATGGCCCTGAAGTCGCTCACCTGAGAAACATTGCTGACATTGTATGGTCATGGTAAAGGTCATCCAAGGTCAACATTTAATGCCAGACACAAAACTGTAACCTTGGTTATTAGCTCGACTATTCAAAGAATATGAGAGCTATTGTAGTCACCCTGGCGTCGGCGTTGGCGTTGCAGCTTTTGGTTAAAGTTTTGCGTGCAAGTTACTATCAACCTTATATCTCAATAACCGTTTATGGTATTGACTTAAAAGTTTATAAATATGTTCAGGGGCATCAGACAACCAAGGTAGATAACTCTTGACTGAATTTAATATGAATTATGGCCCTTTTTTAACTTAGAAATTTTGGTTAAAGTTTTGCATGCAATAGAAAATTTGGTTAAAGTTTTGTGTGCAAGCTACTATTTAGTTTGTATTTCAATAACCATTCATGGTATTGACTTGAAAGTTTATGAATATGTTTAGGGGCATCAGATAACCAAAGTAGCTAACTCTTGATGGAATATATTACAAATTATGGCCCCTTTTTAACTTAGAAATTTTGGTTAAAGTTTTGCATGCAAGATACTCTCATGCTTATATCTCAGTATCCAGGCATGGGATTGATTTGAAACATCTTTAATATGTTAAGGGGTATCATACTTTCATGGTAGATAACTCTTGATGGAATATGTTACATATTATTGCCCTTTTTAACTTAGAAATTTTGGTTAAAGTTTTGCATGCAAGTATTTCATGCTAATATCTCAGATCCAGGCATGGATTGATTTGAACATCTTTAAATGTTTAGGAGTATCATACTATCAAGGTAGATAACTTTTGATGGAATATATTACAAGTTATGGCCCCTTTTTAAACTTAGAAATTTTGGTTAAAGTTTTGCATGCAAGGTACGGTACGTTCATGCTTATATCTCAGAGTCCAGGCATGGGATTGATTTGAAACATCTTTAATATGTTTAGGGGTATCATACTATAAAGGAAGATAACACTTGATGGAATATATTAAAAATTATGACCCCCTTTTAACTTAGAATTTTGGTTAAATTTTGCATTCAAGCAACTATCCAGCTTATATCTCAGAAATTGCTTGTGGTTAAGGAGTGTCTTCAGGGGCATCAGAAAACTAAGGAGGATAACTTTTGGACTGAATTTTATACAAATTACGACCCTTTTCTAACTTGGATTCTTGGTTAAAGTTTTGCATGCACAGTGTTATTGTGCTTATGTCTCAATAACTAGGCATGGGATTGATTTTAGACATCATAAAAATATTAAGGGGTATCAGACTATCAAGGTATATCATTTTTGACTATTATTATGTACAGGGTATGTGAAGGGCAAGAATTTTAAATAGATTTCATTTGATTTACCAACAAGCATTTTGAATAGTTGAGCGTGCTGTCCTCTGACAGCTTTTGTAGATTAATTTATCACAAAGTAGGTCACTGGGTTACAATCAAGGTCATCCAAGGTCAAAGTTCAATTCCACACACAAAACTGTGCCCCGTGATCCAAAACTTAAGGTCATAGCACCCTATATAAATCTCTGTAAAAACAAGTGAACATCGGGCATGTCCAATTGTGACCAATAATCAACATCAACATAATGCAAGTTGAATGTGGATACTAGATGTGTGAATAATAATCGTCGCATGACCTGTTGTTCCTTTGAATATCCGCAAAACACTCGCGGCTAAGCAAAATGGCGGCCTCCTCAATGAGTATGCACAATACATACAGATGTGTATATACAGACAGACCTGGTGAGTTTGTATGGGACATTTATCGTCGCAATGCTATTCATATACAAATTACCCACCATGATTGTTTGCTTAATACATCATGCTTGACCTGTGGGCAGATTTGTTTGTAAATTAACGTGTCTACACAGTAGATTTAGGTTGGATTAAACTCCAGTTGACTTTGTGAGATCGTATAGTGATTAGATCTCTCTCTTAGATTTGACGCTACAAATTATTATGTGTCCATTTTTTACGAATCTGTTTTGGTCATAAAAATTAGCAGCAGATAAAAAAAAACGTTATACAGTATTTGGTGTGTAGCATTGTCTAGTGTACCTCTACCAAGTTTGTTCAAATCATTACCCTCGGACAAATTTGGCCCGCCACAGGGGTCAGTTTATCTTACATTTTTCAAATCATGGCTCTGGGGTCAAAATTGGTTCCACCCTAGGGGTCACTTGAATTTATAGCTATGACCATCAAAATTTGGACCACAGTTACCATTTTTGTGTGAAATTACAGTTATTTTGCTGTACTTTGATCTGCATGGATTTTGTATTCAGTATGACTTAAGTCTAGAGCTGGGTATCAACAGCAAAAAGGTTTCATGATGTATCACGATATTGTAGGCCCGATACAATACTGTATCACGATACTTGATAATATATATACATAATGTAGTTATAACATGGCAAACTAATAGATTTCTGCTATAAATGAGAAGTAAAAAATTGTTTGCTGTTCAAAGTGATAGTTTATTATCAGCTTTAAACTTTTGAGTAAAATAGTAAAAACAAAAACAAAAAAAGAACAACGCATTAACTTCAACATAACTCATCAATTTTGTATCAACACAATCAATAACAAAACCTCATTTAATATCAACAGTTCAATATTAACACTAAAACAATCTTAAACTACTTGTCTGGACATCATTTAAAATCAAAAGATTCAACTCAACTAACTAGATGCATACTGACAAGATTTAAGTCTTTGAACAAATTTTCATAATGATATGGTGATGCCTTTTCAAGTGAGCGGACATCTGCTATATTTCACTTGAGATTTACAATGGGTGCACATAACTGGTGGCTTTATCACCCTTTACAAACCCAAAATGCCTCCATTCAACATCCATTGAAGTATCGTTGTGAATGGATTCTTGAGGTAAGAATCGCGATTCGGTATCATCGGCAAAAAAAGTTGATATATCGATGCATTGATGAAATCGACACAGCTCTACTTAAGTTAGGCAATATTTCTCAGGTGAGCAATTCAGGGCCATATTGGCCCTCTTGTTTCTATGAAGATGACTTTACATCTTTATTAAACTATGTAAAGAAAATCCATGTACATCATAAATATGATCTATATATTTATGAAAATTTATGCCTGCAACTTACATTTCATGGTTGGATGAACATGGTTAAATTGATTGTTCTGCAGTATCATGCCGTAGACATGTGGCATGATACCACACCTGGTCACATTATCCTGACACCAGGCCAACCAGTCTTACAACTTACCCTATATGCTGAGCGCAAAGCAAGGGAGCTATAACAGTACCATTTTTTACGACTTTGGTATGTCGTGGCCAGGGATCGAACCCACGACCTCCTACTCTCGAGGTGGACGCTCCAGGGGTACAGATTAGGTGCGTAATTACGCAATTAAAATTGATAAAACCCCAATTCTTTTAAAATTCTAGCATATCAAAAAGCAGTTAAAAATTAGGTTACTCAAATATCCAAAACATTATGAAACCAAGTGATGTTTACATATACTATCGTATACTGGTTACTTGCGAATCCACAAAATAGACTGCAAATGATTTCCAGTAATTTCCAACTTTGGGTTCCATTCAAATAAAACATAAATCCAGTTTGTCTAATTTGTTCATCTGACGCTTTTCTATTCATTTGCATCAAATATGGTTACACAAGGCAGGAAGAAACGGGTAAACGTTTAAAAAAACACTAAGCGGATACCTAACACTGCATGCAAACCAAACATCAGGCATTTGTCGCGCAATAATTGATGATCTGGAAGTTTAGATCGTCTGTAATGGCACCGAGGTTGTCAGAGGTGTTTTAGACAGAAGTTTTGGATCGTGTTTACAAACCAGAAAAGCACGACAGCGGTAGAGTCGATAGCATCCAATTCCATTTTAATCGAACATGTTAACAAGTAAATAGTTTGTGTTTTAATTTAATAGTTAAAGGTGCTAAATCTTTGGATCAGGAAGATCAAATACGATTTAATGTTGTTGTTTTTTATTTAATTGTTGAGGAGCTAATGATAACTGCATATGTTAATTGTTAATTTGGCATTGTTGCATACAAGAACAGCAGACACATATACCAATAAGTACATGTACTGTTATTTCAATTCCAAAATTAAGTTGATGAAAAAAAAGCAATTGACTTAATTTTGATGGAGTAACCATATTTTCATTACTCAATTAAAATTGTAAAAACCCAATTCCTTGAAAGGTTGATGAGTAAATACCCAATTGACCTAAAACCTTATATGTAGCCCTGACGCTCTAACTACTTGGCCACTGGGAATGTTATGTACACATGTACACCATGATATAAACTTATAAATATTTAAGCAAAGTTATGGTGGTAACCTATATTTTATGGATGAACATGGTAAAATCAGTTTTTTTTACTTAGGTTTATCTTTGCTTTAAAGCTTTTTTCTATGATAAATATTGTGGCTGTCACAAACACTTCTCTGGCAACTTTGCCTCAGGTTCTTTTTGCACCAAATAATAATGTTTGGGTCTGATTAATTATCACAGAGTTATGGCCCTTTGTATTTTTGGCCAATCTTGTCTGCACTTTATCTCCAAAACCTCTGGCTTGACTTGGGTGAAACTTCATAAGATTGATAGTTCATGTGAGTTTTTATGCATGTAAAATAATATCATCAGTATTTTTTATTTTAAGTTCAGATGGTTCCCTGACCCCTGCTGTACCTATTATGGGGAAGTTAAATGGAGATACCCATAAAGGCATCTCAAAAATGAATGTGTAGAATGCATGTTTTCTATAAATATGAAGCTTATGAATGGGTCATAGAATTATGAAAATTGATACAAATGTACACAATATATTTAAAAATACAAGCAAATATTAGGTTCTGACTATATGCTGACGGGGCATTAGTGTCGCAGAGACACACTTTCTATTTGTAATATGTGTAATATATTTGATAATTATTACTAACTGAAGGTTCTGGACAGGGGTATTGATTTGGCATCTTCCATCTCTCCTCCCATATAATCCATTTTAACGTAATTTTTCAATTTGAAAAAATTTTATGTCCAAAAGTACATATTGAATTTTAAAGTTTTTCAGCAAATATGTTCCTTGGGTCACTCTCTATCAAGACTGTTAAAATTATTTGGCTCTGTCAAAAAATATGGCTAGCAGGGGGCAGAGCCCATTTTATTAGTCCCCTACCGGTGTTTACACCGGAGGGGACTATAGGTTTGCCCTCCGTCTGTCCGTCCGTCTGTCCGCTCAAATCTGGATCCCACGATAACTTAATAACTAAGCAAGCTAACTTGATGAAACTTGGTATATGACTAGATGGCAATGTGTAGATTATGCACATCATTTTATTTTTGTTCTTTGACTAAAATTGTGGTTGCTATGGTAACGGAAATAGTGAAAATATGGCAAAAAATGGGATCCCGCGATAACTGAGCAAGCAAACTTGATGAAACTTGGTATATGACTAGATGGCAATGTGTAGATTATGCACTTCATTTTATTTTTGTTCTTCGACTAAAATTGTGGTTGCTATGGAAACGGAAATAGTGAAAATATGGCAAAAAATGGGATTGATTACCATATTGAGTCAAGGTGGAGCCGGTAGGGGACTTTATGTGTTGCATACAACACCAGTTACTTGTTTTATAAAATATTTGCTGTTTCTTTTCCTCCCACTAATACCTGTTTTTCAGGTGAGCGATTCCAGGGTCTTCATGGCCCTCTTGTTTAGGATTTACAGACTTTTTACCATCTAGATAAATTTGGTATTGACTATATTGCTATCCAAGTTAAATACTATACTTTTATTTACCCTGTCATACATCATGTAAGTTTTTTAAACTTTGCTTAACTTGTTATCAAATAAATTATTTCTCACCAAAATATAGGAAGATTTTAACATATCCTTTACTACTGTTTTTTGATCAACATGTAAGTCCTGTACTGCAAAACATATTGACAATACTCATCCCTTAATCTGAGTAAATTTTAAATTTTGTAATAATTTTGACCCAAAATATTAGGCACACAAATTGTTTATCACTTAACAACTTAGGTTGTGCCATGACCTTGACCCTAGGTGATTTGCTTAAGGTCAAGTTCTCATGCAATGCAGTTATCAAAATATTGTCCTTTTAAGCTTCAGTTTCTTAACTTAACCATTTATACTTTAAAGAATAGCATAATTTTGGTCTTCCCTACTTACATTACTTAGGTGAGCATCCATTGTCTATATCTTTATTTTCATTTATTCTTCACAACCAAGCAATAGATATTCTTGATTGCCAATTTTTAAAATTTTGACTATCATTTTTACCTAGATTTTTCAGAGTCATCTGGGCCACTTGGTCCAATTTTGTGTTAAAGTTCTATTCTGGCCACAGTTTCAACATGTTTCTTTTGATCTTCATAAAACTTGGTTGAGATGTTTGTCGGTATGATAAATTACATGAATGAGTATGGATCATTTAATTAACTTGATCAGTTTTCTATTCTAGACATGAATTTTATATTGCACTGCAAATTTGTCTGTCGCAAAATGAAAAATCCTGTGGTGTCTACATTAACTTTTGTCAAAAAAAAAAAGACTGTGTTTGACAATAATTACAAAGGTGCTTGACAATAATTACAAAGGTATTTGACAATAATTAAAAAGGTGTTGACAATAATTTAAAAAGGTATTTGACAATAATTACAAAGTAGGGATGGCAACGAATATTCGAATATTCACATTCATTTAGAATATATGAATATATATATTTTTTTTACTGTATACACTGGCAGATTAGGCACACTTTTTTCCAGATAATTCAAGTTTATGGAGGGGGTGTGCCTTATATGATGATAAACAGTTGTTCAGGTTTCTTTTTTCAGTCACCGAAAAGTGAAATTTACCGGTATACGATCTCCAAAAAATGGATATACTGAAAACTAATTATTATGATAACATGCAATAAAGTCTTTACGAAACCATCATAAACAATAACAGGTTATTATGTTTCTCCCCATATTTATATGGGGGAGACATATTGTTTTTATCAGAGTTGTCTGTCTGTCCGTCTTGTCTGTCACACTTCTTGTCTGGAGCATAACTCACAAAGTATAAAAGCTATTAACTTGAAACTTCACAAATGGATAGATATCATGGAGGAGAAGTGCAGTGAAAAGAACCATAACTCTGCACATCATATTTCTGGAGTTATTGCCCTTTGTTAAATTTCTTACTTAATTATTGTCTGGAGCATAGCTCACAAAGTATCAAAGCTATTAACTTGAAACTTCACAGGTGGATAGAACTCATTGAGGAGAAGTGTCATGCCCAAGAACCATAACTCTGCACATCATAATTTTGGAGTTATTGCCCTTTGTTCAATTTCATACTTACCTTTTGTCAAGAGCATTTCTTGTGCACTTTAACCCTTTCCCTCATAGAGGACACCATGAAAAGACCTATGCGAACAGCATAAAACCAGATCAGCCTGTGAGTAACTCGCAGGCTGATCAGGTTTTATGCTGTTCGCTGCTCCTCAGTGGTCTGGAAATGAGGACTTTATAATTAAATTTGGTAAGGTTTAACTGTGGTTTTCTGCAGATCAGGCTTTATGTGATACCTATTGAGTGCGTCAAAATGAGTCTATATGAGGGAAAGGGTTAAGACATATAACCTTGGAACTTCATAGATAGATAAATCACATGGAAGGGAAGTGCAGTGCATAAGAACCGTAACTCTGCACATAATATTTTTGGAGTTACTGCATTTTGTTCAATTTCATTTTTTTAAATTTTTTTTGAAAGCATTACTCATTAACTATGAGACATATGATTTTGAAACTTCATAGGTGAATAGACCTCACAAAGGAGAATAGCAGTGCACAAGAACCTTAATTCTGCAAATCATAATTTCGATGTTATTGCCCATTTAATTTTATATTCAATTAAGTTTTGTCTGCATAACTCATGCACTATGAGACATATAACCTTGAAGCTTCATAGAGGGGTAGACATTATGGACAAGAATTGCAGAACACTAGAGCATAATCCATTTCCAATGATTCTTGTTGGAGTTTTTAAACAATTTTGTGTCCTTAAGATAACTCCAGTTCAACTTATGTTATTGAAATTAAATTTCATTTATGGAAAGAAATTAATGAGAGAGAGCGTCATGCACAAGGTTCATAATTCTGGCCTCAGTATTTTTGGAGTTATTCTTCCTTTTCACCTTTCTTGACTGTAAGATAACTCTACTTATGTTCCAGTTACAGAAAGAAATTGATGAGAGAAAGTGTCACACACAAGGTTCATAACTCTGTACGGAGCTTTAACAATATAGTCAGCCATTTAACTTAAACTATTTGCATATGTCACTGTGTGCCTTAGTGTATATGTGTGTGTGACAGGAAGGGGGTGGGGGGAGACATCAGTTTTCTACGAAAACAACTCTCTAGTTTTTCTTCTTATTAGTTATCATGCTAGTATATTTTATGATAAAATGATTGTGAAAAACTGAAACAACTTGTTGGAAGACATTTTTAGCTAGACTATTCAAAGAATATGAGAGCTATTGTAGTCACCTATGCGTTGGTGTTGCAGCTTTAGTAATATACATACTGGGGGTTCTGGAACACTTTGATATAAAAGATCTTTTTTAGGCTTACTATAGTGTATTTTTGCTGTTGCTGGAGCTACCGCAAATGTTGGCTACCAGGCTCTTACTCGGCACGATAGACTGTAAAATACACCTGATGAGGTTTCGCAAAGGTGGCGGCACGCGGCCCTGTAAGGTCTGTGGAGTGGGCATCAAGAACGCCATTGGGTTGTGCATACCATGTGGGTTTAGAAAGGTAAACCTCAAGATTTGCATACAACAACAGACAGCTCTCAACAGAGAATTCAAACGCCTGGCGACTATCCATATTTGTTAGTCAGGCCCAAATAATTTATTTTTTAAATTTTTTTTCGTTCCTATTAGATAAGTGTGTCCCATTAGCTATACTAACCTAGCACTGTGGTTAAAATATTTTGACCCCCATATTACATAAGTGTGTCACATTAAGCTATACTGACCTAGCGCTATGGTTAAAATATTTTGACCCCTATTAGAGAAGCGTGTCACATTAGCTATACTGACCAAGCGCTGTGGTTAAAATATTTTGACTCCCCTATTAAAGGAATGTGTCACATTAGCTATACTGACCTAGCGCTGTGATGGTTTAACACCACGAGGCGGCAAAAGAGTTGAGAGATGAGTTTGAGAGAATTTCTGGAGAGAGGCCTCTGCAAGACTACGTGAGAGGCTTGATGACATCCGAGCCCGCCAGGGAGGTGTGATTCTTGATGAACCTATTCCGGATGGCCTGCCTGAGCCCATAACTCCTCGCCGTACTACACAGGTAAAGCCACCAAGGTTGGCCAAGAAAAGAAAATTCGAGGCTATCCTGAAAGAGTTTGATCCACTCCCTAAGAAGCTGAGAACTACCGCGGACTATCAGGAAGAGATCCTAGATCTGTTCAGGCACAAAAAAGAGGACCTGACATTCTACGAAACCCGCTGGGTTATTGGGGCTTTCTCCGAGGATGGCAGATGAATGTACCTCAAGGACAGGGTGCAGACCCTAGGGCATTCCTTGAGGAAGTGGAACCTAGCATCCATGACAAGCTGGTAGAAGAGATCAAGGCTCTGAAAGGTTTTAAGTTCCAGCTGGCTCTCAAGGTCAGGCTTCGGAAGGACAACCCAGACAGTAGTGAAGAGTACACGGACCCCGTGCTGCGTCATAAGCAGGAGGCTATTCTGCAGGAAATAGAAGAATCCCTCAATCGTGCTTTCCCAAGGATCCAAGAAACGCTCGAGAAGTGGACCTAAAGAGGATCTGGCTGGGTTGTAGATCAGGTACAGACCCTTTGGCTAGACATTGATAGATATCAACCATTGAGAGGTGGGACGTATATCCCACTACCAGCAAAGGTAAAGCATAAGAAAGCCATTGTTAATGTGAAAAACAAGGATTACCACTGCCTCCCCTGGTCTCTCAGGTCAGGCCCTCAAAGTATCCCACCGAAGACAGCCACTTTACAGAGATTGATCTTCCTACACTAATCTCAAATCCCAAAGGTCGAGCGGCAGAACAACTTGGCTATCAACGTCTTTGGCTCGGACAAGGGAGTCACTGTATTCCACCTCAGCAAGCAGCTAGAGGAGATACCAAGAATAAACCTGCTCCTCATAGAGAAGGCTGGAAAATTCCATTACACATGGATCAAGGACTTAAATCGCCTCCTACATGACCAGACTAGGCACAAAGAACGTAAACACTTCTGCGAGCGCTGCCTACACGGTTACTACAGAGAGGATCTGCTAGAGGCCCACAAGTCAGAGTGCTAGGGAATCGGTCAAACAGCTGTCAGAGATGCCCAAAGAGGGTAAAAATAAGCTAACATTCCAGAACCATCACAAGCAGCTCCTGGCCCCTTATATCATCTACGCTGACTTTGAGGCACTCACCGTCAGGGTTGAGGGCCCAGAGCTCGACCCCACAAAGAGCAACACTCAAAAAACGCAAAAGCATGAGGCTTGCAGTTACTGCGGTATGATGGCCATACAGAGCCGCCAGTTGAATACCGGGGTCCCAATGCGGCAGAACATTTCCTAAAGGCCCTTCAGGAAGAGGAGCGCAAAATCAAGCAAGTGTTGTCTTTTCCAAAGGAAATGAGGATGACACGGGAGGACTGGCAAGCCTACAATGCTGCTACTAACTGCCATGTATGTGAAAAGCCACTTGAAGGAGACTTAGTCCATGACCACTGTCATATCACAGGGTAATACAGAGGAGCAGCCCATAATGCCTGTAACCTAATCTGCGACTTAACTCAAAGACAACCACTTTACCAGTGGTCTTCCACAACCTGCGAGGTTACGACTCCCACCTGCTTATGCAGGCCATCTCAAAGGTCGAGGGCAAGGTAAGCTGCATACCCAACAACACAGAGAAATACAACTCATTCGGCTTTGGCCAGCTTCACTTCATCGACAGCGCCCAGTTCCTGCTGACATTGCTCGACAGGCTGGTATCTGCCAACAAACCAGAGGCTTTCCTAGTTACCTCCCACTATGAGCCCGAACACAAGCTCCTGATGTGCAAGGGTGTGTACCCCTACAAGTATATGGACTCCTGGGAGCGCTTCACAGAGACAAGGCTCCCACCAAAGGAGGCATTCTACAGCAAGCTCTCCAATGAGCACATTTGCGATGAGGACTATGCCCACCCTCAGAAAGTCTGGACGGCCTTTAGGTGTAAAAACCTCGGGGACTACCATGACCTCTACAACCGCACAGATGTCCTCCTACTGGCAGATGTCTTTGAAACATTCCGGAAGACTTGCCTAAGGCAGTATGACTTATACCCTGCACACTATTATACAAGCCCCGGATTTTCATGGGACACCCTTCTCAAGAAGACAGGCGTGGAGCTTGAGCTTCTCACAGATTATGACCAGCACCTTTTCATCGAGAAGGGGATGCAGGGAGGCATCTCCATGGTATCAAAGTGCTATGCCAAAGCAAACAATCCTCTGGTCAAGGGATACAACCCTGAAAAGCCTAGTAGCCACATCCTCTACCTAGATACAAACAACCTCTATAGGTGGGCCATGTCTCAGGCTCTACAGACAGGAGGTTTTGATTGGGTGGAAAATTGCCAGCAGCTGGCCATTGCAAATCATCCAGCCGATGACCCCGAGGGCTACATCCTAGAGGTGGACCTGGAGTACCCACAAGAGCTGCACAATGCACAAAACGCATATCCTCTGGCACCAGAGTGCATGGTAGTCCAAAAACAGTGGATGTCCCATTACCAGCACAGCTTACCAGTGACTAAAGAATACTCCCGCATAGCCTGATCTACATCATTAAAGGTTTGGACGGCGTGGCCTTGCCGCCTAAGCTCATTTTGGATGAAATCAATTTGTTGAGTTCGCCTTTCAGTCCACTCCGCTTGTGCCACCTGTAATTGTTCTACTGCGAGGATGTGGCGACACCTCTCTTCGTCAACTTTGTAGTCCTTAAGACTGCTGAATAAGAAGTTACTCCCAGTGAATGCCACTGCGTTAGCTATAGCTCCCCTCAACAATACTAGTCATCTTCGTGTAATGTTAATGAATCATCTCTACTTTAATATGTTATCAGGGATTATTTCTTGCTTGACTAGAAGATCTTTGGTTGCCAGTGCGGCTGTTACGTCGGCTACGGCCATGCCAACGTCACGAGGAGTGAAGTCTAGCTTGGGAAAATTACCCCCACATACAGCCTTACTTAATCTGGCGTATCCTATTGTTCAATGCAGCGACAGAATTATGTTGAGTGCCAGAGGCCACCTTAGTTTTCCAAAATATTGCAGCTAGGACGACTACTACACCAGCTGCCATTATAATGCTATTTGTATTGTCAGAGTGTTTTGGCGGTTCCTCCTGAGTGGGTGGTTCCTCCTGACTGAATTTTTTAGTGTCCTTCTGCCAGGCCTCTGCCGCCTTTAGACACTTCAAGAGATCTTTCTGCTTCTTTTTTCTGGCCTCTGGCCCTGCCTTACCAGCCACAACACGCCTAGGGTCCTTGGGAGATGGATTTGTCACCCTCTCTGGCAACTTCTGCGGCTCCGGCTCCAGCTGCAGCTCCGGCTCCTCAACTATTGTCATCTTCACTTAGTATAACTAATTGCTTACTAGGTGCTTGGCAATTTTTAAAAGTGAATAGCATTGCTGTGACAGGAGCTAAGTACGGGCCAAAGTGATGGTATAGTTCGCAGGTAGTGGTGTTTAGCACGTGGCTGACAAAAGGGTAAGACTCCATGTCAGCAATAAGTAAATCTTGTTGTGGGATGGGTAGAAAGTGGCTTACCGCCTTTGTGTAAATCTGGAGTACTGCGGAGCCGAGGGTCTTGGTCATACTCGCTCCTAGCCGAGAGTAACGAGAGTAGAGTTTGTCAATCTCTTTGTCTGGAAGGTGTTCGATCTGATCCACAGAAAATTCTTTTCCCATGTACTTTTTTGACTGACCTCCCATGGCGAGGGCTGACAATCTTTGCCTCTTAAGTCTATCAGGAGAAGTGTCACACTGCTTTTCATTGGGGCGCGTAGTGCCTTGATCGGCAAGAAGATCATGAGTAACTCGTCGCAATCCATGGCTATAGTCACATACTTCCCAATTCTAATTGTAAACTTATACACTGCCAGAAACGAAATGTAAGATAAAATAAGGCAACAAAGTAGAGCTGCTAACACTATATGTCCAGCACCGCCGGCTCTATGTACTGCCATCAACTATATGGTAACTACTTGGCTGAGAAGTATTGAACAAAAGCTTAGCATGCTTACTTTTGGCAAGTCATTTGTGCACATCATTGCGCTCAGCTAGAGATATGATGTTGTTTTCACGTAAGCACTCGTCAAAGCTATCCCTGTCTTTACAGTGAAAAATAACTACCCAGCGGGTTTACTCTCGTAGGTCTTTGAGTACAGTGTTATATGGCTCAGAAAAGTACCCATACAGATTGCTTGGCATGTCAGCTGGAATAATCCAATTCGGAGAGCATGTCTTTTTTTTCTTGGTAAGCTGCTTGCTGGCGGCCATGTCGTCAGTAATGTATAAAGTCAGCTGGCCTTGAAATATTTGATAAAGGGCTCATAAACAATCATGAAGCCTTTCACCGGAATCTACAACATAAACTTCATCGTCATCCCAAATCCACCGTCAACTTTTATACGTCTCGTTATGTTTAATGGTAGGGCAGAGTAGCACAATGTGGTCGAAAGTGCGCCGGTAAGGGCCCTCTAGGAGGTCTAAAGCGAATTTTGTTTTTCCACAGCCTGTCATCCAACATATTATTGCTGAGTGGGCCTCAGTAGACAGCCGAGACAAACTTGCCATTTTCTATGTTGAGCTGGGCGACCATCACTACAAATACATAAACGTTCAATGCTCAATCTGGATGGTAATGCCTTCGCTGGCGTTTTCCACTCTCCTCCCATTGCCGTGCAGGCCGTCGTCGTCGTGTGTCCTGAGGTCAAGCCATAGGGCGTACTCTTGTTTGAGGTACTTTCCGAGATCACACTCATGGAGCACTAAATCCTTAGCAACCATGGCAACCTCCGGGTGACGTTTAGTTCCTCCTGCCATAAGTTTATGGACCTCACCCCACATCTGGTATACGCATACCTTGGGCGAAGAGCTGGTTAGGAACACCTTCAATGGTGACCTCCATAGAAGGCCTCGCTATGTCTAGCAAAGGCTGTCGTGGGTTCTTGGAAGAGCAGCAAGATTCCCTTCATCGACCTGGCAGGCACGTTAAGGTTTATGTTCCATAGTGCGTCAGATTTATTTTTTACGATTTTTCTGTGCCTAAGTACTCTGTCGAACAGGATGCTCACCCTTTCTGCGTACTGGTTACGGATAGTTGCAGCCAGCTGTGGGTTAGTGACCATCTCGAACTCAAGAGCGATATCTTTCACAGTGAAACTGGCGTTAGCGTCTCCAGTCGCCTTGATAACCTGGTTATAGTCATTAAATGTTAGTTCGTATTCTAGCCTATCACTGAAAGCGGATTGAAAGAACGGCATATGACTCTCCAGGAGCTCAAAGTCGAGAGGGATCTGAAATCAGTTGCCATAGGCCTTGGCAATTGCAGCGTCCTTAGCAACGCCCTCATCTTTATTTCTGGCATCAAGCCTTATTCGTGTGACATTCCTGTCTCCTGAGGTATCAATCCCCTTGTATTGGGCATTATTTCGTTCTTCTTCCATTTTCCAGAGGTCGAAATAGCAACCGTAGATGTTGCTGTTGCCAATGCTCATGACCTCGTTTCCAGAAATCTTAATCGTGTTTTTTTTGACGATCACCCGGTCCAGGTTGTTGATCACAGTTCGGTTAGCATCGGTCGAGTCCAGCGCAGTTTGAAAGGTCAGACGGGCTGTTCCAGGCACGATGACATCATTGGCTCCTAAGTTTGGAAACCAAACTAAGAGCTGCTGATTTTGGTCGATAGTTGATGGGTTGTTGGTGATAACAACTGTCTGACGGATGCCTTTAACACCCAGGGGCTCCCTTAGGCGCCTGTGTGGATTGAGCGTTCTTCTGTATTGCGACATATTGAAGGGTATATTGTAATGTACAAAAGAGTCTAAAATGGATAGATATACCCCTCCAAGATTTTGAGAACCAGGAAGTCGCCGATGACGCTGCCGAAACCTCTATCATTCAAACCCCCTACAATCAACTGTTGAAAGACACCGTTGATGATTAATTAGCAAAGAATTAACTATAATTCTGTGGGTGAGCCCTCCACAGGGAGGGACTACAGTAAGTTTTCTATGGACAAAAATGGGCAGCTTCGCCTAATTAGCCACCCGGATTTAGATCTTATTAATAAGCGAACTGGAAAACCCTTGGCATTATCCACTATTGCTGGCCAGAGGGACAGTGGGGCCATTATCAGAGATCACCTCGGTTCCTATTACTGGAGTTGGAAGAGTTTGCTCCCTGCGGCAGTGTCGAGTATAAGACAAGCGGATAGAGAGCTTGCAGAAGCGTCATTTTCGGACAGATGGCTTTTGAATGTAGGCTCCATTACGTCTGAAGTGGAGGAGACTTTGTTAAAGACCGTCCATGATCCTGGGTGCGATCTTACCGTGAGCTTAAAGGCATTATAGGCAGCATTGTCTCCTGGCTGTTGTCAGCAGCTGGTAAGGCGGTCAGTTGGCTCGCAGAAAATACCTGGGCTCTGTTCTCAGCTCGAGACTGAATGCTAATGAAGCACTAGCCATATGACTAATAACCCTTATGGTGACCCCTCCTATAACCAGAGCTCTCTTTTCATCTTCATTCGCCTTTAATGACACTTTAGTGATGGGTGCCGGCTTTGAGGGTTCTGAAGTTGGCGGCCCTGCAATTTTTCCGTCTTGGAAGCTGGCGGATGCCGCGATAGGTGGTTTACATCCACCTCTCCGACATTTAGGTCCGCCATAGCCATCTTGATATTATTGTTGTACCCTACGATGCCGGAATTAATGTTTAAGGCCATGTTTTTTGGGGCCATGTATAAACCCGTTCCGAAGACCATATTGAGTTCGCTGCTGGCATATTGCAGCACGTTTTCATAGCGCGTTATCGAAGAGAGTATGTCCACTTGGGAGTCAATAGCATCCTCAACATTTGCTAAGAACTGCTTCTGCGCCTCAAATCTGATCTTAGACTTGGTCTGCGCCTGAGCCCCTAGCAGAGCCCACACATAGGTGCAGATTGAATCGTTAATTCGCTCCATGCCAGCTTGAGTAAAGCCTTTCGAGTTATCGAGAACTAACGTGCTCCAAGCGCCATCCACTCCAAGATCTTGCTCTATGAACTCAATGTGAGCCTTTTTGGGGGGTCGCCAGTCACATTTGGAAATTCCACAATAGCGGCCACCTGAGACCTCCTGACCAAATGTCATGTGCTCGCAGCCCAATTTCCTTCATTCCTACTTACCACTGGTTAGCTATCATTACGGAAGT
>CM037779.1:1896453-1946453 GCA_021229015.1 Solen grandis
TTTGACAATGGGTATGTTAAGGGCAAGAATGGAAATAGATTTTATTGGATTTTTTTTTATTTACCTACAAGCATTCCGAAAAGTCAAATCTGCTGTCTTACAGACAGCTCTTGTTCTAAGTATGTATTGTTCCTTTCAAAATTATGAATATACAGCTTTTTCCATACCAGCAGATTGAATTATGATTTATTTATATTGTATAGAATGTTTGTATGTCCTGACTCCAGTTTATTGTGTACAGCATGTTTGTATAGTTTGTGGTGAATCAGACCAATAAAACAGTGCAAAGAGTTTAAATTTATTTATTTCACATCGATTGTGAAACAAGTTCTTTCAACTTAATCCCCCTTGGCAGTTCCTGTGTTGGACTAGTACTTTGCACCTGGGAAGGTCATGTAAAATCCTTGTACCAATGGAGTTCAAACCCACAACCTTTAGATTTGTAATCGAGGATATTACCACTGGACTACGGTGCCCTTCTTTGAAATTAATGGTAGTATAATTTTTTGCATGTTACAGCCTCCGTAATTGAGCAATGTTGGAGTCCGTTCCTTACGATGTTTTGATATATTTTATGTGCATAGGAGAAAAAGAAGGGATGGGGGTATGTGATTTAGTGCTATCTAGTATACTGTGCAGTATGTTTGTATGTCCAGGAAATGATGCTGGAACTGAGTCAGACAGTACAGGCCTACCTGTATGCCAACAATAAACCACCTCCAATGTCATTTTATGAAGAGATGATGACCAATAAGAGGAAGAAGGAAGAAAAAGTGGCACAAGAACAACAGAAACACATGGAAATCATGAGGAAAAGAGAAGAGAAAGAGGTACTGGTACTCCATTCATGTTTTATTTGGCTTTATTTCTTTTTAAGTAAAAGTAAAATAAACAAAAATAGTTTACTAAGAATGAGAAATGGCAGTGCCTTATACAATGAGATATACTTTTTTTCTTTTCAAGGAACAGAGTCTGAATCTCAGGTTGTGTCCTTTGATGCTGTCATGTGTACAGTAATCTATGCATGTTTTGTGAGCAAGTGTGGATAAGAATGAAGTATAAACATGTATGCTATCTTCTTTCAGCTGCAAATTATTGAAGGTGAGATACAAAAGCGAAAAGAAGCCTTGCGAGTGGAAACCAGGAGGTGGAAGGAGGAAAACAAACAGGTTTTTTTTCATTTACTGTTTGTTGATTAAACTTATCTCATGAATGTCCATGAGCATTCAGGCTCGCTGATATTTGTCTGCTCTGTTAGCTAAGACATAAAAGTAAGATAACATAATACATGGTGTATGGTCAAAAATGTAAGTTGTTGCTTATTCATGATGGTTAAAAAGATGTTTCAGGCCATGTGGTGTAGATGTAGAATCTTAATGTTCCAAGTCACTTATGAATTAAACATAGTGTGCTATGGTGCAGAATTACAGATTCATATGTATCCAAGGTAAAAGATTTTGTGTATGAAAGTGGCTGTTGTATTAGATGATTATTTTTTATGCCCCTGAGATCTGTGATTGGGGGCATATTGTTTTTGCTCTGTCCGTTTGTTTGTTATTTTGTTTAATGGTTTGTCAGCAACTTTAACATTGGCCATTATTTGAAAACTATACAAGCTCTTGACTTGAAACTTCATATATAAGTAGAATGTGACTAGGAGAAGTGCATCAACTAAGAACCATAACTTTTTTTATCGCCCTGCATCTGTCGTCGTCTGTCGTCAACAATTTACTTTAAATGACATCTCCTCTGAAACCGCTGGGCAGAATTTGATTAAACTTGGCAGGGATGTTCCTTGGGTGAACCTTTACAAAAGTTGCTAAAATAAACTTGAACCATGAGGAACTCTGGTTACCATGGCAACGGAAAGAAAAAAAATATGAAAACTTTAAAAATCATCTCCTTCAAACCTATTGCCAGATTTCAAAATATTTTGGTACAGATGTTCCTTGGGTAACTCTCTACCAAGATTGCTAAAATTATTCCGATCGGGAAAAAAAATGGCCGCTAGGGGCAGGGCTAATTTCCCTTATATGTATATCTTCAAACGACATCTCCTCTGGAACTGCTGGAAATAATTTAATTAAATTTGGTAGGGATGATCCTTGGCCGTAAAAAAAGGCGCCATGGATGGGGCTAAAAAAACCTCCCTGAAACTCTTAATTTGTTCGGGATGATCCTTGGGTGAAGCTTCACAAAAGTTGCTTAAGTTATTCCCATCCATTAAAAAAACATGGCGACCAGGGGCGGGGCTTATTTGCCTTGTATGTATATAGTGAAATCTTTAAATGACATCTCCTCTGAAACTGCTGGACAGAATTTGATAAAGCTTTGCAGGGAACATCTCCTGCAAAACTACTGGCCAGATTTCAAAATGTTTTAATACAGACTGATGTTCCTTGGGTAACCCTATACTCAGGTGAGCGATCTTTTATAATTTTTTCTTGGGAGCAAAACTCATAAACAAAAGACCGTACAGACTTGAAACTTGAAACATAATATGATAGCAAGTAGTAGCAGTGCAGAAACCAAGAATCATAACTCTGCCAGGTCTGATTTTCTGATTATCTCCCCTTATATCAATTTTTGTCAAAAACGTTATCCGGAACTGTTCTAGGATTGATTTGAAACTTTAAATATAACAGAAGTGTAATGATTATGAAACAGAACTCTGTCGGGCTCTATTTCTTTTTAAAAATTAGCTCCCTTCATTTTTTAAGTGAATTTTTGTCTTGAGCATTTCTCCATTACTATATTGAGTAAAGCTATATGTTTGATATACTTACTCCACTCGTGAATGGCTTTCAGTTGACATCAGTTTTTTTACATCTGACTTTCTCAGACGGGGGCATAGTGTTTTTCGAACACATCTTGTTAAATTCCTAAAAATAATGATATTTGCACTTCCTTTCTTGGTTATTGTCTAGTTTCTTGTTTCCTAATACTACTATCTAGTATCTGTTTAACTTGCACTAAAATAAAACTTGAAACTAAGTCAGTAAGATGTTCTTTTAAGTAGACATGTTTTTATACTGAGTGGTTAGAATGTCTGTCACAAAAATTGGAGTTTGTGGGTTTCATCCCTGGCCATGACATACAAAGGTCTTCTGAATCACCCAGGCATATCTCCCTTGTCCTTGGCACTCAGAACATAGGGATAATTCAAGGTGTCAGGATATTCTTACTTGATGTGGTATCTTGCAACTTGTTTACATGATATAGCAATGAGGCATCATCATATATCAGTATCATTTAGACAGACAATGACTCTTAATGACTAGAATAATGTCAGTGGGACATTAACTTGTCAAAATAGAACTAGGTCATCATAAATTTTGTAGGCATCTACAGAGAGGGACTCTCCAGTACCACCGGAATTGTCATCCTGTTCTCCAATCAAGACTGGGACCCCGGGGGGATTCCAGCCCAGTCGGAAGTCAGTATCTCCATCCCCTGTCATAGTGCACAAATCCCAGACAGATGCAGAAAACAACAAACCATCACGTCGAAGGTAACATACATACCCCTATGCCAGATTTGCTTTGTTGTATTTTATTTCATAACAAAAAGATCATCATTTTTTATTAGAGAGTAGTCTAAATTGACCGGTCCAGTAAAATGGAGATTGTGGGTTTAGTATCCATCAGTGACATACCATAGTTGATAAAAAAGGCACTGATATATTTTACATGCTTGGTGCTGAGTATATGAAGATATTACCAGGACTGGCTTTCCCAGTGTCAGGATAATGTAACTGGTTTTGGTATCATGTTATTTGGCTGTTGATAATGCAATGTGGCAGCACTACAGTATATCTGTCTTATTTACACCTAGGCTCTTAATGTCTGAAACACTATTGATGGTCTGTGACACCTAAGCAAACAATCTCCCTTAAAACAGTTTTTTCTCACTTAAATAAACCCAATACAGTTTGTTCCTCAATCAAGACCTTATGTTGTCTAGAATATGAAGCCATCAATACATTTTTTATTAAGACTGACGATATTGTTAGATCTTCTTCTATTTCTACATATACTTAAACAGTTTTGTGGTCAGTCCTCAAAATATATCCACAAAGTAGATTTTATTACACTTCTTGAAATATCATGTCAGAGATATTAAAATGATAGATTAAAAGCTACAAAGACCTTTCTTCTGATTGACAGATCTCAGAAAGCAATTTGTCATGGAATGACTTATTCTCCGTATCCTCAGCTTAAATGGAAAACAGTTCATTCACTTTAAAGAAAGAAAGAAGGGAACTATTAGCTAGTTGTGCTGTACATGACTATGGTACTGATGGTTGTAGGTTCAAATCATGTCAGAGTAAAAAACAATTCAATACCTCAGGGGCTGACTGAAAAACTCTTCCATTTCCTTTTATCTCTTTATGGATTGCAGTCAGCCCTTGAATTCATTTAGTCTTCTCTGGCATGAAGTTATTTTCAAGTCAGAACTTCCCATGTTAAAAGAAGGAAGTTGAAACAAGAAATAATAATATAGGGCACTAAAAATAAACAAGCAAATATTTCTGGAAAGAGACATACATGCAGATATACAGTGGAAACAAATTAATGGTCTGATGGAAACTACTGGCCTTGAGAAATCAAAATGTAGCACTCAAAGACAGATCTCAGAGGTTTATGAAAAGTATAAAAATGAATATAAATCAAGATTCAGGCCCAGCTTTTCAATATCTAACCTCATGAAGATTTGATGATATACCATTTGTCATTTTCTTTGTGTCACCTGTTGTAAGCAGAGGTAACACATAGGTATTTCTTTTATGATGTTTGTCTGTCTCTCCATCTGTCTGTCCGTCACACTTTTTCTGTCACGCTTCAGCAGGTGACACATGTGTTTCAAGAGATCACTCTTGTTTTGAATGAGAAATTGATACAGACGGGAGCATAAGTGAATTGAATTTATCAATTAAGTATTATTGTGTTTTTCATTGCTTTATTTGTTTAATACACAGAGACAACGAGCAGTCAGGTTTAGACTCTGAAACTGACTGGCTTATCAGGTAAAGTTGTTCGTTGGTTAAGCATGTATTGGAAGCTTTCTTTATTGTATACAGTTTCTACCTGTTACTAAGCAGGACCAGTCTATGAGAATATACAGTCACATGGCATACTCGCTCTTTTTTCACGAAATACCTTGGCATGTTTTGGTGTGAAACCTTTATTATATCAAGGTGCTTGTGAAGTTTTTCAGAGTGTTTGGAAACTTTTGGAAATCATGGAATTTTTATGCATAATATCAGGGATAAATTTGATTCATTCAGTATGAAAGGGTAATTTCAAGACTAGGTTATCCACAGACAGGATAATGTGACAGGGTGTTGTTATGCCTCTTGTCATCATTACATAAAAGTATAAATGCTTCAACAATGAAATAAGATTAAAATACCATTAACCTTCTGATTAACAGGCTGTGTCTCTGCTGAGTGTGTTTCACAAGGGTCAACTAGTTGAGTAATATTTTTTGGTTTACTCACATAAATGGGTGATATGTATAGTGGTGTAATTGAGTCGAGCTCTTGAAAAAGACACATGATGATTTTTCTTAATTCTTACCTTTGTTGAAGGTACAATTTTGACATAAGAATGCTATCTGAAAGTTGAATAATTTTAATCAGAAAATAAATTTGGTAGACGTAAAAAAGACAAATATTAAATACAGAAATGTATGCATAATTATACTAGGATTTTCTGTCTGGATTTTGTTCAAAATTAAAATATCATATGAAAGAAGCAAGTCAGTGTTTTTCTTGTTTTTTTTTGCTTAACATAAGCATAAATATTCCTCAATGTGAGATACATGAGATTGTCAGCATTATGTTTATTATGGCTTTATCATAATGTGTCGCCAGAAGACTTAAATATTATTGATGGGATGTTAAATCGAGCAAACAAATCTAACAAAATAGGATGGTTATGTTCATACTGAGATATGTACTTCACTAACCTGTCCTCTTTCATCATGCATTATTATTCTTTATACCAGATATATAATAAGGATACAGCTTGGTAGTGTTTAGAGTTTACTGTTTTTGTTTATCAGCTATTCACTCCTACAACAGTCCCCAAGGTACCCTGTATACTGACACAATATACCAAAGATCTGCTTGAGCATGCTTGCTTACTATAGACATCAGATAAAAACAGATAAGGAAACAGTTACTGCTATTCAGTATTTTGATTTGAGATATATCTGTATTTTATACCCTGCTTCACAAAGTGAAGAGAGGCCTGTATATAAAAAATTATGTTCATTGTCCCAACATTTCCTGCTGCACCCTGTTTTACGGTTAAGTAGCCTTCTATTTTGTTTATACAAAACATTTTGTCATGGTATTCAAAATCTTCAGCAATAGTTCTAGTTTTTTATGGATGATTTTTGTTCAGAACTTTTCTTACCATTGAGTTAGATCCAGGAGTTAAGTTCATTTCTGTATTAGTACAATGTACAAACACCCTTGTATAATTTTTGCAATAACAGCAATATAATGCATACTGCTAGTTTATTTTATTTACACTACCTACATATCTAGTTATAATGAACAAAACATGTATCCAATAATCAGACAATACTTGAAAGGTGTACTTTAAATAGAGCACTCTATTGCCTTAATGTTAAATGTTTGGCTTGTAGAACCAGGAGATATGTATGCTCATGTTGTAAATACTTCTGTGGTGTTGGTGTTTGCAAAAAAACAACAAACAAAAACAACAAAACAACAACAACAACAAAAAAACTGCTTTGTACATATGACTTCACATGATTGCAAGTTTTATTACTGTGATATAAGTTAATTAATTTTAGTATGATTCAAAACAATCAGTGAGGCAACATTAGAAAAATGTATGATATAATTGTAAAAGTAATTGCTCAAGATGAAAATCTGTTAGCATAAGGTATTATATAAGTTATGAATTATGACATTTATCAGTGATTGTTCCAACTCTTATCAAACAGTCTGCCAGTGAGTATTGTGTCTTTGTCAAGTAATTGTCTCTCTTGGTGCTATAAATAATTACCCCCCTTGATTTTCTTTATTCTAAAGCAGTAAATGTGAGTAATTTGTAGACATGTGAAATCCATGAAGAAACTTTAGTCTCATTTGAAAGCTTTGACCCCTATTTTGGCATGTAAGAGACAACCCCTATCCAGGGAATGTGGGAATGACTTAAATATAAGGACATGTATCCTTTGTTAACAGAGATATCAAAATAAATTCATTTGTTAATGCTATACTGTATACTGTAACATTTTTGGTTGCAGTAGGAATTGTAATCAGATGGTCTAGGTATGATTGGAAAGATAACCCCTACCAACAGAGGTGAAGCTAATAGACTGGTAAACTGCAGGAAAGGTCTATCATTAGAAATAATCCATTTAAACACTGAATCATTTTATATCACACTTTGTTGGATTGTGCTACATCACACTCTGTTGGATTGTGCTATATCACACTCTGTTGGATTGTGCTATATCACACTCTGTTGGATTGTGCTATATCACATTTTGTTGGGTTGTGCTATATCACACTGTTGGATTGTGCTATATCACACTTTGTTGGATTATGCTATATCACACTCTGTTGGATTGTTCTATATCACACTCTGTTGGATTGTTCTATATCACACTCTGTTGGATTGTTCTATATCACACTCTGTTGGATTGTTCTATATCACACTCTGTTGGATTGTTCTATATCACACTCTGTTGGATTGTGCTATATCACACTTTGTTGGATTGTGCTATATCACACTTTGTTGGATTGTGCTATATCACACTCTGTTGGATTGTGCTATAGCACACTTTGTTGGACCATTTGAAAGCTAGATCAGACTGAAAGCAATCACTGGTCTGACTAGACTGTGTAAATTTAACTTCAAATCTGTAATGTTCTCATGAACTGTGAGATCAGCCTGAAGGTTACTCACAGACTGGTTGTGTTCATACTTGCCTCAAATCCATTTCAAAGAACTAGTGCAAAACTATGGTTTCAGTAAATGCTCAAATTGTTCCTGATATACTAATGTGATAAAGGATCAGCTCTTAACCTCATATACACTCAGATTCTATATAGTCTGTTTGAGAAAAATATTTTGATTCATATACCATTTAAAGTTAATTACTGTAAATTCATAAATTTGTACATGAATATTCATGAGGTAAATATATTCCTGTATATGTTATTGGATACAGACGGACCAGCACTCCACGGTGTAGTGAGGATGACTCTCAGCAGTGTAAACATCACACGGGGATTGTCGAGATAGAGTTTGCCAATAAAACAAAGAGACTCATACATAGGGGAACCTGTTTAGGTAAGTGTACACAGTATATTAAAATTCTTATAGTGGTCAACATAGTTTAAGTATTTATTGTATTTTAATTTAATTTTTTTTTCTTCAAAGTTGATTGGGAAACAAATTGTTTTAGCATATGCTTAATTCTTTCATTGTTTTCTTGGGTTGTACCAGTACTTAGTGCCTGGGAAGACCTTTAAAAGATATCAGCCTCATTGGGGTTTGAACCAATAACATTCATATCTGTTTTCATGTCCACTACCACTGGACCATTTTTTAGGGTGACAGATAAGTTGTCATGTTCATGGGTTATTTGTTTTTGTCTATTTTATAGTCACTTCAAGAGGACTCAAAAATCCTTATTCATACATATTTTCATATTATCTTAAATATTTCAATGCTTTTACAGATTTTTCAAATTGTGATATTATCAAATTTTAAAGTCAAGTTGGTATGCTAATAAAAAGGCACAACTTAGATTTGAAATATTCTTCCTAAAATACATATATATGATATAAGAATAGCATATTGTCCTTGGCTTATGAATTAAGATATCTTAAGAAACTTATCAGGAGTAGCAGTAAAACTTTTTAGACATGATTATTTATAAATGATTTATTATTAATGAAATATATCTTTCTCTTCCTTTTTTTTTTCAAGTTATTGATGTTATGTTTACTTGAATTTTTTAACTTCTGCTCAGTATCTTATTAAGCACTACCAGGGCAAGGCATACATTTTTCTTCAGCGTACTAAAAAGTATCAAAATAACAATATCAGCTAATTAAACATAAAACTGCCAGGGGCCGCCATGGCCGAGCGGTTACAGTCGTGGACTACAAATCTCTCAGCCCCTCACCGCTGTGGGTTTGAATCCCGGTAGGGACTTCGGATTTTTAATGTGAGGAAGCCTTCCAGCTGGCTTGCAGTAGGTCGGTGGTTCTACCCGGGTACCTCTGTGTACTCGGGGTCTTCCTCCACCTGTAAGTAGCTGGACGTCGCTATGTGATTGAAATACTATCACAGCGACGGTAAACCCCAATACAATAACATAAAACTGCCTATTTAGAAAAAAATTACATTCAATCCCCCACAAAGATCTAATTCAAATGTGCTTACTCTTTTTTATATATTTTGTTTTTACATTGGACAGGTCATGGACTGCATGGCAGTACTGTGTATGTTGGGATCGATGCTAAGACTGGTGATCTAGTGGCACTATCAGAGTGGGTTTTAAAGTGGCGGCATGTAGCACGGAGGGTACTAAGTAAACCCAGGCTAGACAGAGATGACCTGGACAAGGAGGCAGAGGTCTACATTAAACAGGTAGTTGGGGTGGAGTTGGAAGGGGTACAGGAGGTGTGATTGTCTGTGTTATGTAGGGCCTCAGGTTGGGCCTATAGGTTTGCCCTTGGTCTGTCTGTCTGTCTGTCTGTCTGTCTGTGCTCACGTATAGATACTTATGGGGCTAAGGAACAATGGGTTAGGGTTAGCATCCTTTGTTCTTTTCTCTTAAGTGGCTATAATTTTCTCTTGTGTGGCTATTAGAACAATGGAAGTAACAATGGTATATGAATAGATGGCAGTATGGAGATTCTGCACGTCACTTTGTTTTAATTTTTTGGACTAAAATTCTGGTTGCTATGGTAACAGAAAAATTATGCACCTCACCAATAGGGGAATCATGTGTTGGGTGCAACACCAGTTACTTGCTTATATTGTATTAGGCTTCATTCAGTGACATTTATTATGTTACAAAGGGCCTCATTCAGATACATTGATTATGTTACAAAGGGCCACATTTAGTGACATTGATTATGTTACAAAGGACCCCATTCATTGACATTGTCTGTGCTATATAAGGCCTCAGTCAGTGACAGAGGTGATAAAAGAATATCACCATCCTGCAAATCTTCTGCTCAGCCGTCCTTTTTCTCACTGGATATCTAAGTGAACACGCAGGAAAGATCTTGTCATGAAAATGCTTTAATGAATGTAGGTGTTTTCTTCCCCTCAAATATGGAAGTTGAGATTAGTATGGATATATTTAATATCAGATTATTTGTGAATATGCAGCCTTTCCTTGTTGATTAGGCGTAAAAACAGACTGGGAAAGAAATGGGTCTGTTGGTCATTTTTTTTTTTTTTTTTACTTTTTTTTTTTTTGTAAAATGCTATATGTCAGTTTACCTTTTAATGTATTTTGCAATTTCAGACAGCTATACAGAAAATTTTTTTTTCCATTTGTTCTTAACATCAGTCTATTCAACTAAAATGAACTTGGTTGCCGGTTCATGTACACAGTACATTACTTAGAAAGCACATGCTGGGTGCAGATGAAAAATAATAAAAATGGCGAATCAGTCACCTGTGTCATTTTATTAACACACATTCATAAGATTCCTAATTATGAATAAATGTGGAATACTAGGATAATATCGCTTATAATATCTGTTTACATTTTACTTGCTCTCTACACACTTACATTTATCTGCGGTAAGAAACTATCGGTTTGGGTGAGAGTAGAGATGACTGCGCAAGTAATGTGTGATGGACTAATTAATGTCTATCATGAAATCATCTGGAAGCTTACAAGTATATCTAAAGTGTACTGAAGATTCCCAAAATTAACTATTGTTACAACCCATCTTAAAAAGACTTGTTTGTAACGTTTTAGACTTATTTTATTTTTTGATTATTTATGAAAGTTAGTTGAAATTCGAAACTAATCTGTAATCTAAAAGTGGCTGTCTCCAAAGTTACCATTAGTAACCTGTTTAAACAAAGACAAGGCAATATAAAATCATAGATTGAGATGGATATTTTTTTTTTTTTTTTTTTTTTGTCTCGGCCTCGAAAAAAAAAAAAAAATGGGTCAGGGGTTAAAGTAATGGGTCTGTCGGGTGACCAGAAACAAACTTTTTTCACGCGTTACTAACTGTAGCCAACTGTTCTTCAAAATATAAATGTATTTAAGCACATTTTTCATATTTTAAACTTCAAATATTGCAATTAGATTCCACCGGGATTTGAGTATGATTTGAATATGAGGTTGAGAAGTAGATTATACAAGATTGATAACTCTGCCTTACCAATTTTTAGCTCACCTGAGCATAGCTCAGGGTGAGCTTTTGGGAGACTTGATTGTCCGTCGGCCGTCGTCCGTCGTCCGTCAACAATTTGATGTTTACACACTAGAGGCCACAATTTTGATCCAATCTTCCTCAAACTTGGTCAGAATGTTTGTCTTGATGATATCTTGAACCCTTTCGAAAATGGGTCAGGTTGGATCAAAAAGTAGGTCAGTAGGTCAAATCTTAGAAAAATCTTGTCGTCCGTCAACAATTTTGATGTTTACACACTAGAGGCCACAATTTTGAGACAATCTTCCTCAAACTTGGTCAGAATGTTTGTCTTGATGATATCTTGAACCCTTTCGAAAATGGGTCAGGTTGGATCAAAAAGTAGGTCAGTAGGTCAAATCTTAGAAAAATCTTGTTTACACACTAGAGGCCACAATTTCGATCCAATCTTCCTCAAACGTGGTCAGAATGTTTGTCTTGATGATATCTTGAACCCTTTCGAAAATGGGTCAGGTTGGATCAAAAAGTAGGTCAGTAGGTCAAATCTTAGAAAAATCTTGTTTACACACTAGAGGCCACAATTTTGATCCAATCTTCCTCAAACTTGGTCAGAATGTTTGTCTTGATGATATCTTGAACCCTTTCGAAAATGGGTCAGGTTGGATCAAAAAGTAGGTCAGTAGGTCAAATCTTAGAAAAATCTTGTTTACACACTAGAGGCCACAATTTTGATCCAATCTTCCTCAAACTTGGTCAGAATGTTTGTCTTGATGATATCTTGAACCCTTTCGAAAATGGGTCAGGTTGGATCAAAAAGTAGGTCAGTAGGTCAAATCTTAGAAAAATCTTGTCGTCCGTCAACAATTTTGATGTTTACACACTACAGGCCACACTTTTGATCCAATCTTCATCAAACTTGGTCAGAATGTTTGTCATGATGATATCTTGAACCCTTTCGAAAATGGGTCAGGTTGGATCAAAAAGTAGGTCAGTAGGTCAAATCTAAGAAAAATCTTGTTTACACACTAGAGGCTACAATTTTAATCCAATCTTCCTCAAACGTGGTCAGAATGTTTGTCTTGATGATATCTTGAGCCCTTTTGAAAATGGGTCAGGTTGGATCAAAAAGTAGGTCAATAGGTCAAATCTTAGAAAAATCTTGTTTATACTCTGAGGGCAACATTTTTGGTCCAATCACCCTCAAACTTTGGCAGAATGTGTGTCATGATGATATCTTTTGTGGATGGGGTCAGAAAATTCCTGAACATTGTTTCACCTCATCATCTTAATTTACTCCCTTTATTTTTTCCATCATTTTTTTTTTCTGGAACATAATTTGTAATCTATTCAAGGTTTTGATTTGAAACTTTTAATATAAATAAATAGCAAGAAAGAGAAGTGTAGTGACTAGGAACCAGAATATTTCCCTTTTTTATTATCTCCCTTTATTTATTTTTTATTAAACATTTTTTGTCAAGAGTGTATGGAATAAACACTTGATATTAAAGTATTTGCTACACTTATAAATGCCTTTCAATTTAAACCATTTTTTTTTGACAATTAACCCATTGGAGTGGTGCCAAAGAGTGTTTGGCTTGGGTTAGGGAATTGTGTTTCTTGAATTCATCATGTTTTTGAGTCGAAATCCCCACCCACAGGGATTGGTAATTTGCAGGCCGTCAACTGATAACTATATTCCTATATCCTATATTTTTGAAAGAAATCCTATAATTTTGAAAACCTCCTATATTTCCTATTTTTTCTTATAATTTGATTCTTTTTCCTATATTTTTTGCAAAAAATGTCACAAATCATAATGAAAAAAAGATTAATGAATTGCTGCCTCAAGATAACTTCAAGTTTGCAGCTAATAAACTGTCCTTCATCTAGCAGAGCATCTCAATCTTCGAAAGGTGCAGCTATACATATGTGGCTCATCCATTTGGACATCTTTGATGCAGGGTCTGCCAAACTACAAATCTTATAGCAATGTCCCAGCTAGGCTTAGTTGTTAAAATTTCTTCTGCTTTGGGGGTAGATAGGGGGTATGATGTTAATTATTTTTCTAAACCAAGCATTCTGCCATATTTGACTACCAAAATGATGAAATGGAAACCAGTCATTAGATTAGTAATAAGCATATGAGGAATATTCTTACTTGAACTGATTAATCTTGTTTACAGCAATCAAAAATAGGTCTAAAAGCTTCAGTAATGTTTATTTGTAAATCATGGATGTTTGAAAATCACTATGAAACTATAATAAATTCGACATGAAATTAAGGCAAACTTTGTACTCAACAGTATTTATGATCATAGTGAATAGTGAAGTGAGTGGAGTTATGGACTGAGATAAGATTGCATAATATTTCAATAAAAACATAATTAGATATTCAGGAAGAAAAAAGTCAAATTTACGTTGGTTATCTTGGTAAAGGTTAAGTGGTCTCAAATGTAGCGGAACCATTACAGGTATCTTACCTTAAATGGTCTTGGAGATACTAGAGAAATATAAGTAATGAAAAATCTGATCTATACAAAGGACTTTAATCTGAGTGTCTACATAAGCAAGTCTTTACATAAGCAATGGCACTTTGACAAATATTACCTGTTGAATATTCTGTTAGATGGAAAAAAAACTTTCTATATATTTTTTGTGTCACCAGCTGTAAGCAGAGGTGACACATAGGGATCACTTTTCCGTCGTCTGACCGTCACACTTTTTCAGTCACGCTTCAGCAGGTGACACATGTGTTCCAAAGAACACTTTTGTTTAAAGTATATGTACATGTATTTAGATTAAAGGATTTGAAAATTTTTCATGAAATAGAAAAACAACCAATTTGGAACAAAAATTCTAATCTGGAAATCCCTCGGAGACGTTATTTAGGGTCTAATTTTGAAAAATTTCTAGGCGGAGGTCCCCAAAACCCCCTCCCAGTCAGTGAGACTTTGGGTCATAATATAATTAAAGCACCCTGTACTTTTTGAATTCTGATTGGAGCACTGTAAGAGGTGATGGCCAGTGTGTATGTTACTTGATGAGATTTTGTAGAAACAATTTTGCTTTAAGTAAAATTCAAGTTTAAAGATTATAACCAGTACTGTTAAACAAGTAAGTATATTTTCACTGAACATGCCTCTGAAGAGAAGACTTTATCCTGGAAAATTCCTATATTTTGTCCAAAAAAAAAATGGCCTTAAACTCCTGTATTTTTAAGAAATAAAATGCTATATTTTTCCTATTTTTTTATCAAAATTCAGTTGTCTGTCAAATTCCAGCTTTCTGTCAAAAGCCCTGTGTATGTCCACTGCCCCCAACCTGGGGCAAAACATTGATAAGTGCATAATAGGTAGTAACTGTATGCCAATTACAAGTTGTGGTGACTGTTTCAGATTATAAGCATAGAGCAGGAGATGTTCTCTTTACTGAAGCTGAACCATCGCAACCTGCTGCACTATCTGGCCTTCAAGTATCTGGAGGAACAGGGCCGCATCACTGTCAACGTGAGTTATTAATTGTGCAATTGATTCATAAAATATTTTGTAAATACACTTACATTTTACATAGGGGATACAAACATGTTTTGACTATTGTGATTGGGGGATCTCATCTTGTATCCTTTTATTTCACTGGGAGTAAAGATTTTCTTGGGCAGCTACAAATGTGCTATTTGTTCATTATACTCTGTATCATCCCCAAAGAAAAATTGTGGTCTTAATCTGCTATATTTTATACCTGCTACAACTATGATCCATTTTTAGCTCACCTGAGCACAAAGTGCTCAAGGTGAGCTTTTGTGATCGCCCTTCGTCCGGCGTCCGTCGTCGTGCGTCGTGCGTCGTCCGTCGTCCGTCGTCAACAATTTGCTTTAAACGACATCTCCTCTGAAACCGCTGGACAGAATTTAATGAAACTTGGCAGGAATGTTCCTTGGGTGAGGCTCTACAAAAGTTGCTAAAATAAAGTTGATCCATGAAGAACTCTGGTTGCCATGGCAACAAAAAGAAAAATAATTTGAAAACTTTAAAAATCATCTCCTTCAAAACTACTGGCCAGATTTCAAAATAATTTGGTACAGATGTTCCTTGGGTCAACCTCTACCAAAGTTGCTAAAATTATTCCGATCCGTAAAAAAACATGGCCGCCAGGGGCGGGGCTTATTTGCCTTATATGTATATAGAGAAACCTTTAAACAACATCTCCTCTGAAACCACTAGACAGAATTTGATTAAACTTGGCAGGGATGATCCTTGGGCCAACCTTCACAAAAGTTGCTAAAATAAACTTGATCCATGTAGAACTCTGGTTGCCATGGCAACAAAAAGAAAAAAAAATGAAAACTTTAAAAATCATCTTCTTCAAAACTACTGGCCAGATTTTAAAATAAATTGGTACAGATGTTCCTTGGGTCAACCTCTACCAAAGTTGCTAAAATTATTCCGATCCGTAAAAAAAACATGGCCGCCAGGGGCGGGGCTTATTTGCCTTATATGTATATAGAGAAACCTTTAAACAACATCTCCTCTGAAACCACTGGACAGAATTTGATTAAACTTGGCAGGGATGATCCTTGGGTCAACCTTCACAAAAGTTGCTAAAATAAACTTGATCCATGTAGAACTCTGGTTGCCATGGCAACAAAAAGAAAAAAAATATGAAAACTTTAAAAATCATCTTCTTCAAAACAACTGGCCAGATTTTAAAATAAATTGGTACAGATGTTCCTTGGGTCAACCTCTACCAAAGTTGCTAAAATAATACCGATCCGTAAAAAACATGGCCACCAGGGGCGGGGCTTATTTGCCTTATATGTATATAGGGAAAACTTTATTTATTTATATGCTTCAAAACTACTGGCCAGATTTTAAAATAAATTGGTACAGATGTTCCTTGGGTCAACCTATTTATCTCAGATGAGCAATTTAGGGCCATCATGGGCCTCTTTTCTGCAGTTCAGGCTACCTCTCCAAAAGTTGATCCTTTACAGATCAGATTTACAGAAGTTGAATATTTTTAAGTGTGATATTTTGTTACATTTATGCATAAAAAGAATGCATCAGCTCATAAACAAAACAAGAAATATGTCTTGGTAGCTTAATAAAATGCAAAAAGTTACATTAAATTACAAGGCCACTTATTAAAGAGAGAGAAGTCTAACAGAGAGAGAGAGAGAGAGAAAACCAGCTAGAAACAAAAAAATAAATTGTACCCTTAGATGAGATTGTCCACTAGTCTGATAGGTCATTTGGATGATTCCACTACATATGCAGAGGTGGAGAAGATAACATTACCACAAATACCATTCCTATAGCTTAGTCTGACCTACTGGCAGAGGTCACATTTTCTGGACTGTGTTGCCCCACTGAGTTAGTGCAAAAACTACATAACCTGCTACTATGTATATGAGATACTAGGCTAGTTTTACACAAAGCCACCTGATAGAGATATAAGGGTTATTGATACTATCCTAAATCAGCAGCAGCATCAACATCATCATTAAAGTGAATGGGGGGGGGGTGAATATGCAGATTGTCTGCCTTTACTTTGGTTCATGTCAGTGTTCCAGTACACAGGGATTACCAAACACCTCTTAAAAACCACAAACGAATGATTAAAAACACTTTGTAATAAATTGCAACTTATTTCTTAATAATTAACCCTTTTCCTCATAGAGATCTATAAAATATATGTACCTATGTGAGTAGCATAAAACCTAATCAGCCTGCAAGTCCAACTGTTACTCGCAGGCTGATCAGGTTTTATGCTGTTTGCTGCTCCTTAGTGGTCTGGGGATGGGGATTTTACAATTAAATTTGGAAAGGTTTAAGTGGGGCTTTCTGCAGATCAGGATTTATGTCAAAATGAGTTTTTATGAGGGAAAAGGTTAAGGACCATCTCTCTTTTTGTCCATTTTCAATCAGCAGTACCACACTGAAATCTCATGATCACTGTTTTTTTCCATACTATTGCTAAAATGGGTAAGAAAAACTGTCAAGTTCCTGAGAAACATGTATATCAGTATGATACATGTATACTAGGTTGCATATAGAGCAGTGGTACTCAGGTGAGCGATTTTAGGCCCTATGGGCCTCTTGTTACTTAGATCAGGTTTGTTATTCTTGCTTAATCCCTTTGGAATTATTTATTGGCTTTCTATTTTGAACAACAAAAAAAAAATTAAATTAATATGTTGATGAAGGAAAAGGAGTAAGGTTGTGATCCTGTGTTTGAACTGCAACATCATTGTTGTCACTGTTTTATGCCCCAAGTTTTGAAGGGGTGTGGGGCGAAATTTTTTGCTCTTGTCCATCTGTCAGTCTATTAATCTGTCTATCCTTCTGATCATCACACAGTTTTGTGTCATATCACAAAATCTATATGAGCCAGAGTCATAAATCTTTACAGGAATGTACACCAGCCTGGGGAATTGTGAACTGGAAGTTAACCCTTTCCCTCATATAGACTCATTTTGACGCACTCAGTAGGTACCACATAAAGCCTGATCTGCAGAAAACCACAGTTAAACCTTACCAAATTTAATTATAAAGTCCTCATTTCCATACCACTGAGGAGCAGCGAACAGCATAAAACCTGATCAGCCTGTGAGTTACTCGCAGGCTGATCTGGTTTTATGTTGTTCGCATAGGTCTTATCATGATTTCCTCTATGAGTTCTGAAATTCTTCAAGTCATAGTAGAGTTATGACCCTTGACTTAGTGAAAATTCTGCCAAATGGGGAATCCATTTTCAGCAGCTGCAGATAAATTCTAGTTGTATCTGATGTAAACAGAGTTCCCACAGTTAGGGAAAAGTCAGGGAAATTTTTTTTTTTCAATGTCAGGGAAAAGTCAGGGAAATTTGAAATTGGTCAGGGAAATTTGGAAATTCAGAAAAAGGGAAAAGTCAGGGAATTTTACAATCAAGGAATATCAACCAAAGAGCAGGAGGATTATAATAAGGAAAGGCTAAGGCAGATTCTTCCATTTGGCTTTTTTCGCTCAGTCTGAATTGTCAGATTGGCATAATATTAAATAAGTTCATGTTTGAAAATAAAAAAATATCTAGAAATAACTTTGTTTTGGAAGATCTGTATTTGCTGCTGGATTTGCGCTTAATTTGGTCAGGGAATTTTGAGTTTAGTCAGGAAAAAGTCAGGGAATTTTGATTTTTCAATTTTGTGGGAACCCTGGTAAATAACATTTAGATCATGCAAATGGTTAGCTGATTTGCATGAATCTTTAGTATTGATAAATTTTCATATATGAGACCACATGATGATGGTTTGAAGCTAATCACATGGTTTTTGTGTCACCTGCTCTAAGCAGAGGTGACACATATGGATCACTTTTCCGTCATCTGTCTGTCCATCTGTCTGTCTCCTGTCTATCACACTTTGTGACACATGTGTTACAGAGAATACTCTTGTTTATTCTTTACACTGGTATGAAATTCACTGTGATTGTAACTAAGATTTGAAATAAAATAGAAAAAAAAAATGAATTCAAAGTATTTGGAAACTGATTTGATATATTGTAGTGAACATTGCCATCCCGAAACAATCAACCTCTCCAGTTTCTGCAGATTTGTTGCATTGTAATAGACCTAAATTCTGTCCAGACCGTCCCCGGTGGCTGATAGGTTAGAGTGTCCGCCTCGGGAGTGGGAGGTCATGGGTTTGATCCCTGGCTACGACATACCAATGTCTACAAAAAATGATAGTGTAATAGCTTCCTTGCTTGCGCTCAGCATATAAGGGAAGTTGCAGGATTGGTTGGCCCGGTGTCAGGATAATGTGACTGGGTGTGATATCATGTCTATGGCGTGATACTGCAGTGTGGCAGCGCTTTATCTGTCTCAAGTAGACATCGTCTCCAAATGATTGAAATACTATCGGTGGAACGTTAAACCCAATAAACAAACAAAGTCTGTCCAGTTGCTATCCTAGAAGTTGTCAGTGATTGACCTGGTGTACCTAAATAAGTGTATGGTTTTGATTATTATACTGTTTGTTTGAAAAAGGAGGGACTTAAATCTCTAAATCTGGAAAACTTTATTAATATATAGTAATAATTCAAACCTGATTTCTTCTGTATTTTTCAAGGTGTTGATGGAATACTCAGGGGGACAGAATCTTGATATCTATCTGACAAGGAAGCGACTGTCCATGGAGCTACTGAGAGCATACGCTGAGGAGCTTCTCTTGGCTCTTGAATACCTCCATAATAAGGCAGTGGTCCATAAAAACCTCAGGGTAAGTAGCACTCATACTGGTAGGTGCCTGGAAACTGCAGTCAGAAGTTGTTCTGGGTCCCGTTTCACTTAACTTCGTACAAACAAATTTGATCTTAGTTGTAAGTCTTTTGTTCTACATAGTGTCTACTTATGTCTTAAGTTCACAATAAACATGAAGAAAGATGACCAATTTATTGCATTATACAAAACAACACCTTTTGTAAAGAAAATTCAGAGGAAAATGTGAATTTATGCTTACAATTTTTTTTTTGTGTGTGAAGTTTAGTGAAACGGGCCCTTGTTGCCTGGAGACTGCAGTCAGAAGCTGTTGGACCTGTTAACTGTTTTAAGTCTTCAGACTAAGGTTGTCTGCACATTATTTATTCCTTAATTTGAACAACTACTACTGGTAATAACAACAGTGTTGAATAATATTTTGCTATGAAGATCTTTATATGTGCCTTTTCACAACTGTTTAAGATAAAAAATTAACATAATCTAATGTAAATTTTATTCAGTAACATTATTTTCTGTAAATGAAATATTGCTATACTCTGGTAAGGCTGTCTATTATATTCTAGCAAATGTATTGGTTCTAAAGGGCTGTAGATATAAGATTTTATCATGTGATTTCAGTGTATCCTGGAAATAATATGTGGGATCCCATTAATGATGAAATGTTTTTGTCTTGTTGCAGGCTTCTAGTGTGTTTGTTGACATGAATGGACGAGTGAGACTGGCAGACTACAGCATAAATAAGAGGTATGGTGACTGTTAACAGTATATTCATGGTTTATTACCAAGATAAGATTACAAATATCTTTCAAGTGTTTGTGATATGTACAGGGACTTCTGTAACAAAGGCACCTGCTTGTGTTGGTACCCAAGGTATGGTAATGTCAACTATTTTGCATAACATAACCCTATTCATTTGAATGAACATTTTGAACTTTTTCTTTATAATAGGGTAGCTATTTACTTTAAGTTGATCGGTTACCACTGCACACAAGCTGTCTGAGATAGGCAAAGTCAGGTGAGAAATTCTACAACACCTAAAACTATGGGAAAGATAAATGATCAAATATGAAAGAAAAAGTGGTTGATTTAATGTTATTGCCAGAATACATGTACCCAAAGTTAAGTCTTATAGCCAACTGTTTTCCTGCAAATGCTTAAATTTTATCTCAGCAATGATAAAGGTAATGATTATCTATTACATTTTTTTGAAAAGAAGTAATTACATCTTGCACTTAAAATCCTCTAAAACCTTTCTGCAAAGTACTTGTACTAGAAAATAAGACTGATTTTAAAGATAAAAAATGAATAATTCATTGGTAGGCATTGTGTGTTATTTTGGCCTCTTTATGAATTTTTTTAAGGTTTTTGTCAATTATATTTGGCATTTATTCATTAAAGAGAGCTGGATTTAAAATCTCTGTTATAACAACATATTGGGAAAACTGTCATATGGAACCAACATTTTTTTAGCAACCCCTGTGTATCTTTTTTGTCCCCAGACTGTGTGACCTGTATAACCTGATAGAGGAGAACAGGCCGGGTGTAAAGTTCACTGACACTTCCTCCAGCCAGGTGGCTAGGGGAGGCAAGAAGGCCGATATCTTCCAGCTGGTATGTCATGGTGTCTGTACAATACTTTTATAAACACCACCCTTTTACACAATATTCCTACAATAAAAAACTATATTTCACTGAAAATAGCCTTCAGTTTTCCTTCATCTGATGATACAGACACGAAGAGGGGCCACTGTGGCCGAGCAGTTACAGTCGTAGACTACAAATCTTTCAGCCCCTCATCGCTGTGGGCTTGAATCCCGGTAGGGACTTCGGATTTTTCATGTGAGGAAGCCTTCCAGCTGGCTTGCGGTAAGTCGGTGGTTCTACCCAGGTACCTCTGTATACTCGGGGTCTTCCTCCACCTGTAATTAGCTGGACGTCGCTATATGATTGAAATACTATCGCAGTGACGGTAAACCCCAATACAACAACAACAACAACAACAGACATGAAGAGCATTAAACCTGCCTTGATGCCTTGGCAAATAGTGCAGATCCAGTTCAGCCAGCTCCTTCCAGCTCTGTTGATTGCTCATGCAATATTGTAGCAGAGACAGTAACTTACAGACTTACCTGCTTGTACATTGTTTTCTTAGTTCATTTTTGGATGTCTCTTTTGTGGAAGAGGGATAGTGTAACTGGTTAACTTACTTGAACAAACCGGAGATTATTGTCTGCATACTGAAACTTTCAGTTGTTCAGGTGATTTTGAAAAAAGAAGGTAAGGCTCTGTAGACTAGCCTGTCCCTAGCATTTAGTCGAGGGAATTTATATAAAAAAAACAACAACCAGATAACAGCTTCTAAGCCTAGGTGGATTGCTTTTTGGTAGTGAAAATAAAATGTTGCTTAAAAATCTGAAAGTGTAGTGCTGAGTATTAATAGACAGCATGATAGGACAGTTGACTGCTGTTACTCACTGTACATAGAGAATGATGTTCTGTCTATTTTGCAGGGGACACTACTACTGTCCCTGGCTGTTGGAGAACCAGTGGAAGACGTCCTGATACCCACGGTGCCAGCTCACCTGCTGCCTGTCTTCCAGGACTTTCTCTCCAAGTAGGGATAACAAGGCTTATTATGATAGCACTCTATGAATGTTTCTCCTTTGATGTGTTCAATAAAAATGTGTAATATAGTAGTATGGTACAAACATTTAAAGAGTTTATTATTATATGTATTTGATTGTTCAGTGTCTGATTCTGAAGTTTATGAAATCACCTTATAGACCCAGAATTATTACTTGTGGAAGTATAATAATACAACAGTTAAATGATCCAAAGGTTTAGGTCAGTTAAATGATCGAAACCTGCCTGTGTTTGATGTACAGGTGTCTATTGAGAGACGAGCGGCTGCGTCCCTCCACCACCCAGCTTCTGGACCACGCCTTTATACGGGAACCCCTTCCAATGCCTGTCCCAGCTGCCTGCCTGGAGGAGGAGGAAGAGGAGGGACAGCAACTGAAGAAAGGTGTGCTGGATGTACAAACATAAATGTTTGGTCAATATCTATGACTTTTGCACCAATCAGATGAGACAAAAGTATTTAAGAAATTAATGAACAGATTTCTGCAGTAATTTGTATCATGGTCTAATTATTTTATTTAATAGGCAGATGTATTCCATTTAACACATGTTATGAATTAATTTCTGACTTGGAAAGGTAATAGAGACAAAAGCCTTATTTACCAACATTTTTTTTAGACAAATAAATTATTTTAACCCTTTCCCTCATATAGACTCATTTGACGCCCTCAATAGGTATCACATAAAGCCTGATCTGCAGAAAACCACAGTTAAACATTACCAAATTTAATTACAAAATCCTCATTTCCAGACCACTGAGGAGCAGCGAACAGCATAAAACCTGATCAGCCTGCCAGTCACTCGCAGGTTGATCTGGTTTTATGCTGTTCGCATAGGTCTTTTCATGGTGTCCTCTATGAGGGAAAGGGTTAAGGCACAAAAAGATGATTTCAGTAATAAATTCAAATCTTAGATTGAGTGAGACATCAATGAAGAAGCATGTTAATATAACTGATTTGATTTTCCCAGTTAAAGAGAAGGAGATTGAGGAAATTGATGATGAGGAGGAAGAGTTAAGTCCCCTGATCCTAGCCTGGGAGGCAAGTGGCCAGTCTCGACTCACCAATGAGTTTCAAGTGCTAAAATCTCTTGGCAAAGGTGGTTTTGGTGATGTAATCAAGGTTGGTGTTTTTCAGTATTGTTTTCTTTTTTAGCTCACCTGAGCACAACATGCTCATGATGAGCTATTAGGATCACCCTGCGTCCGTTGTCTGTTGTCGTGCGTTGTCCATTGTCAACAAATTGATTTTAACGACATCTCCTCTGAAACCGTTGGACCAAATTTGATTAAACTTGGCAGGGATGATCCATGGTGAACCTTCACAAAAGTAAAAAAGTCTAAAATAAACTTGAGTCGTGTAGAATCTGGTTGCCATGTTAACAGAAAGAAAAAAAGAAAACTTTAAAAATCATCTCCTTCAAAAGTACTGGCCAGATTTCAAAATGTTTTAGTACAGATGTTCTTTGGGTAACCCTCTACCATGATTGCCAAAATTATATTGATCCATAAAAAAAACATGGCCACCATGGGGCTAATTTGCCTTATATGCATATAGTGAAAACTTTAAATGACATCTCCTGAAACTGCTGTACAGAATTTGATTAAACTTTGGTGGAATGATCCTTGGGTGAACCTTCACAAAAGTTGCTAAAATAAACTTGATTCATTAAGAACTCTGTTTGCCATTGCAATGTAATATAAAAAAAAATAAAAAAACTTTAAAATTATCTCCTTCAAAACTGCTGACCAGATTTCAAAATGTTTTAGTTCAGATGTTCCTTGGGTAACCCTAAACTCAGGTGAGTGATCCATGGCCTCTGTGGCCCCCTTGTTTTTTTTTTTAGCTCACCTGAGCAAAACGTGCTCATGGTGAGCTTTTGTGATGGTCCGTCGTCCGTCGTGCGTCGTCAACTTTTTAATTCAAATGACTTCTCCTCCTAAACTACTGGGCAGATTTCAATAAAACTTTACACAAATGACCCTTGGGTGACCCTCTTTCAAGTTTGTTCAAATGGTTCCAGTCTGTTGAATAACTAGGTCACAGGAGCTAAAAATAGACAAAAAAATTGCAATCTTTAAAACTCTTCTTCTCTGAAACCAAAAGGCACAGAGCTTTGATATATGGTATGTAGCATCATCTTATGGTCCTCTACCAAGATTGTTCAAATCATGGCCCTGGGGTCAAAATTGGCCCCGCCCCGGGGGTCACTTTATTTACATAGGCTTATATAGGGAAAACTTAGAAAAATCTTCTTCTCCGAAACTGTATGGCCTAGAGCTAAGATATTTGGCATGAAGCATTGTCTAGTGGATCTCTACCAAGATTGTTCAAATCGTGGCCCTGGGGTCAAAATTGGCCCCGCCCTGGGGGTCACTTTCTTTAACATAGGCTAATATTGGAACAAATCAAGAAAAATCTTCTTCTCTGAAACCATATGGCCTAGAGCTTAGATATTTGGCATGTAGCATTGTCTAGTGGATCTCTACCAAGTTTGTTCAAATTATGGCCCTGGGGTCAAAATTGGCTCTGCCCTGGGGGTCACTTTCTTTAACATAGGCTAATATGGAAAAATCAAGAAAAATTTTCTTCTCTGAAACCTTATGGCCTGGAGCTTAGATATTTGGCATGTAGCATTGTCTAATGATCTCTACCAAGTTTGTTCAAATAATGGCCCTGGGGTCAAAATTGGCCCCGCCCAGGGGGTTACTTCTTCAACATAGGCTAATATTAGCAACTGTTTATCAGATCTGAATGATACTGTGCACAATTACTCATCTTAACATGTACATCACATATCAACAAAAAGGAATTGCTTTGTACATTTAGATTATTTTTCAACCATTAAAAAAAACACCTTGTTACCTTGATCTTTAACCTATCTTTTGTAAATTGTTCTTTTCAACTCAGGTGAGTGGATTAGAGCCCTCGGGCTCTTGTTTTTTTTTCATTAAACTGACTTCCAATAGTATTGACCTTTTATATACTCTGTTCTGGTCCAGATTCAGGATTTAATGGATTGTCATAATTCATCGTAAGTACATTTATTTCCATATAGTAGTTGATGAAATTGAGGGGGGGAGGGGAATTGGGGGGGGGGGAATTTATGTACTCTTTTCCTGTACTTCTACCAATGGTACAATTTCTTTCTGTAAGTGCCTTTTAGGCCTCATCCATGATTAGTCTGTCTGTTAAAATATCATTATATCAGTGAATATATTTATAATGCACACTTCTTAAAATAAAACAGCTGCAGTGATAGATCAACTATGTACTGTATTTAGGTCAAGAATAAACTAGATGGCCGGATATATGCAATAAAAAGAATTCCTCTGAACCCCAAAAGCCAGCACTTCAACCGAAAGATTACTCGAGAGGTGAAATTGCTGTCAAGACTCAATCATGAAAATGTAGTCAGGTGAGTTGATATAGTACTTTTAGATACATTAATGTATGGATGTATGAAAATATTGAACATGGATACATGTTGGTTGGGGTTTGAAAATTTTAAAAACTGCAAATGATGCCTTCTTAGACATAAATCAGGGTTAATGTGGCATTTAATGGCACTTTTATGTTGCAAGCTAGTTTTGTTTTTGGTTTTATTTCTTGGTGACCGGAACACATGGTGGAGCACAAGGTGCGTTTAAGAGAGATATTGTGACCTTAATGTCTGGCATCAGTCATCTGCCATTGGTCATCAACAATTAACTGAAATTGACAATTTTTATAAAATTTTGAATGTACCGTGGGTAGTCCCTGTTCAAAATTGTCCATACAATTTTGTTGTATATACTATTAAAACAAAATACTTATCAATTAAAAAAAAAAGTGCTCTTGAATATTCATGAGATACAGTGTTAATTCTTCATGCATACCAGATATTACAACTCCTGGATTGAGACGAGTGATGAAGACCCACCTACTGATAGCTCTTCTTCTGTCAGTCACACACCGAAAAACTCAGACTCTGAAAAGAAGGTGTGCCTACCAACTAACTTCCTGAAGAACAGCCTTGACATGACAGATGACATTGAAAAACTGGTTCCCAAAGTGGCAGACTCTGTTGATTTTAGCATCTCCTATGAATATTCAAGGTTCAATGTCACATGGTTTCCAAGGAGACGATGATAGTGATAGCTCGGAAAGTGAAAATGGTGATGAGGATGTTGAGTTTTGTTTTTCCTATATGTAAGTATGGACAATTGATAGTTTGCTTACTTTCTGTATTTATCATTCAACATTTAAATAAATATCTTTTTTTTAAAGAAGTGTTATGATATTGGGTTTAAACATGAACTACTGTATTGGAATTTTTTATAAGGCCTTAAAGACATGTAAGACAGGAAATATAAGGGGAAAAAGAAATGATAATATTTTTCAGTTTTTTGCTCACCTGAGCACAATGTGCTCATGGTGAGCTTTTGTGATTGCCTTTTGTCCGTCGTCCGTGCGTGTGTGCGTCCATGCGTCCGTCGTCAACAGTTTCTTAAAACAACATCTCCTTCTAAACTACTCACTGGATTTTGATAAAACTTCACAGGAATGTTCATTATGGGGCCCTTTACCAAAGTTGTTAAAATATTTTGATTGGTCAAAAATCTAGGTCACAGGAGCTAAAATTAGATTTTAAAAATGAAAATTTTAAAAATCTTCTTCTCCGAAACCACAAGGCCTAGCCTTTTGATTTTTGGTATGTAGCATGATCATATGACTCTCTACCAAGATTGTTCAAATTATGACCCTGGAGTCAAAATTGGCCCTGCCCCAGGGGTCACATGATTTAACATTGACTAATATAGGAAAAACTTGAAAAATATTCTTCTCAGAAACCACAAGGCCTGGGGTTTAGATATTTGGTGTGCAGCATTGTCTAGTAGATCACAACCAAATTTGTTCAAATCATGGCCCTGGGATCAAATTTGGCCCCGCCAAGGGGTCACCTGATTTTACATAGGCTAATATAGAAAAAAACTTGAAAAATCTTCTTCTCCGAAACCACAAGGCCTAGCCTTTTGATTTTGGTATGTAGCATGATCTTATGACTCTCTACCAAGATTGTTCAAATTATGACCCTGGGGTCAAAATTGGCCCCGCCCCAGGGGTCACTTGATTAAACATAGGCTAATATAGAAAAAACTTGAAAAATTTAACCACAAGGCTGGTTAGATATTTGGTGTGAGCATTGTCTAGTGATCCTAAAGTTGTTCAAATCATGGTCCTGGGGTCAAAATTGGCCCAGCACCAGGGGTCACTTGATTAAACATAGGCTAATATAGGAAAAAAAAAATGAAATCATCACATTTTTACAAATCATGACCATTGGGTCAAATTTGGCCCCACCAAAGCGGTCCCTGATTTTACATAGGCTAATATAGGAAAAAACTTGAAAAATCTTCTCAGAAACCACAAGGCCTGGTGTGTAGCATTGTCTAGGGGATCTCTTCTAAGTTTGTTCAAATCATGACCCTGGGGTCAAAATTGGCCCCACCCCGGGGGTCACTTGATTTAACATAGACTAATATAGGAGAAACCTGAAAAAAATCTTCATTTCAGAAATCACAAAGCCTGGAGATTAGATATTTGGTATGTAACATGGGCTAATAGATCTCTACCAAGTTTGTTCAAATCATGAATCATGCATTGTCTAGTGGATCTATACTTAGTTTGTTTAAATCATGGTCCTGGGGTCAAATTTGGCCCCGCCATAGGGGTCACCTGATTTAACATAGGCTAATATAGAAATAACTTGAAAATTCTTCTTTTTAGAAAACTAGAAAACACATTGCCTGGGGTTTAGATATTTGGTGAAAATTGGCCCCACCCCAGGGATCACTTGATTTTACATAGACTTATTTTGGAAAAAAAACTAGAAAAATCTTCTTCTCAAAAACCACAAGGTCTGGAGTTTAGATATTTGGTATGTAACATTGGCTAATAGACCTCTACCAGGTTTGTTCAAATCATGACCCTGGGGTCAAAATTGGCTCTGCCCCATGGATCACTTGATTTTACATAGCCTAATGATACCAGGTGAGCGATCCAGGGCCATCTTGTTTGGATTTAAAATTGTCATTGGCACAGAAGATTTTTGTTTCTAAATTAAACTACAAATAATATGATGTGATAGAACTATTTGAATTTCTATGAAACTAACCCAAGCAATAATTGGATACATTTCTTATATTGAACAGGGAAGACTCGTCAGACAGTGTGGTTTTTGAACATAATTTTGACGAAGCAGACCTCTCTCATTCTCAGGTACATATAAAGATAGGTAGGACTTCATTTGCTTAAGTATTTCAATTTGAAATTCAAAGCTGGCTGACCACATGTTTCACAGAGTTTCTTGCCAGTAATGCATAGGTAAATGGTGTATCAATCATCTATCTTATATCAAGACAAAAAACAGACTAATGGCAAACTGGATTTTGTTTTTTTGAGTGTAACTTGCATGAGTTGAAGAGTCTGGAAATTGCTTAGTACCAATGAAGGGTTAACCATTGTTTTCACCTAATCTTAATGTTATATACAAATTACAAACAACAATGTATTTCAATGACTAAAGCACAGCTTGTTTCGTCTTTAATAAAAAAAAAAGCATTTCTAATTTCTAATATAGGAAAGAAAGATCTATCAGGTATATATTTGTGCTTGCTGCTTCACATGGGCGGTACCCTGGATGTTCTGTTGTAGGTTGATGATAACAAGGGTAAGAAAGGAGAGGCAGGGAACCAGTCCCAAGTCAATTTACCGATGCAGTATTTGTATATACAGGTGAGTCTGTGAGCATACATGATGTACAGATACAGTTATTGTATTGTAGATTTATCGAGTCATCACTGATAGTAGTTTTTTCTTGAATATATACTAAAATTAGTCATTTCAAAGAAAATGTTCCCTTATTCTAATTTTGGTCAAAATGAAGCATCAGAAATTTGGTTGAAAAAACAAAACGGAACTTGACCAATAAACTTTTTATCATTAAGGTAGTCCAGTGGAAAAAGTGTCCAATACATATGTGGGAGACCATACCAGAGTCATTAAAAATGGTACAGGTATATATCTCTTGTGCTGGATATAAGGTGAGTTCTCAAACTTTGTTGGCACAGTGTCAGGGCAGGAGTGTGAGGTCATAGGTTGAAATCTGATGGGATGTTAAACCCAAGCTAACCAACTATGTCATATTACATACTTATGTAGATGGAGTACTGCGAGAAGAGCACACTGCGGAACTGTATAGACGTGGGACTTTACGAGGACAAGGATCGGGTGTGGAGACTGTTCCGGGAGATAGTGGAGGGCCTGCTCCATATACATGAACAGGTGAGGAATGGGCCCTGGGAGCCAGAAATTATGTCATTGTTATGATGTCAAACCTTGACACAAATCTTAATTATGATGCATGAGGATACAGTTAAATGGTAGACATTGAAAAAGTGTGAAGCATATGTTTTAACACTGGCTTTTTTGTGACTTTGTCTTTTGCTGTCATGGTAAATTCCATTTATATGTCATGCTAGATAAAATATTAAGTCTTTTCAAAATTAGAATGTATGAAAACAACAATCAATAGCAATAACAAAAATAAGGGATGTAATAAGGTAATCCATCCATCATTAAATTGTGATCATAGTCCATCAAGTGATTATGCAAATTTAAAAGTAAAAGCAAGCCTTTTTAGACTTAGAGCAAAAGAGCCAATAATGCCTAGTTAATGGATGCATGCATCTGCACTGAAGTCCTTTTAAGCATTTGAAGAACCATGATTATGATTTATTGATAAATGGATTATCTTCAGATATTGATCACATTTCAAAGGACATAAACCATTTGATTTGAACATCAGTTTAGTACCGTAACACTCCTAGAACTGTGGAGTGTTTTGTACTAAATGATTATAATGCTTGACTTTCTGCTCTCATTTAAGGTATTCCCATCCTAATAGCGATCAATTTCATCAAAGCCATGCATATAACTTAACAATACACATGTATATAAGTTTTTAAAGTGACAAACAATGGTAATCTTAGGGGCAAATTAACATGTAATGATAAGTGACAGAAGTTCTTTTATTACCTCCCCTCAATTATTTTGTTGCCATGAGTTATCTCCCCTGAAAACTAAAAAAAAGTGTTTTTCTCCATTCTTTTGTGGTAAAGTTTAGATTTTTTTCATGGAAATTGATACAAAATCATAAAATGCATCTTTCTACCATGAGTTTTTCTCATAAATCAAATTCAGTTTTTTATATTCATAGAAAATACATATTTTCCATAGGCTTCAATGTTAACTTATATGCGGATTATCTCCCCCAAATTAGATAAAACTTGAAAAAACTCTTGGTGAAATATTTTTATTTTTGAATGTCTTCAAAGTGACAAAATTTCATAGAAATATAACCATCTAGTGGCAAGATATGAAATATGGCTATTAGGATGGGAATACCTTAAAGTCTCAGAGGATGACCGTATTCAGCTTATCTAGGCCAGATATAATCTATATACACCAATAGGTTGAATATGTAAATTGGTTGAGTAATTCAATGAATAATGTGAATACATAATTCTTTGCAGGGCATCATACATAGGGATTTAAAACCAGTGAACATTTTTTTGGACTCCAATGATCATGTGAAAATAGGGGACTTTGGACTAGCTACTTCAGACATTATATCAAAGGTTGGTCATCTGGAATTTTCTCTCTTTTATTAATTTCTTAACCCTTTCCCTCATAGAGGACACCATGAAAAGACTTATGCGAACAGCATAAAACCAGATCAGGCTGCGAGTAACTCGCAGGCTGATCAGGTTTTATGCTGTTCGCTGCTCCTCAGTGGTCTGGTAATGAGGATTTTGTAATTAAATTTGGTAAGGTTTGAGTTTGGCTTTCTGCAGATCAGGCTTTATGTGGTACCTATTGAGTGTGTCAAAATGAGTCTATATGAGGGAAAGGGTTAAATTCTTTGCCATTTCAAATTTTGTTTTCTATACTCTCCCACAGTGTATAGTTCATTGCAGGACACACCTGCTATGTATTTTAATATTTTGATTGAGCCTCTCCCAATTTTAAGAATATGATGAAAATGAAAATCTGACAGTGAAATGTCGTTTTAATATTACTTTGTACAAGTTAAAATTATGTCAAAAAAGGCATAGTTTGAAGATCAAGCATTAAATGTTGTGAAGATCCAGCACTGTTGTCAGCTTTATATGGATCTATATATGTACTGATAACTACTTTTATAATATTCAGGGTAATTTGAAGGACACAACGCTGTTTATGACAAGTGCTGGAGACATTCACGAAAGTTCCTCTAAGTCAGGGAGCCTGGGGGATGGAAATCTGACTGGGATGGTGGGCACAGCTCTGTATGTCAGCCCAGAGATGATGCTGAAAATTAACAACAAGATCACTTACAGTCAGGTAGGGGACACTGCTGTACTGAAAAGTGACCATGCTATTCAAAAGGGTTGATCAAGAGATTGTAATTTCAATTTCTATCTGTTCTTTTCTAGAAGGAATTCATAATCCATATTTAAAAAGTTTGATGGCAAAACTCTCATTTTTAGCTGGACTATTAAAGAATATGAGAGCTATTATAGTCGCCCTGGTGTCGGCGTTGGCGTTGCAGCTTTTGGTTAAAGTTTTGCATGCAAGTACTATCAACCTTATATCTCAATAACCATTTATGGTATTGAATTGAAAGTTTATGAATATGTTTAGGGGCATCAGACAACAAGGGTAGGTAACTCTTGACTGAATTTAATATGAATTATGGCCCCTTTTTAACTTAGAAATTTTGGTTAAAGTTTTGCATGCAATATAAAATTTGGTTAAAGTTTTGCATGCAGCTTCTGTCAGCCTTTATCTCAATAACCATTCATGGTATTAACTTGAAAGTTTATGAATATGTTAAGGGGCATCAGACAACCAAGGTAGATAACTCTTGATGAAATATATTACATATTAAGGCCCCTTTTTAACTTAGAAATTTTGGTTAAAGTTTTGCATGCAAGATTTTCTCATACTTATATCTCAGTATCCAGGCATGTGATTGATTTTAAACATCTTTAATATGTTTAGGGGTATCATAATTTCATGGTAGATAACTCTTGATAGAATATGTTACAAATTATGGCCCCTTTTTAACTTAGAAATTTTGGTAAAAGTTTTGTATGCAAGGTACTTTCATATTAATATCTCAGTATCCAGGCATGCAATTGATTTGAAACATCTTTAATATGTTAAGGGGTATCATACTTTCATGGTAGATAACTGTTGATGGAATATGTTACAAATTAAGGCCCCTTTTTAACTTAGAAATTTTGGTTAAAGTTTTGCATGCAAGGTACTTTCATTCTAATATCTTAGTATCCAGGCATGCAATTGATTTGAAACATTTTTAATACATTTAGGGATATCATACTTTCCAGGTAGATAACTTTTGATGGAATATATAACAAGTTATGGCCCCTTTTTTAACTCTGAAATTTTGGTTAAAGTTTTTCATGCAAGGTACTTTCATGCTTATTTCTCAGTATCCAGGCATGCAATTGATTTGAAACATCTTAAATACATTTAGGGGTATCATACTATCAAGGTAGATAACTTTTGATGAAATATATTACAAGTTATGGCCCCTTTTTAACTTCGAAATTTTGGTTAAAGTTTTGCATGCAAGATACTTTCATGCTTATATCTCAGAGTCCAGGAATGGGATTGATTTGAAACATCTTAAATACATTTAGGGGTATCATACTATCAAGGTAGATAACTTTTGATGGAATATATTACAAGTTATGGGCCCTTTTTAACTTCGAAATTTTGTTAAATTTTTATACGCCGCCGGAGGCGGTCGTATATTGGCGTCATCTTCTCCGTCTGTCCGTCCGTCTGTCCGTCCGTTCGTCCGTACGTCCATATCTTGTGAACGCAACTCCTCCGACATTTCTGAATGAATTTTTTCAAAACTTGGTCAATGTCATTACTATAATGGGTAGATGTGCATGAAGTGGCGATTTTCCGGTTCATTGATTTTTACAAGATTTGTGTCCCTTGAAACTTAGTCTCTGTAGCTGATTGATACTGCAACCTTGTGAACGCAACTCCTCCTACATTTCTGAATGAATCTTTTCAAAACTTGTTCAATGTCATTACTATAATGGGTAGATGTGCATGAAGTGGCGATTTTCCGGTCCATTGATTTTACAAGATTTGTGTCCCTTGAAACTTAGTCTCTGTAGCTGATCGATATTGCAGCCTTGTGAACGCAGCTCCTCCTACATTTCTGAATGAATCTTTTCAAAACTTGTTCAATGCCATTACTATTATGGGTAGATGTGCATGAAGTGGCGATTTTCCGGTCCATTGATTTTTACAAGATTTGTGTCCTTTGAAACTTAGTCTCTGTAGCAGATTGATATTGCAGCCTTGTGAACGCAACTCCTCCTACATTTCTGAATGAATCTTTTCAAAACTTGGTCAAAGTTATTTCTATAATGGGTAGATGTGCATAAAGTGGCGATTTTCTGGTCCATTGATTTTTACAAGATTTGTGTCCCTTGAAACTTAGTCTCTGTAGCTGATTGATATTGCAACCTTGTGAACGCAACTCCTCCTACATTTCTGAATGAATCTTTTCAAAACTTGGTCAATGTCATTTCTATAATGGGTAGATGTGCATGAAGTGGCGATTTTCCGGTCCATTGATTTTTAAAAAATTTGTGTCCCTTGAAACTTAGTCTCTGTAGCTGATTGATATTGCAGCCTTGTGAATGCAACTCCTCCTTCATTTCTGAATGAATCTTTTCAAAACTTGGTCAATGTCATTTCTATAATGGGTAGATGTGCATGAAATGGTGATTTCCGGTTCATTGATTTTTATACTACCCAGGCAACCACAATTTCAGGCCCCTGTCTTTTCATCATCTTTAGTGATTGCCTCACTTTGAGAAAAGTATATTTGTGAATATACTGCTCTTTCAGCTAAATTAATTAGTCTCATATACTTCATTATGAGCATATGCTTACAGAAATGTTAAAAGCAATAATTAAAAGGACCCTCTTGGTCTTTATATTTTGTGGTGGCGTATATTGTGGCAGCACTGACACTCTTGTTGCATTTAAGCTACTATCCAGCTTATATCTCAGAAATTGCTTGAGGAATTGACTAGAAAGTTAAGGAGTGTCTTCAGGGGCATCAGAAATCCAAGGAGGATAACTTTTGGACTGAATTTTATGCAAATTACAGGGTTCGAAATTAGGCACGCATACTCGCTAATAGCTTGTAGGTCTGCCGAATAGCGAGTGGAAATAAAAGCCACTCGCATATTTGAGCGAGTGAATAAATAAAGAAGCTAAATCATTTACAATCTACTTTTCAATTAACTGTCACATTGTATGTTCCAAATGAAATTTAAAACGAAAAAAACAACAACAAAAAAACAAACAAAAAACGAACAAACATGAAAAGCGGCCGAAATAACAGTCATATTGTCTGGGCATCTCCATCGTAAACAAATTCGGATTTCTCGGGCATATACGTCAATGTATAATATTACGTTTCGCGGAACACGTGGCTACAATTGGCTGCTTAATTTAGTCTTCGTCTCTGATTCGTTGTTTAAAATAGACCAGTAGAAATCCCATTACCGTCATGCTTTACTGTAGCACGTGAATATTATCAAGGTAAAAAAAAAATTGTCGCAAAAGTCCATTACAAATTTTTTCAAACGGCCGGCGGATAAATCCAATGAAAGTGACGGTGCCAGTACATCAAAAACATCAAATCTAGGGGAGAGCTCTAGCTCTGAAAACGGCCAAGAAATGGCAGAAGGAACTAAATGTTGACCTGGAAATCGTTCTGTCCAGCGATTCATCCACAGTGACTCAAATGACTTGTAAAACACGTAAAATGTTTGCACCAGCTGACAGTGCATCTAAGGTATCTATAACTTCATTTAGATCGATTATCTAGCTTTTTCCCAGAATGGAAAGATCATATGTATCTATAAATATGGTCTTGCCCCTTTCTATCCATTTTGTTTAGCTTGTAAAATCCAATCTTTCATATGGTCTGTGGAGTGGGTGGGGGAAGCAATGAAAACTGCCTAGGCTAGGGAGGGGTATCGCCAATTTTTTTCGGTATAGGTACTGAAGAGGCCAGTTAGGGGTTTGCTGCTTTTTTAGGACTGTCGTGTTTAAGGAAGGCTATTTAAAATTACATGGCCCTTGAAATTATAAATTTAAATTGGTAGGCCATTTGTATTCTAGAAACTAAGTGACTGTTTTCATTTTATGACAACACCATTTGGTACCACTGGTCATTTTCTGATTAAATGATTACTTAGTATGATGATAGTATTTCCATATTATCTTCTTTATTACTTCATGGTCCCTGAAAACTATGGTTTTAAAACTTGTGGCTCAATCAAATGCATTAAAACTGACTGGAGATGTAACCTTGGTGTGGATATGATGGACTCTAATGAGGATTTCTGTTGCCAACATCAGATTCAAAGACTTTGATCCTAGACCAGCAGTCAGGAGATGGTGGCTCAACGGTCAGCAAAGGAAGAGGCCAAACATGGCCCCACATGGCCCAAGAAATTGAATGTTAATTATGAGCTATTAAAACTGTTTCATAAATTTTAGCTAGTCATTTTTCATTTTAGCTATTGAATAAAAATTGTACAAGCTAATTTTTGCTAGTGATAAATATCGCTAAAATCGAACCCTGAATTATGGCCCTTTTCTTGCTTTGATTTTTGGTTAAAGTTTTGCATGCACAGTGTTATTATGCTTATTTCTTAGTAACTAGGCATGGGATTGGTTTTAGACTTCATAAAAATATTAAGGGGTATCAGACTATCAAGGTATATCATTTTTGACTATTATTATGTACAAAGTATGTGAAGGTCAAGAATTTAAATAGATTTCATTTGATTTACCAACAAGCATTTTGAATAGTCGAGCGTGCTGTCCTCTGACAGCTCTTGTATATCTTTGTTAAAACTTTATTTGAAGAACAATTCTAATATCTGGCCAATATGTTAACACGTATATCCAAATTACGTTATAGTGTTCAGCAGCTTTACTAGGATATCTTGTGGTCATGGTTGACCTAGTTTTAAGCATGCACTTTTGATTGTTTCTAATACTGTTTGTAAGCAGTTGACCTAGTTTTGAATGGAAAATTAATAATTCCTTAAAAATGGGTGAAAGTGGGCTTTAACTTCATAAAAGTCCATAAGTATAATCATTTACCTCATGAATATTCAATTACACATCTGTGACTTCAGGAATATTTATTTCCTAAACTTAAAATGATACATGGAACATTGATTGTCTTTGCTGTGCAAACTATAAAATCTGAGCTACAACATTGTATGAGCAGACAGAGGAGACAGGGATCAGACAGTTCCTTGAAGAAGCTATCTAATCTGGATTGTCAAATATATCTATATGAAGTAAAGGGTCAAAAATATTTCTGAAAGATGTTGAATTATTAAAAATTGATTGAATACACTCCTGGTTTTTCCCAATGTGCCATGCTGTTTGCTTCAGAGGGTGGATATCTACAGCCTGGGTATCATATTCTTTGAGATGTGCTACAAACCCCTGGACACAGGGATGGAGAGGGTGAAGATCCTGGGACAGCTGCGACAGGAGGAGATTGTCTTCCCTGAGGATTTTGACCAAGTGAATATGGAAAACCAGGTAGGCATGTATTGAATAGGGCCACCGATATAAGTGACAAATAAATGACTCTGGGTACTTAGCATACATATAGGGTAGGTCCAGGTCTGTATGGACTTGTGTTAGTGTGTGGTGGCACTTTATCTATTTCAGATTAAAAAAAAGTTTTCAAATGTCTGAATACTGTTGGTGGGATGTTAAACTCAGAAATTCAACAAATATGATTAGCATCTTTCTTTCTAATTCTAATTGTATAATTATTTTACCATTGGGGCCTCTGTGGCTGGGAGGGTAAAGTCGCTGACTTTAACACTCACTCAGCCCCTCACCGCGTGGGTTCAAAACCCGGCAGGGTCATTCGGATTTTCATGTGAGGAAGCCTTCCAGTTGGCTTGTGGTAGGTAGGTGGTTCTTCCCGGACACCTCCCTGCATTCTGAGTCTTCCTCCACCTGTAATTAGCTTGACATTGCTATATGACTGAAATACTGTCGAAGCGAGGGTATACTCAAATAGTCAAGTCAAGTATAGTCATTTTACCAGAGAAATGTTCATTCTAATCCCAAGCTGCTAAATAATATATATGAGCATGTCATGACTAAAAAGTAAGTCTTGAGGTATGGATAAAGATTTTTCACCAGTCAATAGTTATTTACTGAAAGACTTATCTTAAGATACACCAAATGCTGTTTTTGCCATTTCAGTTGAAGATAATTCGATGGCTTCTAAACCATGACCCAAACAAACGTCCCACCTCTAAAGAGCTGTTGCAGTCCGACTACATCCCCCCACCACAAATGGAGGAGACGGAACTGAACGAAGTCCTTCGCTCGACCATCTCTGACACTCAGAGCAAATCATACCACCGCCTGATGAGCACGCTGTTCTCACAGACTGTCAGTCATGCAGATGACCATGTGTATGATACAGATTTTAAGGTGAGCTGTCTCTTATGTGAAAGACTATGTTCATTTCTGCCAATTGGTCTGATACCATCCATACACAGTAAAAAAGGCTTATTGGAGGCAATTTGAAGATATAGCATCTGGATATATACTTACATCATGTAGATTTAAATTTGCTTATAGATTGTTGAATGGCACAACCTGTCCATATATGTTGTTTCATCGTGTTTAATTAGGGTCTTTCTGCTAATATACTTTGCTTTTCTTTCAGACACTTACCTGTCCATATATTTAACTCTTTTGTCTATTCACCTGTGTTTCAGACATATTTTGAATTTAATTAACCCTTTCCCTCATAGAGGACACCATGAAAAGACCTATGCGAACAGCATAAAACCAGATCAGCCTGCGAGTAACTCGCAGGCTGATCAGGTTTTATGCTGTTCACTGCTCCTCAGTGGTCTGGAAATGAGGATTTTACAATTAAATTTGGTAAGGTTTAACTGTGGTTTTCTGCAGATCAGGCTTTATGTGGTACCTACTGAGTGCGTCAAAATGAGTCTATATGAGGGAAAGGGTTAAATAAATAACTGTAAGTATATATAGTACCATTTGACATGCTAACAGATGATACCATAACTTACAGGGATCCTTTTCTATCAAGTCTTCCTTGACACATAACCTGGTGCAAAATAGCCTGGTGAAGGTGTTCCAGCGACATGGGGCAGTGAAGCTGAGCACTCCACTCCTGATGCCCCGCCCCAAACTGTATGAACACATGGACCAATACGCGTGCCTGATGGACCACAGTGGGAGGCTGGTAGGGCTGCCATTTGATCTCAGGGTAAGTAGGGTCTGACTAGCTCTGGACAAGACCTGGCACTGACCATGCTATTGACAACCATATTGAATTTTATGAAGTTGGTACAGGTTTGCAAATAATTTGCACCAGATATCAAAATATAAACAAATGAATTAAAAAGCATGGTAACTGTTTTTAATTTGCATTATTTAAAATATTATTTGAACTTTGTAACTTTCTCTTTTGAAAATCCCTCAATAAAAAAATAAATGTACAAATTAAAATGTAATACATATTTTATTAACTTTACCATAAAATGTAGCCAACCTTCCTGACAACTCTGGTTAATTTACAGCAGATAATTTACCATGTATATATCACTTTATATTTCAGGTTCCTTTTGCCCGATACATCACTAGAACCAATATAAACCATATCAAGCGTTACTGTATAGAGCGTGTATATAGGCGACGTAAGGTTGGAGGCTTCCATCCTCTTGAACTGACAGAGTGTGCCTTTGATATCATCACCAGTGGACCACTCAGGTACAAGCCTTACTTGAGTGAAACATTAAAGCTTTGTGCCAGGTAGATGAAATATGAAAAATGAGTTTTAATATGTGCAGGCCAATAGGGGCAGAATAAAGTTGATGTATTATATATTATGATACCATTTTATCTGTACCAAAATATTAAAATCAATATATAGATGAACTGCAAATGTATTAGCTACAATAAATAATTTAAAATATATGTGTTGATGATGCAAATGCCCCAACCCTGCCTGCTACAGTTTTCATAGTAGAAATATTCCATGTCCAATGTTTGTTAAAGATGTGAAAAAGAGAGCAAAATACTAATTTCATCTGTTACTGATAATCTTAATTCAACAAGCCAAAAATTAAGCTCATTATCTTGAAGTTTTTTAAGAAATAAGAAAAATGAGTTGAAAACCTCTTAACATTAAGAAATGTTCAAGATCTAAGGTCAGTTTCCATTGAAAAGCGTCAATTGGAGCAACTGTATACAGAGTCTGTAACTCATCATGGTATGTCCACAAATTAAAAAGAAATCAGCTCAGTATCTACAAACATGTTGAGTAGAATGGTCTGGAAATCCTCAATTATTATAATGTTGTCTAAGGGCTTTAACTCTGTCAAAATTGTGCATAGGAAAGAAAAGGCAAAACCCATACACCAATTTATCATTGCACACTTGCATACCAAAGATCAGATAAAAATCTGCAAGTATGTTGAAAACAAATCCAAAAATTTGTTGTCTTTCAGGAAGAAGGATTTAAAGTAGCTTGTTCACAAATAATCCTTGACTAAGAATTTCATTTTTAAATATTTTTGTGTATTGTGTCTTTCAATTCCCATCTACAGACACATTGTCACCCCAAAGAACATTTCGTAATTATAAAAAAATGGATGGCTTCCCCATCACAGGCAGAAACATTATGAACAATATTGAACCTATATTTAGATTTTCTATTTTCATTTGCCATCACTTGATAGATCAAATTCTCTCTCCATGCAACCCAGAACTAGTGAAGACACCATGTTGCAGAATGTGTTGCATAGTACCGCAAGCACCTGTTTCAAGGATACCGTATTCTGTCTTTAACCAATTTAGTTTTTACCATGCGATGTAACATACTCATGCCATGTTTATTTATAAGGAAACAGACTTCACTAACATTAACAAAGGAGAGTAGAACATTTTTTCCCCAATTCTACTCTGATCATCTGTGAACAAGCTGCTTAAAGGACAAACTAGGGTAATAGTTAAACTACGTGCCAAGACCACTATGTTGTGGAGACATAGAAATCAATCAAATCGTGAAGGAGGGACTCAGATTTTGGCTGCAAAAATTAATAACAGTTAGTCATAGTAGACACACATCACTGTATCCTTACACAAGTCCTATGTCCTCTGCCATGTTTGTATTATTAAGGCAATTATTGATGAATCTTACAGTTTGATACCAGATGCAGAGGTGATTGTGGCCACACAGGATATCATTAATGAATTCTCTGCTCTCCAGGTAAATCATGTATTTTATGTTTTTATCATGTCCCTCAGATGTACATGTATAATTATGTAATTTGCTGTTGATGGTTAGTGGGTTTTTCATATTATAAAATACACTGTAATTTTTGAAAAATATTGCTCTAGAAAAAACCCCCCAGAATATTTCTATTTTTATACATTGCATCTATTCTTCTTTAACTTAAAGCAAATGTAAAATGAAAAAAGAAAAGGAAAAGATAAACAACGATAAAAATTAATGTTCAGTATACATTTGTATGTTTTAGCAAAGAAACTACTACATCCGTGTAAATCATACATGTCTCTTAAGAGCCATACTGTTGCATGTTGGGATACCAGAGGAGACACATAACTCAGTTTTGGCACTGCTGGCTGAAGCCAAGGTAGGAAGACTGACTGAGTTGGTCATCTTGGCATAGCATTTTCTTAATTGTAACTTAACCCTTTCCCTCATATAGACTCATTTTGACGCACTCAATAGGTACCACATAAAGCCTGATCTGCAGAAAACCACAGTTAAACCTTACTAAATTTAATTACAAAATCCTCATTTCCAGACCACTGAGGAGCAGCGAACAGCAAAAAACCTGATCAGCCTGCGAGTTACTCGCAGGCTGATCTGGTTTTATGCTGTTCGCATAGGTCTTTTCATGGTTTCCTCTATGAGGGAAAGGGTTAATGTATTAAATATGTTGTATGCTTTTCATATTTCAGGCTTCAAATGAATTTGTCCTTTTTCTTTCCTTTCCTTTTAAATATATTCAATACCTAACATGTCTCTATTTTCCATTTTTTCTTCTTCCTGATTTGTCGATTAGACTTAAAATTTATAATTTAATTTGGCAAATGTAACCAGTGTTAAAAAGGACTATATTACAAATAATTCTCAATCTTGCAGACTTTGATTGTGCTGCATACCAATATATTTTAGTCTCAATATATGAAAAACCTGCAGATTGTCAGATGAATTTGGGATCTATAAATGGCAGGCCAAGTGTGACAGAACAGTATACAGTTTGTATCAGTTGTATCGAAAGTTTACATAGTTACAAGATTATTAATACTCTTAGCACTTGTATATGTTATATAAAGAATATTAAAGCATATTAATAACTAAACAAGTGAGCTAAACAAAGATTTTAGATGAAGAATGTTTGAGATTGGTTTGCAGAGGGACAAGAAGACAAAGCAGAACATCCTGTCTGAGTTGTCTGTCAGCGACACCTCAACCTCGCTGCTGCTGGACATCTTACAGATGGAAGAACAGTACTCCAAGGTGGCTAGCATGCTCAAAATGGTCACCAAAACCAAGGGACAGGTAAATGCCTCTATCCACATCTCCTATCTTCCCTATCTATCATACACACAATCTGTCCTCTGTATCCCACATTCTGTCTCAACTTCAGTGTCTCTCACTCCTACCTTACCCTCTCACTTTTTTTGCCTCTTCTTTTCTTTCATTCTGCCCTTTCCCACTTTTCTGCATCACTCCCATCCCATTTTCCAGCTCACCAGAGCCTGTAGTGCTTTAACATTCTGGCTTTTAAATGTATGAAGCAGTCTTAAAACACATCTATGACCTTATATCCAAGCCAGTTTTGATTACGGCTGATATTATACTGATAGATCTTGAGTTATAGCCCTTTGAACACATTAGATGAAGCAAATTTGCAGCCTTTACCCTCTAGCATTCTTCTAATTGAATGACAATGTTTTTGGTCATAATCTCCTTGCCAAGTTTGATTATGACTGATATTTTCCCAGTAAACCCTTGACTTATTACATGCAAAATTTCATTGTTTTAACACTCTAGCATCTGCATTTATAAAGCAATCTTGTTCAAACTAAATATTGACTTTATAAACATATACTCAGGTGAGAGATAAAAGACCAAATCCAGATTTGACATTAGGCAAAAGCTGTACATAGTTATGTCCCCTTTTAAGACTTGGACATTTTTTTTCTGAAAATATTTTTTCGATAGATAAGGCTTCATATTCTGTGTCAGAGAGTTAAGTTGGGGTATTAATCACTTTCATTCATATTTCTGCTTGAACACAGCCCTGATCAAGATTCTATAGAGTAATGCTGCCTTTGCATGGTATACAAGCTACATAAGAGTGCTAAATCATAATCAGATGCAGTTAGATATATAATAGTTGATATATAAATGCTTATTGTCTTCTCATGTAATGCTATGTTTTGTCTTCTGTGCAGGCTGCCTCTCTTGCCAAACAAGGATTACATGAAATTGAAGCTGTGATAAACAATGCCAAACATCTTGGTCTCAAATTACCGGTAAGTTACTGTTAGTGATGTTTTCATCAGAAAAAAGGTTCCAGCTGAAATAAATCTATTTTTTTTTATATAAGAACGTCGTTTGTTGATTTTCTTACTCTGCATTATCAAACAAAATGATGATGATAATACTCAGTATGTGGATTCATTCTGAAAATATTTATAACTGGCTTGTAAGTCATTAATAATATGTTCATGAATTTTTGCAGAAAAAAAAAATCTTTTCTTTTTTTCCTATCAGAGAATACTGTTGCATAACATATTTTTATTAAAATAAGAATCTTATACTTAAACCCCCCCTTTTTTAACAATTTTAAACATGTTTTAAAGTGCCTGATAGGAAGAATTAAGTAAGACTTGTTTTTTAGGCCTGTTTCACTAAAATTTGTACAAAATGTTGTGCTAATGTGCATGTTTTATAGATGTAATTGCTATCAAATAGTATTAATCTTCAGATCTTAAAAAAAAAACGTTAGTGGTGCAGTGGATCTTCTTTATTAATGTTTAATAAGCCAAGAAGAGATTAGTATATACTGAGTAGGACTCATGACTTTTATAATGTTTGTTTGTATAAGTTTAGTTTAACAGGCTTCTGTTGTGTTTAGACTGACTGATTGAACGCACAAAATGTTAATATCTCAGCAGTGGCATATGTTTCTCTGTCCATACCCTACAGGTGAAGGTGAGTGTGGGCTGGATATTCAACACTCGGCTCTTCAGTGGCATGATGTTCCAGGTGGCGTACGATGTCGTACGCAAGAAGAAGACACTATCCGATGTCCTGGCTGCAGGGGGCAGATATGATGATTTGGTATGTCTTGAGCTCCAGGGAACATTTTAAAATTTTATTTAGTGAAGGATATCAAGAAAATGGATCTTTTGAATGTACAGTAGAAACATGCATGGGACCAAATTAAAAACTTCCAATAGTGATATTTTTCCTAAGAAATCTGATGAGTATATCAGGTGTAGGTATATTTTGGAATTACTACAAAATTACTATAGAAAGGGGTTCATATACTACTTTTGACAATGAAATGGGAATAATTCAAAGAAAAGGAAAAAAAAAAAAAAAAAACATACAGGAAAAAATAGGACCCCCAGACCCCAATGTCTCCTACAATTTAGGATTAGTCCTCTACTCTGATTCATGAGGAAAATTCTGATATATGATACTATACAATAACCAAATATTCCACCATTGACAAGTTACTCTTAGATATGAATATTAACAGCAAGAATTATCCCAAACTATCTCGTTAAAATCAACTAATTTATTTCATTTTCCTCTGCTGGTTAAATCAAGTGTCCATTACAAGTGTCATGTGACACATCTCATAGCTGCTGTCTAATACCTTAAATAAGCTAGGTATTTGACATGGGAAAACATGCATTATCCACATGATAATCAGCATACTCAAAATCTGAAGATTATTTTGAAATTGGGAAAAAATAATAATAATTTGGGAGTGAGATTTTACTTTAAAATAGGAAAGGAATTGAAATAGCTGAATTTGAATAAATTGTTTAATATTCAGGTAGTATAGAGACAGAAATAAGGATAGTGTGGTATTTGATTTACTCATATTTATATTTGGTTTGACAAGGTTCTACTCTTTAACCCTTTCCCTCATAAAGGACACCATGAAAAGACCTATGCGAACAGCATAAAACCAGATCAGCCTGCGAGTAACTCCCAGGCTGATCAGGTTTTATGCTGTTCGCTGCTCCTCAGTGGTCTGGAAATGAGGATTTTGTAATTAAATTTAGTAAGGTTCAACTGTGGTTTTCTGCAGATCAGGCTTTATGTGTTACCTATTGAGTGTGTCAAAATAAGTCTACATGAGGGAAAGGGTTAATAAAGCAAAGCTTAAGAAAAATCTTTAATCAGAGAGGTCTGAGATAAGATGACTAAAACAAACCTACAGGAATATATATACCATAGTTTTAAAGGTATTATGAGTAAGCCCTTTTGTAGTTTCTGACTGGCTGATGATGATGATGACTCTTGTCTCTTATTTTCAGATAAATGATTTTGACTCGCTACGATACTTCACCAAATCTACGGTAAATAAACAGTCAGGTGTTGGTGTCAGTATTGCATTTGAGAAGATTGTCTCCGCCCTCCTGGAACATGAAGATGTGAGTGATCCTATTGTTCTCCTCAGTATGAAACCTTCCTAATGGTTTTAATATAGTGCTGTATTTTCGTACTTGTAATAGAAAATTAATGACATTATCTGCTATAAATACATTCATACAAAATGTGTTTAAAAATGACATAAAGGTATATTTTCCATATTATTATAGAATCCTTTCTTTAGCCCTTTACCTTAGAAATATTTATTTACAAATTAGTAATTGGTAAATATCATATATATTTTGAACTTTAAACATATATGATGCAGTGGATTTTTCTTTGCCATGCAGACAGTAGAATCTGAGCTTAAGTAATGTATGAGCAAACAGAGGAGACCCTGATGAGATTCCTCCCTGGAGCCATCTTATATGGGTCTGCTCTGTTTGTCAACGTTCCAAAAGGGTTGACAAAAAAACGTGACATGACTAGACTACACATGCTTATCATGCTACTGTTTTTGTCCTGTGGATCAGTACCAGCCCCCAAGTGCTTACGACATCCTGGTGTGTACAATAGGCCGCAAGCCCATGCTGAAGGAAAGGATGGCACTGGTCCGAGATCTCAGGAGCGCAGGACTGAGGGTGGAGATCCTTCACGAAACTCTAGAGGTATTGACTTTTTCTAATTATGTCAGGGCATGTTGGATTTAAATCATCTATCTTTCATTTTCTTTACAATTTTTCAGCAGATGAGAAGATATTTTAATTCTACAGAAATTTTCAACATGTTTGTTGTGCTCTGTGATACAGTTTCATGTCTTGATGGTAAATTAAAGAATAAAAATTTGGAGAGTTTCATAAAATGTTATTTTATTATTTATTATATTATTAATGTTATTTGTCCAAAAATAAAATTTTATTAGTATTATTGCAGTATATTTTTTGCAGTATGACTAAAGCAAAGTAACATATATTGTAGCCCCTCTATAATGCTTCACGTAATAACAATATTCTGGGTGTAACGGAGGTCTCCATGAACCCTGTTTTTTCCTGAAAATATTGGCACATTCTTTTTTTAAATATTTTTACATTTCATCTGCCAATTTTGTTTACAAACAGAGGTTTCCGGTTGTCCACAGATTACCAGTTAATGTTTTCACACAAACACTGAAGACTGTGACCACTTACCCTAAACTCCTGTCACTCAATAATCAGCATGCGACAGTGCATGAGGGATGCAAACTTTCACATGTCAAAACAATTAAGATGCTATCATCATCTACCCGGTACTCTTCCGCTGACTTGATTTGCTCAAGGATAACACAAGCCAAGTTACCGCATAAGTAACAGGCAGTGGTCAAATGAAAGCCTGTCTGTTTGGGAATCCTAGCACCATTCATTTCACTAATCAGCTCCAAACAATATTCGCAAACTTGTAACCTCCATAAAGGTGTCATCATTCAGTAGTAACATTAGCAATTCTACCTCAGCTTCTGTAAATATTAAAAAAAAGAACTTTGATTCAATCCAAAATTCAGCAGTGCATGAAAGTTGATAATACCTCAAATTATTGGTACAAGAAATATATTGAAAATATCATTTTACAGATATATTAATAGATTTGCTTCCTTAACTAGGGCCAAGAAGAAGTTCAAGATTTCTGCAGGGAACATAGGATATCTCAGCTAGTTGTTCTCAAGGATTCTGAAGGGACTACAGTAAAAGTAAGGCTCCGTTTTTTACGCTCTTTTTCCCTGTAACATACTTGCGGGAAATTTTGGTGGATAATAAATGTCTTTCTTTTTTATACCCCCTTATAACAGAAGTGGGAGACTGTATAAGATCATGCTCCTCTTGTCCCATTTCATCATGTCACATTCTATCATACACACACATTACTTGATATCGAGGTAGATTTTGCTGGGTATTATGGGAACTGTAAAATGCTCTCAGCAAATGATGGAAAAGAAAAAATTACCTTCATTTAATGTTACTAAATCTTTACTTTCTTTCTTTAGGTTAGATCAATTGAGAAAGAGAAAGTAACAGAGAAGATCATCAGCACATCAGTTTTGGTTGAGTTTTTACAGCAAAAACTACTTAGTAATGACACGTGAGTATGGTACTCAATAAATAAGGTATACTTATTGAGCATTGATGCAGGACATGTTTAACCCTTTCCCTCATATAGACTCATATTGACGCACTCAATAGGTACCACATAAAGCCTGATCTGCAGAAAACCACAGTTAAACCTTACCAAATTTAATTACAAAATCCTCATTTCCAGACCGCTGAGGAGCAGCGAACAGCATAAAACCTGATTAGCCTGCAAGTTACTCGCAGGCTGATCTGGTTTTATGTTGTTCGCATAGGTCTTTTCATGGTGTCCTCTATGAGGGAAAGGGTTATATTGTATTTGAATAGAACAGGCACTTTTTTGTTTATTACGAGGATGGGTTTACATAAGGCTTATTCGTTTTGACATGAATATAATACATTAAATGAGACTTGGAATATTTACCTTATTGAATCTTGCTTGCTTAAAAAATACTGCTAATTTAGCATTAATGCTGCTAAAAATTATCCACTGTACACAAAGACATAATGGCTTTTATGATTGTGTTTGTTCCATTGACAGAAACATTTTTGTATTGGATGGTATTGTTGCTGAAGACTGCATGACAGCTGCATACATACAAATAATGTAGTATTCTTAATATTTATGTGATGGAAGGAGTAAGAGAGAAAATATATCTCAGACGGTTAAAAAGCAAAATTTATTAGCCCCCCTACCAGTGTTGGCACCAAAGGGGACTACAACTTTGCCCTCTTTCTGTCCGTCCGGAAATCTGGATCCCATGATAACTTAAAAAACGTTTAAGATAATATTATGAAACTTGGTATGTGAATAGATGGCAGTATGGAGATCATTTTTTTTTTTTTGGACCAAAGTTCTGGTTGCTATGGTAATAGAAAAATTATGCACCTCTCTGGTAGGGGACTCATGTGTTGCGTTCCACACCAATTGTTTTATGTACATATTAAAGAAAGAATTGTCCTCCAATATTAGTGATACTGGTTGCAGGGACACAAATGCTGGTTCATCGATCAGTGTGCGGACGTCTAGTTCCCAGTCTATACTGAGTGATAATCAGCCACAGCCAACATCCCAGGGTAGTAACATGACCGGCAACTTCACCTTCATCATTCAGGATGGCAAACTGCCCTCGCATACTCGAAAAAAATATGAGGCTCAGGTAATGTTTGGAATTGTCCTTGGGTTGATTCATAGATGTGTGAAAGATATTAACTCTCTCAAATAGAACTCAATTTTGACTGACTTTGTACATTATAAATTGTTCATAGTTCATGCTTATGTATTGTATGAACAAATATGAGATCTAAAATCTAGAATCTGATTGATTCATTAAGCATTCAGTCGTCCAGTAGGATATAAACTAATTTTGTATTACAGCTTTAAAAAGATAGTGACAGCGGGTCTAATAAGAAGCAATTGTTCTTACAGATCCTCCCTGTACTAGCCCATAATGGAGGAGTAAATTCACTTGAAATCATGTCTATTTTGTCTGTTAAAATGCTGTTTATTAAGTCTCCCAAACAAAGTTTGGAGACTTTGTTTTTACTCCGTTTCTTCTTATTATTATTCTTCTTCCTACTTCACAACATTGTACGGGCCATATGTCAGAGGTCACTCAACCTCTCTACAAAACTTCACACACTTATAGTCCTCAATGAGTAGAGGTGCCCCCCCTGAATTTTGTAAATGTGGGATATCTGGGGGTCAGGCCCCATCCCCTCAAAGGTAGATTTTTGCATAAAAAATGTATTTTGGTTAAATATATCAAATTTCCATCCCCGAATCATGTATATTTTGTTCCTCATAATGAGAAGAATTGAACAGTACTACGGTCACCCAGGGATCAGGCCCCAACCCCTGAAATTTACTTATGACCTTATATCTCAAAAACTGTTCAGATCCCCACCCCTAAACCATATGTATTCTTGTTCCTCATGATCAGATAGATTGAATGATACTTCTTTGATATTCACATGGGTTACCAAGGGGTTAGGGCCCCACTTTGTTTGGGAGACTTAGTAACAGTTCACTGTTACAATTATTACTTGTTTCTTGTGTAATGCTAATCATTCAGATATGGTGTTGGTATGGATCCAACTCCATATAGACATGTGTTGATGCCTGGGTAAACAATGTAGACCAAGATCATACAGCTCCTTCAAGGAACACAACTAATCATGTCTTTTATGATTGTATGATACTCTTCCTGATGCAACAGAACTATTTGTTTTTATATCAACTTGAGAGAAATCAGATGGAAACTGGATGAAGAAGAGAGCCAGTGCTTGATTATGTTTTCTCTCTCTCTCTCTTGATAGAACAAATTTGAGTTAAGCTAATGCTGATTAGTTGTACAACTATGGTATATTGTAGATTGCGTCCAAGGTGAACACACGGTTCCCATGGTTATCTCTCAAGTGTATAGAGGTTGTGGTCCTGGAACTGACCAGCCAGGCCATCAAAATCATAGCAGCTTTTATTGATGTAAGAGTTTATATTCTCATGATATTAATTCCATAATTTGAAATTTTGATATGCTTAAATAAAGAGTTTAGGTGTTTAGCTCACCTTTTACAAAGGTGAGCTATTGTGACCAATGAATATCCACCGTCCATCGTCAACATTTAACTTAAACGACATCTCCTAAACTTGTAACTGGGCCAATTTTCATAAAACTTTTCAGGAATGTTTCGTGGGTGGTCCTCTTCCAAATTTGTTCAAAGAATTCCATGCCAAAATCTGGTTGCCATGGTAACTTAAAGGGGAAAAA
>CM037779.1:1946553-1996553 GCA_021229015.1 Solen grandis
ATGTGAAACTTAAAAAATCTTCTCCTCCAAAAGTATGAACTGGATTTCAAAATATAATTGAACAGATGTTCCTTTGGTCATTCTCTACCAAGATTGTTAAAATTATTTGCATTGCCGCTAGGGGGCAGAGAGCCCGTTTCCCTCACATGTATATAGTACAAATTTGAAAAATCCTCTTGTCCAAAAGTACTGGCTCAATTTCATTTTTTTAGCACAGGTGTTCTTGGTCACTCTCTATCAAGACTGTAAAAATTATTTAGATCCATCAAAAAATATGGCTTGCTGGGGGCAGAGCCATTTTAATAATATCATAAGATATTTGCTGTTTCTTTTCCTCCCACTAAAACCTGGTTCTCAGGTGAGCGATTCCATGGCCTTCATTGCCCTCTTGTTTAGTTTGTATGAAAACTTTTGTAGGCTTCTAGCAACAGGTAATAGACACATATTTTTGTTTCAAAAACAATACTTAAATAAACAAAAGAATTGAAATGAAAGTGTGCTAAATAAACTCTTTTTAAACTCTCTTTAATGTAAACGCTTCTTTCATTGTATAGCTTCAACCAGTCATGTAATTGCATTCAAGGAATTGATTTAATTATATTGGTTTTCAGATTTTCTTTTTAACTGTATGAATATTTCCTGTTTATGGCACCATTGATTCTATTCCATATATTCCATATCACTGAAATTGGAGGATGTAATTAGTGCATGTTTTCAAACTCTGTCTCCTTGACAAGTAATATTGTGGCAGTGCTTCTACCTGTATTGCACCAACATTGAGAAGTATTGATTCTTGTTTCATTCAGATGCTGTTTGTTGAAATTATGATTTCATATTTTCGTTGATTGTATATAACATTTGCCATCTGAATAGAAAAGGTTTAATAAATTATTCATGGATTTTATCTTGTAATGTTAAAATAATTGAATTACAGATTGATTCAACGGAAACTGCATTTGAAAACAGTATTGCTTCTGTTGTTGAGAAAAAAATAATGTTTGTTACATGTAATTATTTTAACATATAATTCTTGAATAGGAACTTTGCTGGGGCATATATTTGTGGCATATACATGGACTTTGTGAGCACTTTCGGGGGGGGGGGGGGGGGGGGCTATATTGGTTAGCACTTTAGTGGAGGATATATTGATAGATACTTTGAGGGTATAATGGTGGGCATTTTGTAGGGTGGGGGCGGGGGTGAATGTATTGATTGGTTATTTGTGGGCCTTTTATTACTGGGTGGGGGGGGGGGGTATTGGCAGTTGGTGCTTTGGGGGATATATTAGTAGACACTTTTTGAGAGATATATTGGTGTGTACTTGGGGGATATATAGGTGGGCATTTTTTTAAGTGGTGGGTGGGGGGACATATATTGAGTGTTGTTGTTGGTGGGGAGATATATTAGCTGGCAATTTTGTGAATTTTGGTTGGTTTATTTGTGGGCACTTTAGGTAATGGTGGGCTTTTAAGGGGACATGGAATATGTCAGTGGACATTTTTTGCTGAATAATTACAGCATACTTTGTACATTAGATCATTCTCTGCTACCCCGATTTATTCAAGTATTTTTTTTACTTCTTACTAATTGCAGATTTCTTAACATATTTTTCCAGATCTTGACTGATAGTGTTTGTGATCATTATTGAAGGAGAAAAGAGAATCTTGCAGAACCCTTGTGTCTGAATTGGTTACCACAGTAATACACATGTAGTGAGAAGTAAATGTGATGCTATCACAGCATACAGAGACCAAAGTAGACATTATCCAAGAGCTCAGTATATCTCAGCATGCTATACATATATGCAAGACACTTATATTGACTTTATGTGCGCAAAGCATCGCCCAAAACTGAGATGTTATGAGTTTGATTCTCAGTTGATATATTAAAATTGTGAAAATTCCCACTTTATCTCCCTTGTTCTTGGTTCTCATCATATAAGGGTAGTCCCAGGAATGGTCAACCCAGTGTCAGGATAATTCAGTTGGGTGTGGTATTATACTATTTGTGTTAAATTGCATTAAGGCAGCACTGTATGTCGACAAACAACTGAAGTAGTGTCAATCAGACATTTGTTGTTAACAAGAATACCTTACTTATATTTCAGGCTTCCAAGACACAAAAAGTATATGAGCAAGATAATGGACCACATACACAGCCTTGTTTTTGACCACAAGTAAGTTATGTGGACATTTTGAATTATCATCTATCCATTCATTTTATATGAAAATAGATTACGATTATTTTTATGAGGAAAAAAGAAACAGAAAAATGGCCATCAAATAATTGAATGCTTGCATCTTGAGCTATTGAAACTAACCAAAAGTGAGGAAGGCCTCAAGCAAGGTTAGACTTTCATATGCAATGCTATTTTACCTATTCCCATTCAAGTACAGTAACATATCTTTATGTCACCACTTGAAAGGGAGAGGGATATAGATATGTCCATTCCTTTTTTTCTGTCCATCACAAAGTCCTGTGCATCTCCAAAAACAGTAAAAGTCAGAATCGTAAAACTCATCTGATATGTTCATTAGCTCCTTGGGTTTCATTTAGAAATTCAATAAGTCATAGGAAAGTTATAGCTCCTGACATAGTGAATAATAGAATTATGGTGCAGAGTGTGGACATCTTTGATCATATATTATATTTTAAGTATGATACTTTGGAGTGTTGTTAAAAATATCAGAGACTTTGTTTATAGCATTTATATACTCTTATGAACTGGAAAAAGAAGCAAATCTTTATAATTTACTGTCTTTGTATGATCTGCATTCAAGAAAATCACACAATTCCAAAAGAAAATGGCGCCAAATAAGTGGCCTTGATCATGACCAGGTGTGCATTTCATGTAACATTTGAGTTTTTTTCTTAATACAGAAATCTCAAATATTGTATTATCTATAAATATGAAATATTGAAGAAATTAAGCACCATTCTCTGTGAAAGTATACTAATGACAGCATTTATTGAAAAATATCTTGAAATAAGTCATTGAATAAAGAAGTCTTAAAAAATCTTTAAGAATCTTAGTTCTTAAAAGAATTGAGTTTAGGAAAATCTAAATGTGAGATGTTTTGTAAAATACAATCCTGGTATAAGTCTTGAATGTTGACTGAACGAGTTCAAGGGATGCAGATGTATAGGAACCATTAGGGTGTTGCCTTCTGCCATTTTCTTTTTGGCTGAGTGGGGGCATCACATTTGTTTGGGATCTCTAAAATACACTTGTGGTTATTGCATACATATCCCTTTAGCAATAGTTTTAGAATTATTCACACCTGCCACAATACATGGTTGTTATTCTTGTCTTTCAGGTGCAGTTGTATAGTGCTTTATGGGATCAAAGACGACAGCGTTAAACTGTTGACCTCTTCATAGACTGTCTTCATCATCATCATCATCATCATCATCATGAGTTTAAGGTTCTTAAACCATCATTATTTTTCAGTCGAGAATCAATAGTCTTGTGACATAATTAATTATTCTATTTATAGTATCAGGTTTTACCAAATATGTTTGAATTGAACATTAAGTTCCAAGTAGAGGTGCACATGACCAGTTGAAACATTTCTAGTTTTTAATTTGTTCTTATTTGACTTAACAGAGTTACCTGTCTTTCAGTCTATAGTTCAAACTCTTAGAATATTAATTGTTTCACCATTAGGTTGTATTAAGACATAAAATATTCTTAAACTCACAGGAAGTATCCGGATATAACTTGAAATAGGAAAATAAAAAAACAACATTTCTAAAGTAATGTGAGATAGGTAGTTCATATGGAGGATGTAGGTCCTGGGCCTGTGCTCTTGAAAAACAACAGTCACTGTAGTATGGTAAAATTTTCAGGCTCAAACCTCAAAAATGGGCCCAACATCCAATAAGAATTTGAGTATGGAACATACACTTGACCTTGAGATAGTAATTCAGTATTTTTCGAGAACTGGTATCAAGGTCAAAACAAGCAAATGAAGTAAGAATCTGCCATTAAGTGATCAAAAAGAAATCAATAGATTTTAAAAAACCCTGAAGGTTTGTCACATACAAAAGAGTACCATTTATTTTCGAAATTTGTACTTGTGTGATTAAAGTATTATTTGTATATCTGTGAAACAATTTTATATAATTATCACATTTTAATATGAAATTTATATAGTAAGAAATTTTATTACTCTGTTACAACCTTAATATTGGTTTTTAAATTTTAATTTTTTTTTTTTTTTAATTTTTAATTTGACATGGTTTAAGAGAGGTATTTATTAAAAAGATCTTATATGAACTACAAGAAATATCTTGCTTTTGTCAGAGTTGATGGAAATTGAAGCCTTGCATAATTACTCATTTTATACTGGTTTAAGATTCTTTTTATTCAGTTTTTTCTTAGCCCACTGCAGCAAAATTTGCTCAAAGTGAACTTTTGTGTTCACCCCCTGTCTCCGTCATCAACTCTTGTTGCCATGGCAATAAAAATAACTTTATTAAAACACAATTTCATATTTTACAAAGTTCTCATTTGACTCTCTACCAAAATTTATTAATTAGAAAATGATACAAACTCAGATGGAGCTTGTTCTTTATAATTTTGGCTGATGTTTTGGATCACAAGGTCAGCCATTATGCGACCTGTATGGCTTTATTGTCAAGTGAGTTTTATAGGACCAGCATGAACCCATTGTTGATTGTGTTAAAATGAATGCCATCTTTTTTTTAATTGAATGCCCTTTTTTATATGTCGCCGGAGGCTGTCGTATATTGGCGTCATCTTCTCCGTCTGTCCGTCCATATCTTGTGAATGCAACTCCTCCTACATTTCTGAATAAATCTTTTCAAAACTTGGTCAATGTTATTACTATAATGGGTAGATGTGCATGAAGTGGCGATTTACCGGTTCATTGATTTTTAAAAGATTTGTGTCCCTTGAAACTGAGTCTCTGTAGCTGATTGATATTGCAGCCTTGTGAATGCAACTCCTCCTACATTTCTGAATGAATCTTTTCAAAACTTGGTCAATGTCATTATTATAATGGGTAGATGTGCATGAAGTGGCGATTTCCGGTTCATTGATTTTTACAAGATTTGTGTCCCTTGAAACTTAGTCTCTGTAGCTGATTGATATTGCAGCCTTGTGAACGCAACTCCTCCAACGTTTCTGAATGAATCTTTCCAAAACTTGGTCAATGTCATTTCTATAATGGGTAGATGTGCATGAAGTGGCGATTTTCCGGTTCATTGATTATTACAAGATTTGTGTCCCTTGAAACTTAGTCTCTGTAGCTGATTGATATTTCAGCCTTGTGAATGCAATTCCTTGTATGTTTCTGACCTAATTTTTCAAAACTTGGGCAATGTCATTACTATACTGGGTAGATATGCACAAAGCAGGGATTTTGATGTTCATCAATATTTGCAATAGTTTTGCCTTTCTAAACATGGTCTCTTGAAAACACAACTCAAGTTTCTAAACAGGTAAAGGGGCATAAAGCAGGGATTTTCTGGTACAGTGATTTTTGCAAGAGTTATGCGGAGAAAGAAAAAAGGATTTATATTGATACTGCTATTTGACCTACTTTCATATTGGAAGCATTTTTAGGGTTCTATCTCTGTTCAGCTAAATTAATTGGTCTTACAGACTTCATTATGAGCTTATGCTTACAGAAATGTTAAAAGCAACAATTAAAAGGCCCCTCTTGGTCTTAATATTTTGTGGCAGCGTATATCGTGGCATCACTGGCACCCTTGTTAAATCTCTTTATACTTGTAACTGTTAAAACGTTATGAACTTTTAAAATCAAACAATTGTTCAAATATATTAGTACATTGTTTGTAGAGGTACAAGTGTTGTTGATAATTTACTTCATGTTAAAAGTTGTCATTTTGAATACAATATGTACCAGTCCTAGTGGTATGGATGTTGGAGGATGTGTGATCAGTTCCCAGCCACGGTATACCAAAGTCTTCAGAAATATACTTCTGAAGAGAAGATTAAATACTGGTTGACCTTCTGTCAGAATGATAGGGCTGGAGTTAGTCAAATTCTTGGATGGTTATGGTAAGGTGCTGCGGTGTAACAAGTTTCAACTTTCTCAAGGTACTCAAAATTTACATTGACTGAATTACTGTAACTTGTAGGCTTTACAATGTATGTTTCAAATACAATGTACTGTAAAATTGGTTTTAACCAACCAATTTAACCATTTGTGAGTTAATTGTTACTCTTTTGGTATTTGTATGACTTTTTTGCTGACAGTTTTCTGGTCTGTCCTGTACAAAAGTAAAAAAGAATTCCAGACATTCTAAGCGATTTTAAATATAAAACAATACTCAGGTTTGATTGTTTAAGGATGTTGCATGACATCAATACTTAACAAATGTTTATATCAATCTCTGGCTGGGATTAAAGTGTATGGACTGTAAACTCTAGTCATGTACCCAGTGAGTAGTGGTGCTGAATCAGAAGACTTCATGTGATATTTTAACAGTTTTATTACTTCCACTAGTTTAGAAATCCTCAGTGTGAGAGATCTTGTATGTGATATGGTCCAGGAATACACCAAATGTGAAATAACAACGACGGACTTTGATACTGATGTGAGCATTGATTAGTCTGTTTACTTGTACAATATTGTAGCTTTGCTGTATTTGTCTGCTGAATTGTAGCAGATACTATACAGTCTGCATAGCAAAGGTAAAAAAATCCATTGTTTTATATACAATTTAAAGTTCAGTAAGTAACCATTTATGATATAGATTTGTACATGAATATTCATGAGGTAAAGGGTTAAAATATGCAAATTGGTTTCAGTAGTTGTGATTATCCACATTGGATTGAACGAAAGTGGTTCCAGTGTGTTACCTTATTAAATCAGATTGTTAGTTTTGGAGAGAATCTCTGATTTAACCCTTTCCCTCATATAGACTCATTTTGACGCACTCAGTAGGTACCACATAAATCCTGATCTGCAGAAAACCACAGTTAAACCTTACCAAATTTAATTATAAAATCCTCATTTTCAGACCACTGAGCAGCGAACAGCATAAAACCTGATCAGCCTGCGAGTTACTCGCAGGCTGATCTGGTTTTATGCTGTTCGCATAGGTCTTTTCATGTTTTCCTCTATGAGGGAACGGGTTAATATAACACAAGTTTCTTTAGCGTAGGTTGTATTGTGGATATGATTATATAGGATGGAGTAGAACTCCCCATGTTTTAGAGTTACAGTAGACAACATTTATTGCTGTGATACTGCTGTAGAGACAATAGAATGTAATAGATAATGAGTAAGAAGGAGGTATGTTTATTTTGTGAGTGTGTTAAAAGTGCTTTATGTAAACTGATAAATGTTTGTTGAAGGTATGTGAAAATATATGCATATAATTATATTCTCATTCATGTCTACTTAGTGGAAATATGTCCATTTTTTCAGAGGGAGAGAGAGAGTGAATAGACTTTGCCTGTATCCTTTTAAATTATTTCTTCTAGAATAAGACCACCTTCCTCCATCTAATATAGCCATCTACCTCAAACAAGGACCAAAGGATTACGCATATATATACCAAAGTTATAGCAACTTTATTAAAAATGGTACATAGCACAATCAGAAATAGACTTGTTTCCTGGGATTAAACAGTTAACTGCCAGGGTGGTACAATCTATGTAATAAAATGAGAAGAGAGTGGTGTTAATTGGAGACTTTTAAGGACATGTAACCCCAATAGGGCATTTGGTAGATGAAAATATTTGTATTAAAGTAATATTTTAAGATTTCAATGATCAAGTCTTTAACCCTTTCCCTCATAGAGGAAACCATGAAAAGACCAGATCAGCCTGCGAGTAACTCGCAGGCTGATCAGGTTTTATGCTGTTCGCTGCTCCTCAGTGGTCTGGAAATGAGGATTTTGTAATTAAATTTGGTAAGGTTTAACTGTGGTTTTCTGCAGATCAGGCTTTATTGGTACCTACTGAGTGCGTCAAAATGAGTCTATATGAGGGAAAGGGTTAAATGTTTTTGAAATATTTGAGAGATTGTTTCTTTGCCATGTTGTGAGAATGGTATTATCAGTCATGTATATTTTTCTGCAAAGAATGTTTTTTTGATAATTTTACATAGATAGATATAATTTATATGTAATTGTGTTGCAGTCTTATATTGAAATTACGTTTCTTCTTTTCTCCCCTGTCCTAATCTTCCCTGACTATCCTGTCATGGAATGTGTAGATTTACATTTCTTTCTGTGATAGACATACTGAACACAATAAGTTTTAGTATGTGTAAAGGCTATTGCTATTTATCAGTCAGTATGGGCGTGTTTGCAAAAAGAACAGGTATTGATGATTCTAGTTTATTTTGAGAAAGGGAGAGAGAGAGAGAGAGAGAGAGAAGAGAGAAAACTGGAAACTACAAACATGTAACATTATATTTCTGTATTAATTGTGCCATTTTGTGTTCATGTCTCAGTTTTACCATTGATGTGAAACAGCAATAAATATTTTGTTAATTTGATTGTTTATCTTTATATGAGAAACATTTTCTGATCAACCATGGAACCAGGCTAACTCTTTTTTTCAAGTTGTTCAAGGTCTCTTAATACAATATATAGAGGTCAGAAGTGGTTTGAGGGCCACCTCGGAGGCAGGAGGTCACTGGTTGGCTGTCTGTTTGGTGCACAGTATAAACACGGTAGTCCCAGTCCTGGTTGACCTGGAGCCTGGAGTACTCTGATAGGAAATATTATAATACCTTATGTCTGTGACATGTCACAACTATATAAGTGTCTTAGAATAACTGATATATTCTCGGTGGGACGTATCCGCCTTTCAAAGATTAGTCACTAACCTGTTTTGACTGAAAATCACAACGAAATAATTTATCAAACGAACAACATGCACAATGTAAGTTCACAGTAACATCTAAATTGAATGAATAATAGAAGACTGCCAATCTAATCCGATTGATAATAAAACCACAGAAAATTTCTGACACTCGAGTTTCAAGAATACATTAACTGCCTTGTATGAAACCGAGGATATTTTTCTGGTTTGTAGGGTTTAACGTCCCATCGACAGTATTTCAGTCATTTGGAAATAATGTTTCTTGTGACAGATACAGTGCAGCCACACTGCAGTATCACGCCGTAGACATGTTGCATGACCACGTCATCTGGTCAACCAGTCCTTATATGCGAAGCGCCGAGAAGAACTACTGCGCGATCTCCCGCTCCTGAGGCGGACGACTGGTACTGGTTTTCACACCTGTACGTACTGCGGTGGATATCGGATCTTATGAACCTTGGGCGGTTACACCCCTGTTTTATCGTTGTGTAAAGAATGTAAGCGGGATACCAAATCGCAATTGTTAGCTAACGGTCGCCGATTGCCGATGTAAGATATCATTTTCATTTGACACACGATGTGTTAATGGAGCCATCGGAAGAAAGCAGCTAGACAGATACACGGGTTCCACAGTATCTACGATTTTGTATGAAAAAAAACAACAACAACAACAAAAAAAAAACCTGTTATACACCGTAGCTGGCAATGCAGTATCTCAGCCTGTATCTCCGTATCAGCAGGTGTGCCCTTCTTAGGCTTTCCCTTTGCCTCGGAACAATTTGTTTTTAGTAACTCTCAGCTGTTCCAACAAAATAATTAAGACGTACACAGAACGCCCCCTTAAAGAACAAGAACTTGTTCTTGAACGCCTCCTTATATACTTGGGATTCGGACATTTTGGGGTTACATTGTCCCTGTGTCATCTCCGTACACTATCAGCACGTAAGCCGCACTTCCCAGATATCATAGTCATGTCGAACAGTCTGCGATTGTCTCTGGAGATGAAAACTCAAAAGTAAAGTGTACCGTCATGTTTGTTTGTTGGGTTTAACGTCCCACCGACAGCTATTCAGTCATTTGGAGACTACCGGTATGTCGACTTGAGACACAGCCGTATCGCACATGATACCACACCCAGTCACATTATGACACCGGGCCAACCAGTCCTGGAACTACCGGTACTCTTATATGCTGAGCGCCAAGCACGGGGGCGTACGTACCCTTGACCACAAAATCTTGTTATTCATGTGTAATAAACCCCACAAGTATTCTAAGCTCTCGTACAGAATACCGTTACCATATTTTTTTTTACTCTGGTTAGTTTAAATCATTTCCACTGATCTGTCGTACTTTTTATGTTCATATTTAAGCTATTTTTAGCGTTTTATTTTTTTTAAATTCATATATTTTAGCGTTAACATGTAGCTGCGCATTATACTCGATATAGGCTGGTACCCAGTTCATCATCGGAGGTACAAGATAGACTATATACCACTAAACTGTAATACTAACATAATATGAAGAGAAACTTGATATAATGGAGAACAGAGAATATAATATTCTCCCTTTTTCATGTATATCCTTGACATTAGAGATTTGGGAAAACACGTACTTTTTTTTCCCTGTTGGACGGTTGCTGTTTCTAGATGCCATTTTCTCGCAGGATGTGCCGTGCGTGATGTATACCTCGTGTTTTATTTTAGTTAATTACATTTGTTGTATTGTGTAAATTGATCTCGTTTCTCTCGACCATGCATTATTAATTGATATTCAAATGCTGGTGACAGTTCATCAGCCGACTCCAATCACTCCGTCCTGAGAGTTCCTGACATTTATAGATCCCAGACTGTCGATAACTATCACCCATGTGGTTCAGCAAACAGCACGCGGGTATCTGAATTCTGTGAATTTATTCTTGAATTAAAATCGTATAAAACACCACCACAATCGTCAATCACAACAACAACAACATAAACGTAGATATTTATTTAGTGTCGTATCTAGTTTTGTTTCGCTCGTATCGCCGATTTGTATTATGATTAAATACCTTTAAATGGAGATGACGCAAATGTTGATAGACACGGATGGAAAATGAAAGTTAAGTGGATGGACAGTAAAATTATACGGTTTTAGGGTGATGAAGATGTGTTTTTTTAGCCAATCTCCTAAAACTGAATAATCAGACGCGATATTTTATTAGATCAAGTTTCGTTGGATTATACAATTAAAAAAAAAAAACAACCTTGTATAGTAGTATTGCTTTTCAACATGTACCATTTATCTCTATTTAACATGTTCATCATTTCACTGACAAACATGTTTAATAAATTTACCAACAGCAATTTCATCAACAAGAGAAGGCACCTGCTTGTATCCAGCAGCAGTTGCAGTCGAGGAGATACTCAGACGGCTGAAGTAACGGTTAATCACGATGTCTGATTGTTTACGTTTAATGTCCCACCAATATTGCAGTCAATTTGGAACTATGTTTTACATAAGATAGCCCTTTCCCTCATAGAGGAAACCATGAAAAGACATATGCGAACAACATAAAACCAGATCAGCCTGCGAGTAACTCGCAGGCTGATCAGGTTTTATGCTGTTCGCTGCTCCTCAGTGGTCTGGTAATGAGGATTTTACAATTAAATTTGGTAAGGTTTGAGTTTGGCTTTCTGCAGATCAGGCTTTATGTGGTACCATTGAGTGCGTCAAAATGAGTCTATATGAGGGAAAGGGATAGACATCGCAGTGCTGCCTTACAGTAATATCACGCCTAGATACAACACCTTGTCACATACCTACACGATGCCCGCCAATCCTGGAACTACCCTTATATAATGAGAACCGAGCACAAAGGAGAGGTAGCAGTACCATTTCTATTGCATTTTTATGTTGCGGTGTTGAACGAACCCACTACTTTCGGGGGTTTATGCTTTAAAGGATTTGATTAATTGATTGTGCAATACATTTATTGTACCGATGTTTCTTTCAGACCCATACCCCGTCGGGAGCGGGATATGGTGGGTTCGATCCCCGACCGCGACTTACAAAAGTCGTAAAGAATGGTACACTGTCCTGGTATAGTTCCCTTGCTTGGCTCCCACCATAAAAGGAAAATTCCAAGACTGGTTGGGCCGGTGTTAGGATAATATGACTGGGTGTGGTATCACTTCAGTGTGACAACACTATATCTGTCTCAAGTAGGCATAGTCTCTAAATGACCAAAATACTGTCGGCGGGACGTTTAACCCAATAAACAAACAAAACTTCATTGTTGTTGAACTAGCGTTAACCGTCGCTGTCTGCAAGTAAGTTGTTAAGTTAAGAGGCATTTGTAATGATATTCACAGTAATCAAGAAATCAGTAAACCAACACACAGCATACACCCGGCCATATAGGCCTACCAGTCACCCTAAGTTGTCAAATTTTAAATAAATGTAGTGAACATTGGTAAAGATAAATATACATTATGTATATTTCATGACACAATAGACAAATATTTGATATTCAGTGAATCTGAAGAAATTGTTTACATATTTCAAGTGTTGATATTAGTCCAGCTAAGCTTGAAGATGAATTCCACGAAACTGTCATACATGTTTTACATTAAGAGAAGCCGGTGTAACAGTCAAGTTTTCCCCAGTCAGTTTCTTCCCCGGGGAAAAACTGACTGGTCAGGTTTTTCCCCGGGGAAGAAACTGACTGGTCAGGTCAGGTCGTAGCATCTTCATTTCTTAAGCAATCATCTTCAAACTTTATGACATTGTTTATTACCATAATCTCACAGCCAAGTTCGATTATGGCGGATATCGGCGTATAAGATCAGGAGTTATGCCCCTTTTAATATTAAAAAAATGCCAGATTTCACATTGTTTGCACTCTAGCATCTTCATTTCTTAAGCAATCATCTTTTAAACTTTATGGCAATGTTCATTACCATAAACTCACGGCCAAGTTCGATTATGGCAGATATCGACATATTAGGTCAGGAATTATGCCCCTTTTAATATTAAAAAAATGTCAGATTTCACATTGTTTGCACTCTAGCATCTTCATTTCTGAAGCAATCATCTTCAAACTTTAGGACAATGTTTATTACTATAATCTTACGGCCAAGTTTGATTATGGCAGATATCGGCATATTAGGTCAGGAGTTATGCCTCTTTTAATATTAAAAAAAAAAGCCAGATTTCACATTTTTTGCACTCTAGCATCTTTATTTCTTAAGCAATCATCTTTAAACTTTTTGGAAGTATTTATTACCATAATATCAGGGCCATGTTCGATTATGGCAGATATCGGCATATTAGGTCAAGAGTTATGCCCCTTTTAATATTCAAAAAATGGCAGATTTCACATTGTTTGCACTCTAGCATCTTCATTTCTCAAGCAATCATCTTAAAACTTTATGACAATGTTTATTACCATAATCTCACAGCCATGTTCGATTATGGCGGACATCGGCTATTAGATCAGGAGTTATGCCCCTTTTAATATTAAAAAAATGCCAGATTTCACATTGTTTGCACTCTAACATCTTCATTTCTTAAGCAATCATCTTCAAACTTTATGACAATGTTTATTACCATTACATCTTGAACAAGTTTGATTATGGCTGATATCGGCTTATTAGGTCAGGAGTTATGCCCCTTTTAATGTTTAAATTTGTGTGTTTAAAGCCATAATTCTTAGTCAAGTTTGACTTCAAATTTCGACCACAGGCACTGTTTAGTTTGTGGAATTATAAATGATCTCATTGATTATGTATTCAGTACAACTATGTCATAATTTATTAACATGTACAGGCAACGAAGGCAGTTTTTCTCAGGTGAGCGTCTTTAGCGCCATCTTGGCCCTCTTGTTTCTTTCCCTGTCATTTAGATTGAGGTGGGGAAATTCTGGCCTAGTCAGTACCCCCCCCCCCCTTATCTAATATTTGGGGGGAAATTTGGCCTAGTTAGCTCTTTTCCGCAGTAGGAAAATTCTTGCCAAATCAGTTCCCCCCTCCCCACCCCCGTTCTATCTACTATATTGTGCGTGATGGTGGGGACGTTCTGGACCAGTCTGCCCCCCCCCCCTCATGCTCAATCTACATGACAGGAGGGGAGAAACTGACTAGGCCAGAATTTCCCCACCATCTCACACAATATATTGGATATGGTGGAAAACTGACTAGGCCAGAATTTCCCCACCATCACACACAATATATTGGATAGGGGGGGGAAAACTGACTAGGCCAGAATTTCCCCACCTCCATGCACAACCTTCATGACAGGGGGGGAAAAACTGACTGGTCCAGAATTTCTCCACCATCACCGCAATCTTCATGACGGGGGAAAAACTGACTAGGCCAGAATTTCCCCCACCTTCATGCTAAATCTATAAGACAGGGGGGAAATGACTAGGCCAGAATTTCCCCCACCATCACGCACAATACATTAAATAGGGGGTAAAAACTGACTAGTCCAAATTTCTTCACCTCCGAAACCTAAAAAAAAGGGGGAAACCTGACTAGTTAGTTTTTCCCCGGAAAAACTTGACTAGTCAGTTTCTTCCCCGGGGAAAAACTTGACTAGTCAGTTTCTTCCCCGGGGAAAAACTGACCGGGGGGAAATCTAGGCTGTTACACCGGTACCAGAATGGTTTATAAATGATCTGAATTATACAGTAACAATATTATGTGTTTTTTCTGTCGCCTGATATACGCTTATTTATGTACTGTATAACATTACGCAAAACCACGCCTTGTGTCATTATTTAGGTATATATTGCTATGAAACTTGTTATGATTATATGTAATCGACCACGTTTATTTAACCCTTTCCCTCATAGAGGAAACCATAAAAAGACCTATGCGAACAACATAAAACCAGATCAGCCTGCGAGTAACTCGCAGGCTGATCAGGTTTTATGCTGTTCGCTGCTCCTCAGTGGTCTGGAAATGAGGACTTTATAATTAAATTTGGTAAGGTTTAACTGTGGTTTTCTGCAGATCAGGCTTTATGTGGTACCTACTGATTGCGTCAAAATGAGTCTATATGAGGGAAAGGGTTAAACTTGTACTATCAATATTTCTAAACAGTCTTTCAGTATATAGCGACGATCAGGTTTACCTTGATGGTAAACAGTAGCACTGGGTTAGGCCTAAAGTTTTTTTTCCCTTTGTAAACTTTTATTGGTATATTTGAATAAGATTTTATTTCAATAACGGATATAATAATGCAATTTCCCTAATGATGGATTTTAACGAAATGTCCTGCCCTGCATTCATTTTTGTTATTTTTGTATTATTATTAATAGTAGTAATAATAATAATAATTAGAATAAATGAACTTTAATCAATATAAATACAAAACGATCTGATCCAGTGTCTACACTCCTGTATAATGTTGGCAGCAAACACAGATTCAGTATTTGTTGAGGCCCCCTGTATCTGCATGACGACGATTAATTTAAAGTACATTCAAGTAGATGACATACAAACTACATATCGGAGGCATAATGTGCATGCATTGTGTCAATTGATTTGTCTAGTAATCATAAATTGCGTTATTGTCCGACGATGTTTACTTTATGTTCATGTTTGCTATAGATATTCTACATACAGCCTTAAATTGTTTTCCATTGTTCTAACATAAATAGCAAGGGTTTTCTTTACAAATCAATATGTTTAATTACTAAATGGACATTGTATCCTGTATGCAAAACATCCATAGACAGGATATGAGTTAAATTCTCATTTCTTGTCCAAATAAATAATCTATGGAATGTTACTTTTACTTTAGAATTGAAAAATCTTATAAGTGTGTACGACTTTAACTAAAAAGACACCAGAAAATCTTGGTGCGGTCAAGTAAATTAAATTAAATGAATATTACAAGTGGATAAGACAACGCACAACTCACAGACCTATAGGTTATGTTATGTTAATAAATAAATGGAAAAAAGTTTATACTTCTATTGAATAATACATTGGTCAGCTTGCATCACACAACAAAAAAAAATGTTGTAACCATGACAACATGAATCTTGACAATCTTCAAGCTATCACTGGTAGTCCCGTCGAGACGTGCACGTGAATAATTAATTGGTCCAATCACTTACACTGAGCCTCTGTCCTAGCTCTCACACTAGTGGCAAACACCTTCAACCTTGTGTTGCTAAAAATCAAACAAACGTTAATGTTGTGTGAGACCTTCATATAGCGGAGTTTGAACTTGTAGATTAGTAAATCAACCTCACGACACGTGAGTTATTGTTGACATTCGCTGGATTAATGTATTCCCGCGTTGGGGATACACAAAGGTAATTGTGCTGAAAATTGCCTTGCTAAAAATGTACGTCTTTCACTTCAAACGAAATGTCGATGATACAACGCAATTTTGTGCTCACTGAATTTAAGACCTATACGGAGTTATGATTTAATTTCGTATCAATTCCAAAATTAAAGCCTTTATCCGGGTATCACCCACACACAGAACTATAATTTTCTTTTGACAAAAGTAGTCTCTTTCAGACTCTTCTGTCCTAACTGACCATCACCAGTGTTCATTGCCGACTTATTCAGTTTTGCCACCTTTGTTGCAGACATCAGTACACTCGTATACAATGCTTTATATTTTGGATCCAAATCTAGATACCGAATTAACCTGGGTCGCCATTTAACTATGTGAAAACACACCTTAGATTATCTAAAAAATGAAAAAAAAAGGAGAAAAAGGGTCCAGTCTTGGCCAATGTTACAATGGTTTTCGCATTATAATACTTTAACATTTTGATGGAGTTACACTGTATAACCTACTGTTAAGGGTCGCACTTACAAGCTGCTGGTTTTCTTTTTATACAGGCAAAATAATAACATTTATTTCGTATTTCACAACCAAAGATAGATTAAAAACATCTGATATTGTATGCTTTATTATATCTAAGGGATGTCAACATACAAGGTACTGATACATATGTTACAGTAATCAGTAGACGAGTTGCGGATAAATATTTTACAAACATCAGTACACTAGCGGCTGATACATATATGACAGACATCAGTGCACTAGCGGCTGATACGGCTGTCTGCGGCTGATACATATATGACAGACATCAGGACACTAGCGGCTGATACATATATGACAGACATCAGTACACTAGCGGCTGATACATATATGACAGACATCAGTACACTAGCGGCTGATCATATATGACAGCTGATACATATATGACAGACATCAGGACACTAGCGGCTGATACATATATGACAGACATCAGGACACTAGCGGCTGATACATATATGACAGACATCAGGACACTAGCGGCTGATACATATATGACAGACATCAGGACACTAGCGGCTGATACATATATGACAGACATCAGGACACTAGCGGCTGATACATATATGACAGACATCAGTATACTAGCTGCTGATACATATATTACTGACACCTGTGCACTGGCTGCTGATACATATATTACCGACACCTGTGCACTAGCTGCTGATACATATATTACCGACACCTGTGCACTAGCTTCTGATACATATATTACTGACACCTGTGCACTAGCTGCTGATCATATATTACCGACACCTGTGCACTAGCTGCTGATACATATATTACTGACACCTGTGCACTAGCTGCTGATACATATATTACTGACACCTGTGCACTAGCTGCTGATACATATATTACCGACACCTGTGCACTAGCTGCTGATACATATATTACCGACACCTGTGCACTAGCTGCTGATACATATATTACTGACACCTGTGCACTAGCTGCTGATACATATATTACCGACACCTGTGCACTAGCTGCTGATACATATATTCCTGACACCTGTGCACTGGCTGCTGATACATATATATCAGACATCAGTATACTAGCTGCTGATACATATATAACAGACACCTGTGCACTAGCTGCTGATACATATATATCAGACATCAGTATACTAGCTGCTGATACATATATAACAGACACCTGTGCACTAGCTGCTGATACATATATTACAGACATCTGTACACTAGCTGCTGATACATATATTACTGACACCTGTGCACTAGCTGCTGATACATATATTACTGACACCTGTGCACTGGCTGCTGATACATATATAACAGACATCAGCATACTAGCTGCTGATACATATATTACTGACACCTGTGCACTAGCTGCTGATACATATATTACTGACATCAGCATACTAGCTGCTGATACATATATATCAGACATCAGTATACTAGCTGCTGATACATATATTACTGACACCTGTGCACTAGCTGCTGATACATATATTATCGAAACCTGTGCTCTAGCAGCTGATGCATATATTACTGACACCTGTGCACTGGCTGCTGATACATATATTACCGACACCTATGCACTAGCTGCTGATGCATATTTGGCAGACACAAACAGTAACTGCAGGCTTATATCTTTTACATTCACTAATATATTTGCTGGTTGCTGATACCTTTATTACAGACAATGTATCCTAGGTGTTGATAAATTATTTCATACATCGGTATTATTACTTATACCTGTATTTCAGAAGCCGGGGTACCATTCTATATCTTTATTAAAGGTATCGGCATACTGCCTGCTGATACCTTCATTTTATCAATCGATATACTAGCTGCTGATACCTTTATATAAGACATCGGTATTCTGCCTGCTGATGTCTTAATTACAGACATCGGTTTACTGCCTGCTGATACCTTTTTTTCCCCAATTGGCTACATGCTGATGCCTTTATCAAAACCATCGGTAATGAATGAGTAATGAATCCTTAAGAATATGCTACTGACTTTTGATACCTGTATTTCAGAAATCGGTATACTAGCTTATACCTTTATGAAGGACATCGGTATACTGGCTTATACCTTTATTAAAGACATCGGTATACTGGCTTATACCTTTATCAAAGACATCGGTATACTGGCATATACCTTTATCAAAGACATCGGTATACTTGCTTATACCTTTATTAAAGACATCGGTATACTGCTTATACCTTTATTAAAGACATCGGTATACTGGCTTATGCTTCTTTTTAATGACTCGTATACTGCTTATCCTTTTTAAGATCGGTATACTGGCTGCTAATTGTTGATATCTTTTTTCCCTTTTTTGACAGACATCAGTATTACATCTGTATGCTAACACCTTGATACAGACATATATTGTTTTACTTACATTGTCCTTTCGAAAAAATGACCCCCGGTCAAAGTACTATGACCGACCCGGTCAAAGTATTATGATCCCCACTACGCGAAGAAAAGGGACCCTAACGAAGAAATGTGATAAAATAACGACCCCCAGTCATAATTCTTCAGGAAACTTCGTCACACCGGCACGGTCCCTGATTCGGTTTTTAATTGCTGACCTGTGTTGTGCGTTTTTCCGTGCCTGTCTTTACATGATATGATTTTGTAAAGGGGAAAAATATATATGATATGTCTCTCGCCCTTTCTTGAAATTGTCTTTGATAATGATTATGGTAGATGTCATAATATATTCTGATATTTCAAATTCAGTTCTACGTTCTAGGTTTTATCTGCGGAGTATTTTATTGTATTTACACAAAATCAGGACTCAAAATATGCAGCACGCGATATTTATCATTATTTAATAAGCAAAATACGATACTAAAATCGTTATATAAATGTCTTTGCAAATAATTCAGTAATTTTAGTTAGCATTTTGTTTCATGTGTATGAAAGTTGAACTTTCTTCTCAAGCAAAACCAAAGAGTCCACATGTACCTTTTTTTCGGCGTAAGCTGTATAAAATGTATTTTGACTTATTTCTTGAACCAATCTAATCTTGGTTAACAACCGAAGAGTTCAAAAAGCAGTTAAATTGTCCCTTTAAGTAACAAAAACTCGCAGTGTATAAGTTAGCTAACATAAGCTATATATAGCAACAGCCTCCGCAGCGCAATTGGTCAGGTGCTCGTTTGCTAAACTATGGGCCCCGAAATCGAAGCCCACAGATGGCACTATTTTCTTTTTTGTTTCGCTCACATTTTATTTTCTCCCTTCCTTTCTGTTTTTTACTGGCTAGTATATTGCATTTCCTAAATATAGCCACAAAAACGTTTCCTAACATTATTTTAAAATCACGGACCATTTAAAACTTGCCGGCACACTTTAACACTGTAACACTTTTACTTTCTATTACTTACATATCTTTATTGTTCTTTTCTTATGCCGAATATCTTTTTTAATGATATATCTTGTTATTGGATAAAATATCACAAATAAAGGCAGTAACACATGTGTGTACACACAATAACAATCTCATTGTTAACAAAGACATACTATATTGCTCAACGATCCCGCAACCGAGCGCGCGATCGTACAACAAAATGTTATCCATCACTTAAATGTCGACTTGGGTGCCAGGTTCGTCGAGCCTTCTATCCAAACTTGAACGTTATATCCGATCACTTTCACATATACAAAGAAGGGATTTGGCCGTTAGAAAAGAAATAACCAAGTACTCAAATAAATGATTTTATAATTAAAAGTGCATATTCAATTCCATGTGTTTTTTTTTTTTAAACGGGCGGTATCTGTTACGTGCGCGTCAAACCTTGAAACGGTGAATATGTCTCTGTATACCGCAAACTAATGACACGACAGTTGATTTCTATTTTTATTTTTATTGCACTTTCTAGAAACGCTTTATTACTATGTAATGGCCAGTACTTATTTTCAGTGTTATTTTATCATATTTCATTACCATTTCTTTACTTTGCTTTCACTTATTGCATATGAATGAAGTTAGGAATAAAGATAAAGTGATAAGAAATTAAAAGTATAAAATAAGGATGTGGAGGTTTCATTACACGTGGTTTTGAAGTTAGTGTAAAAAAATGAATAAAAACAAGACAGACAGACAGACAGACGGCGATTGCGTGTTACTACCAATGAACACCAAGTTTCCACAACAGTGTAGCCAGGGCTGGTACAGGTGCACGTAAACGGATGGTCGGCTACCAAAGAGAACCGTGTTTACATGGATACGGTCGTTAAGACAAGAGGGACGTACTGGGTATATATCGGAGGCTTCTCGCTCTGATTGCAGCAGTCAAAGCCAGTTTCTCCGTCAGTTTCATTATATAACATTGATTTTATCACTTAGTAGATAAATTAAATTAAAAAAAAACATACTATTTGAAAAATATAAATAAAATGGGAGTTGTTGACGATTTCAAAGGAGCTGGACTATTTGCAAAAATTGCGTTAATATTGCTGCTGATAGCAGCCCTTTTTGCTTGGATCGCATTCACGTGCACAGGCTGGGGTGAATCCGACACTGGAATCCACTTGGGTCTGTGGCGCTCGTGCACCGATGATATTTACAATCCGAACTGTTCTCCTTTGGATGGAATAGCCACAGGTAATGTTGACCACCGTTTGTAATTATGTTTGATCGTTGTAGTTTACGCCTATTTTCTTCATTATTTCATTACTTTCCAACTTTTTTCTCATTTAATTAATTAGCTTAAATCTATTGTTATTTCTTCTTGAAAGTATTTTTATTCATGCTGTACTTTCCTAATGCATGTTATCTGCTCCACAGTAAATAATGCTGCATCGCATGCAAACAGTTTTCTAGCCTTCTTCTTATCCTCGCGCTTTTCATGTACATAGCGTGGCAGTGTGTCGATTGGCTTTAGAGATTTTAAGCGAACCGTGCAAATAACAGACATTATATCGCAAAAATTATATATACATCGGTTTCCATGAATGCGCTAATGAAATCGCGACTAACTTTTGAATGGTACGATCTAAATTTCAATATTTAAGAATGTTACTTTTTTTAAAATTCTTTAGGGATATTTTATGGTTTATTATAATTATCGAAGTTCAGCAATGTAAACATTAGTACACAAAACAGTGAGGTGCACAAAGCATAGACCCAGCAATGTCCTGCTGATGTACAGGAAGCTGCGCGATAGAGCGGCGCCACTGTCGTCTTCATGATCAATAGGTACAATGATCGAATGGCACGAACACTTACATTAAGGAATATTGTAAATAAAGACGAAAATGCAGAATAAATCAAGGCCAAGTGACCATGAGTGTTTTATGATTAATGCCTCTCTCACGGACCCCCGTGAAGTGCTCTCTTTGTCGTTCCTGAACTATTTTGTTTATTCTTGACTTATTGCTAATTTGCATACCGTGGGTATGACCTAGCTTTTGAAGCATTTAACACGTTTACTTTCCTTGATATTAAGTCTAATGTTTATGACCTCAGTACTACATCGGTAACCATAAAGTCATGATTATAATCTATACTGTATAGTAATGTACATTGTATGCTAATCACGAGATTTTGATTGTTCCAGAAAAAAACTTTTTAAACGTTTAAACATATTTTATTATTCAGCAATTTCAAGTCAATTTTCATACAAAACAATTAAAGAATCAGATCGGAAGCAAAATGTTTATTAAGACCTTCATCAGCATAAAATATAAAAAATATCAAACTTCAGGAATTCAGTCATTTTTTGAGCTTGTGTAGTATAATAATCAAAGCAATACAGTAAAGCTTACTTATGACGAACTCTGATAAGAAAAAAAAGGCTTAATACAAAATAAAAATAATTCCCTGACTACTTCCTTCTTTATTTTTATGGACCCTCACCCGCTTAAGATAAAATCGGAGTAGTGAAAATCGGCTAGGACAAAAGAATTTGCAGGTCCCTATACTTAAGTTTACCTGTAAAATGTTTCGGTTAACACAAAATAGCCCGTCATTATCATAATTTGACAAGTGTTCACAAACACAGCGCTCCTTGTTGCTTTAATGGCTATCACAGCACCCCACTATATGTACGTCTTTATGTAATTATGCTATTGATATCAATTAAGGAAGTATCGTGTGAGTGATAAAGGCATGTTATGCACATACATGCATTATATTCTAATTACCCTAACCTACAATGATATCCTGTTGAATATTTCTTGTTGCATTTAAAATCCTCGCGTCATTGATATTGCTCAGGCCATATCATAATGTATAGTCTGTCGAGAAGGGTAAAAAGAAAGGCCATATCACTTGAGAAAATATACAAATTTTTAAATAGAATAAAAAGGAAAGAAGAAAGTTGAAATTGCCAGTGACTTTTTCATAAGTTCTTCATAGATATAAACATGTATATATGTACTGAATATTAATATAGTTTTCCATGAATATCATACATTGATATAGAAAATTTGTAAAACAAGGTCATATCTGTTTTTATTTCACAATTTATCCTATTTTGCTACCATTCATTTATACTTGGTGGAATTTATAAAAATAACATATATTAACTGCGTCTTTTTACATGAATTCTTATAACTTTCGGGAGTATATCTAATTTCACTATATGCAAACATTTATAACGAAATTTTCGTTATAAGTATTGACGTAGTAGTCGTGTTGACGGTATTTACATTAAAAATTTCTTGAAAAGATGGTTTATTTTGATAATAAAAAAATATCGATTTAAAGCCTATTACCTACAGGTTAGAAATGCTTTCAGATACTTTAAATCTAGTCTACTTGTTATCAGATTAATGAAAATCGTATCACTATGTCACCTAAATTATACAGTATACATGTATACACATTTGTTTTTCTTTCGCCTTATTTCAGACTGGTATGCGGCATCACAAGCTCTTGTAACATTCGGATTCTTTGGTATCAACGTCGCCCTGTTTTTAGTCGTACTCTACATTTTTGTATCCGCCTGTGCAAAAAATGGCGAGATCGCTTTAGCTTCAGCGATTGTGTGTATCGCTACAGGTTGGTAGTATTTTTCAGGCCATAAACTTGCAAATTTATTAATGAGACATTTCCATTTTAGAGTTGATGTGCTATTAGTCACGCATGTATAAGAATTTATTTAATGACGTGAAATATAAATCCCCCCAAATGTTTATTATGTTTTTTTTTTTCTCAAATACAATGTCGATATTGTGTTAGTATGAAGTGCTTTACGTATGGCTGTGAAACATCAATTAATTCACTATATTTGAAAAACGTACCGCAACATATATATTACAAGTGGCCTGATGGGGAACTTACCGCCCTACCGAGAGACTTGCGTCTCATACCAACACCAATAGGCCGTTTCACTCCGAACTCAGACCTTAAACTACATAAACCAGCGAACACGCTGGGTCAAATTCCACCAACAATTCTTAGCGCTCAGTAATACTCATTTACTTAGTGGCGAATTTCCTTCTTATTGTTTCTCTTTTAGAAATACCGAAATATTTCAATTCTCTTCAAATATTATTAGTTTTAAAGAATAATTGATTTCGGCTTAGTCATTTACTTGAATATTCTATAAAACAGAAATGGTGTCTATACCTAGTTTAAGAATTCAAGTATTACTTAGCGCTAAGTATTGTTGGTGGAACTGTAGCCTGGGGTCCGTTTCACTAAACTTTGTACGAAAGAAAATCTTGGTAAGCAAAAATTCACAGATGTAAAATAATATTTTTCCTGTGAATTTTTCTTTACAAAAAGTGTTGTGTTTGTAAAATGCAATAAATTGGGTGGTTTCTTCATGTTTTATTGAGAAAATAAGACATTAGTAGACACTGTGTAAAACAACAGACTTACGACTAAGATCAAATTTTTTCGAACGAAGTTTAGTGAAAAGGGCCCCTGGTGTATAGTTTCATACGTTGTACAATGGGAAATAAACATACACTTGAGATTTTCCCTAGTCATTTTTGGACCGTTTAAATCAGCAAACTATACTGGTTATTGCTATCGTCTATCATCATAGTAAAATATCGGATCATACTTTTCATAAATTATAAATTCATAAGTTTGGAACAGGAAAAAAAACCCCACACATATATTTTGTAAGCGATGTCAACTTTGTTATGTGATATTTAATGAATTTCGAACATACACTTAACTCAATCGTGAAATTATCAGCATGATTTGTTGGCTCTTCTCTTAAAACGATATTTCTCTTTTGCCTGAGTTTAACAAATAAATAAAAAAGTGAAAAAACGTTCTGCATGAAAATTTGACCCCCCCCCCCAATGTAGTGTTATACTCGTAGTATCGAATAATAACATACGTATCTTCTTTTTAAATGTAGTTTTTAGCTCACCTGAGCATAGCTCAAGGTGAGCTTTTGGGATACTTAATTGTCCGTCGTCCGTCAACAATTTTGATGTTTACACACTAGAGGCCACAATTTTGACCCAATCTTCCTCAAACTTGGTCAGAATGTTTGTCTTGATAATATCTTAAACCCTTTCGAAAATGGGTCAGGTTGGATCAAAAAGTAGGTCAGTAGGTCAAATCTTAGAACAATCTTGTTTACACACTAGAGGCCACAATTTTGATCCAATCTTCCTCAAACTTGGTCAGAATGTTTGTCTTGATGATATCTTGAATCCTTTCGAAAATGGGCCAGGTTGGATCAAAAAGTAGATCAGTAGGTCAAATCTTAGAAAAATCTTGTTTACAAACCAGAGGCCACAATTTTGATCCAATCTTCCTCAAACTTGGTCAGATTGTTTGTCATGATGATATCTGAACCTTTGAAAATGGGTGGGGCTGGACAGAAAAGTAGGTCAGTAGGTCAAATCTTAGAAAAATCTTGTTTATACTCTGAGGGCAACATTTTTGGTCCAATCATCCTCAAACTTTGGCAGAATGCTTGTCATGATGATATCTTTTGTGGATGGGGTCAGAAAATTCCTGAACATTGTTTCACCTCATCATCTTTATTCTTAAGCAATCTGTTTTGTGCAGGCAATGAATGATACTTTTCTCAGGTGAGCGAACTAGGACCATCTTGGCCCTCTTGTATAATTATGCTATGTAAAAATTAAACCTGATAATTATAAATCTAATTAAATTCATTTTTGCACATTACAATATTCACATATGAAAATGTATACGTGTACCATAATAATTAAGACTTTACAACATTGGTTGACTAGTAAATATGGTTCAACATTAAAACTACACACATATCAATTGAAGATAAATATATGTTACATGTACTGGAGGCACAAAAAGTCAGTGTTACACGATAAATAATCGCCTCAGGACGTATACTAAATGTTTTCACTCATCTCTCCGTGCTGCAGGACTGACTCGCAATAATCATGCTGGGCACGCGCACAAACCGAAGAACTTATAAATTTGATATTGCCATATATGGCTTGGGAGGAAAAGAAAACCCTGAAAGAAAAAAAAACGAACGTTGATACAGTAAATCGACCTGTTGTTACGTTTTTTTTTTTTTTTAAAGTAAATGAATCTCTTCCTATTTGTAAGTAAGCCACGGCCATGACGTCATGTACACTGGGTACATGTATACGACGCGTTATAAGTTTTATGACTGATCTTTGCCGTACATTAAGTTCGTTTTACAGTTTCCTGATAACGTATATGACTATTTTTTCCAGGCTTAAGGAAAATCATGTCACCTTCGCGGCTCGGGAGTCCTAATTTTCCTCAGTAACATACACTATCAGGACACTTTAACTAATGGCGTCAAAGTCACCTGCATATTGGGACGGTAGATAAGACAATGCCATGACGTTACTGTCGTCAGAAACCCGGAATAGGTCCCAATGCCCAATGTAAGATTCCATGTGTTGTTTTTATCTGAAGGGGACCGATAGTATGATCCGACGATCTGACTTCAATTACGGTCATCATTCACTATATTTAAATTGATTTTTAGATGAAATTTCACCAACTTTTCTGATCTAAATATGGAAGGATTCACTGATAAAAGTGTTTCCTTTGAAACCCCACACAGCTGCGTAATTCAAATATAATCTGTTGCTAAACTTGATTTTATCACTCTAATACATATGAAAAATACATGTAGCTAAATTAAAAAAAAAAAATATATATATATATATATACTTATGCATATGACATAATAATTATGTGGCGTTTTATAAGTATCCATGCGTTATCTAAGGGTAATCTCGCATTCAAAATATTTATCATATCTGTCTGTCAAACTTAAAAAAATCATCAGATATGAGCTATTATTGGTTTTTTATTACATTCATTGGCAGACAAATATCAACAACTTTTTATAATTCTTCCCGGCGGTTCTTGGCTTGAGTCAGTACTTTGTACGTGCGTGTTTAGGTCACGAAACAGTCTTGCTCCCAACGTGTTTCGATCCAAAAACCTTCGGCGCTCTTTTGTATTTAAGTGACTGTTTATTATCACAGGAATAATTTAATATTTATGCTGAAATTATACTTCATACCTCAATTGTTCACTTTCTAAGGGTCAGTCCGGTGGCCGAGCGGTAAGAGCGTCAGCCCCGTTACAGGGAGGTCGTGGATTCGCTCCCCGGCCGCAATATACCTTTGTAGTTAAAATAGTACTGGTGTATCATCCTTGTGTTCGACGCCCGGTACATAAGAGTAGTCCATGACTTGTCCCGGTGACAGAATGGTTAGAGCGTCCGCCTCGTATCGGGAGGCTGTGGGGTCGATCCACTGCTGCGACATATCATAGTCGTTCAAATGGTACAAGTCAGCATATAAGGGAAGTCCCAGGACTGTTTGGCCTGGTATCAGGATAATGTGATAATGTGAGGTCACTTGTCTGCGGCGTGATGCACTATTTCTGGTTCATGTAGTCAAGACGTTAAACCAAAGAAAACAAACAAATCACTTGATGAAAGTGGAGTTTTCAATAATGCTTGCAATCAATTCAAATTTTAAAAGGGCATGTCACCTCTCAACGTACCCAGGATCGTGTGCTAACTTGATTTGTTTAAACCGCCATAACGGGACCATAATTACGGTAATAAAATTTGAAATGCATAAAAACCTCGCCCTTTATACACTTAGGGCATTATAAGATTTATGAGGGGATAAGCTGAGGGAGTTTTAATAGGACCCACATGAATGCTGGGCATGTATTTTATTCGATTTCATTACCTTTAGCGGGGGGAATCTTGCTGGGACCATCTCAATAAGTTCTATTCATGTGATACAACAAATGCTAACAATTGATGCAATATTTTCTTTCATATAAGACTAGAATGTGATTTTAGTAAAACAGTTTAACGATAATCGATTTGCTGTTTACATGGGAAGTTGTATATCGACTGATTCATACTTGCTGCCGATCATTGAAGCAGTCTTTCTCTCGACCAGTCTCTTAAGGATCTCGCTCGACGGGGCGATGAACAGATTTTCAGCAGTATTGATTGATAAGACATTACAAACAATTTCAATTTACCGCTTCACAAATTCGTGCAGTGCACGCAATGAAAACAAATGTGCATAAAATAACCTGCGGGTATGTACAGTGACCCAGGGCGGGGCTGAGCGTAGCAGAACAAATAGGAAACAGGAAACAAACAACAACTAACAATAAAAATATTTAATTTCATTCCGTTTGACACAGATAATAACATATACGACGATTTTTGGAAGTATATGTGTACTCAATAACATATTTAAGCATGATCTCATAAATCATTGAGAAAATAAAACACCTCAAACAAACAAACAAACAAACAATTAAATGAACAGCAGCATAGACAGATAATATACAATGTTTGATTTCGGAAGTAATTATATCTTAGGCGACTGTTTGCAACCAAAAACAATACATTTCTGAAATAAAACAAATAAATAAATAAATAGATATATAAATAAATAAATCAACAAAAGTCTAGTGTACACTTTCTTTTGTACTGATATTTTTAAGCGAATTCTATAATCATAATGGACTCAAAACTTCTCAAGGTCACGTGACCTTATATTATCACCTCTGCCCTTCCTCCACTATAGTTTACTCATATATTCAGTCATGAAGAGTCTTGACAAGAGTTTAATCATCTCCCTACCCTGTTGTCATTTTATCATTAACATACTCGACCATATTTGTACCATCAATAACCGTTCTGTTGTGTTAAACGCAAGACATGATTTATTCTTAATACCTTTATTTTTTTGCCATAAATCATGCTTTGTCGAGCCGGGCTCTAGTGAACTTATAAAAGAACAATAAACAATTCGTTATTTCTTATAGATAAGAAAAAGTTTTTTTTTCTTTTCTGTTCATACCAATAAAGTTAGATAAATGACCTCTCAGTCTGCCAATGCAGCTGTTAAATATTTAAGAAAATATAGGATTATAAAATTGTACAAAAATGAATCAATTCTTAACACGTTTCGTTAATTATAATTAAAAATCAGTACTTTTTAATAGCATGTCTATTTAATTATTCATAATAAATAGTATATAATGGTGGATACATGCATGTTCCCTGAATTGGATTAAGTTATCTGTATGGTATAAGAATTGAATATAGAAAATATATAGTAAGTAAATTACACCAAAGTTAAGAAATATGGTAAACTCGAAGTGGATATATCAAACTCACTGGTATATTTAGCAATTTTGAATAGCCAATCTGTCCCTTCTAATATACACCCATATGTAAACATCAATTAAGTTCATCTGGAACCGAGGAGTTCGTTACAAACGGAGTTTACTAGTTGTTATGTTACGCTGTTTTGTGAGTAGGACCCTGGGATATATTTGGAACTATGAGATATTTTGTTTTCCATTGTCAATCCATATCTTACCATTGCAGAATATGTTCCTTTACTTCAGGTGTTCTGTACTTGATCGGGTGTATAGTGTATGGTGCAGAGTTCGATGACGACTTCATTGAGCCTGCCGACTCGGACCCTACCTGGCCGGACTATAAGCTCGGCTACTGTTTCGGTCTGTCCATCGTGGCCCTTCTGCTCGAGATTGTAGCCGGAGTCCTCATGATCCTGGACTCAAAGAAAGGTGGCACGTCCCCGTCATCCTAGCACCGAGTCAAAATTAACATTTCAAGACTGATTTTCATTTTTAGACTATTAGAAATAGTTATGCATACACATTTTATCTATATTGTAGATACTTTTTAATAAGATTCGTCATAGTTAAAGAGCATCATCAATGTATTATGAAATAACTGTCAACGCTGCCACTGCATTTGTTTCCGAGATGATCCGAATGTACAGCGCAACATCAACCGGAATACCTCGGCGATGAAGGCAATTTCAATTTAACTCCTATCAGGGGAGATAACTACTGTTCGCATAGGAGACGTCGAACTCCACACAGGTGATCTCCCTACAACTGTAAGGGGAGGTAACTACTGCGTGGAATTTATGGAGTATGAACATATGAGTTATTTATACATGTGCAGCTGAATTGTTTGTTTTATATTGTAAGTAAGCATAAATTAACATGCACTTTTGAATTAAAAAAATCTGAAATTTGAATGAATATTTTCTGAGAGAGAGAGAGAGAGAGAGAGAGAGAGAGGGGGGGGGGGGAGAAAGAGAATTCCGTATAAGAAAATGATATACACAAATATAAAAATCAAATATACAATTCACCAGCACAATATATATGGGCCATTAGACATCACCTTTATTTCTTTATTTTTTCCTTTGAATATAGAATGCATACATATGTTCTTTTTCTTTACATACGGGCTACGGACATAAAATCGGACATTCTTAATACACCGTGGTTGTAACGTTTACTATTTTAATAAAAATGATCTGAATGCCTTTTCATAAAGCCACAGTGTGTTTTAGCCGGGAAAAAAATATTTTTCAAATTAAATGTTTAATTAAGCCCACATGACATATTCGCCCGGAAGTCTTAGTTGATCAGAACAGAACAAAACAGAACAATTTTATTGGCATAAAATATCACATATTTATACCAAAACATTACATCAAAAGACATGAATGCATGCGTAATTAATAGATGCATAACATGAACATTTTTAGAGAAGTATATATATATATCCATTAAAGTACGAGTCTTCAAAATTTATCTGCAATTAAAAAGTACAATGAAATTTGGTTTTAAATAAAACTCAGATTTATGACAAAAATACCAATAACTACAGTACATCTGAAGTTGCATTAATAATGTTCAGACAGGGCAAACTAGTGAGATGGGAGCAGCTTGTTCTGAAACACACTTCATTAAAACCACGGATGTCTCGGTGTACATGGGGTGTTTCAGAATTTCATGGACTTTCTATAGACTGAATAAGTATTGACACACGGTAGTAGGAGATAGGAAGAAAATCCATGAACTTTTGAAAAATCCCTTGTATGTTAATTTTATGCGGTCATTTTTCTGAGCTAATATAGAACGAGACAGCCACAATTTGGATTTATTCTAATAGAATCTTTCCTGTAAATTAGGGATTTCTCAAGGTCTTTCAGTGATGAAATTAAAACTGAATTTATATGTTGTAAGTGCATTCGGATTTAGGTATAACATCTATAAGATACTGGGACTTTGAGCTTCTGTTATTACTCGGACATTTCAGGTTTAAAACACGCACAGCTGGCATACGGTATTGATATTCATCAGACTAGAGTGCAGACAATATGGTTGATTTAGAAGTTCTCAATATAATGAATGGATGTCCATATACGGTCAAAAAAACAAACAAAACAAAAACAGCATTAACACAGGGATAAGCCGCCATTACATAACCCAAATCAAAACGTTAATACCATGAGAAAGCGTCTCGGAAATTATGTATAGGTTAATGTTTGTTATCGGCGCAGCCGAGCGAGCGGTTTAAGTTGTTAAACCCTCGATAACAAACATTAACCTACTTAATGTATGGAATTCTGATTTGACGTGTATTATCCAAGTCCATCTCTACACGCATGCGCACGAAGATTGGTGGTATATACGAGGTTACCCATTAAACCAAGTGGTTTATCGAGTTAAACCGATCGAAAAATTTTGAAAAATACTGCAATCTCATTGGTCAAAATATAATTCCATATATTCACTCAAGATCAAACATATCAGTTTGTCTATTTGATAGGTTTAACGTTCCATCGACACTGTTAGTCATTTCGAGACTATGTCTATTAGAGACTATTTCATAAATTGTTGCCACACGGCATTGTCACGCCGTAAGCCTCTGTCACATTCAGAGTATTGTCGTAGTTGACCGTAATGGAGAATATTAGTTATGTATGGAATTATATTTTGAGATTGCAATATTTTTCAAAATTTTCAATCAGTTTAACTCTATTAATGGGTAACCTCGTATATACCACCAATCTTCGTGCGCATGCGTGTAGAGATGGACTTTGATAATACACATCAAATCATAATTCCATACATTAGGTAGGTTATTAATGTTTATTATCAAGGGTTTAACAAGTTACGCCGAGCTTATGCGGTTTAATTTGTTAAACCCTCGATAACAAAACATTAATGTATGGAATTATATTTTGACCATTGAGCTTCCAGTATTTTTCAAAATTTTAGATCGGTTTAACTCGTTAAACCATTTGGTTTAATGGTAGGTTACCCATTAATCTTTGTGCGCGTGCGTGTAGAGATGTACTTGGATAATACACGTCAAAACATAATTCCTTTAGTTAAGTAGGTTAGTGTTTGTTACCGAGGGTTTAACAAGTTACAGCTCGCTCGGCTGCGCCTCTCAAACTTCGTTTGCGGGGGGTATATTAAATAAGGAGGAGTTACAAACAAGTTGCAGAACCGTCCATTTTATGTATGTAGGAGAAATAAAACAAACTCAATGATACTAGAAGAGATTTAATAATTGTAACATGAACATGCTAACACATTTTCCTATGAAATAATTTGCAAGCACATTTTCATAAGACTAATGTCTTGACTAAATGTAGTTAATAATTAACAAAATATCTTAAGTTCAACCGCGTTATAAATTCAACATCTAGTAATAGAATTGAAAAGTCCAAGGTGCACACGTTTGTAGATGGTTTTGTCACTTGTAGCACGAGGTTCCGTAATTTCAACTTTACTTTTAGTAGAGCTTGGACAGTTTGTATCGAGGTGGTGTTGAAGTGTGCCTATATCCTCAAAAGCTTTTTCAGTTTCTTGTAGTCGTTAGACATCCGGCGTTTACCTGTTAAAGGAAATATCCATGGGGGTAATTTCAGATAACCTGCAGACAAGCAAATCGAGTTCGTCGTCAATTTCTAACGAGCTGAACCAGATTTAAGGTAGAATGAAGATTACATATATATAGTACCTCCTTGCTTTCAATAATCACATTTGTTCAAAAACCTCCCGACAAACATTCGGGGCGGGAATATGTCCGTTTTGGCGTAATTTTTATCATATATTAAGGGCGTATGCTAAAGCTTACCATTGCCAGGTTTTGGACATGGTAAATGTAACTTTCTGGTAATCCAAATTTTCGGATGTACGATCGACAATGTCAGCGCTACTATGCCTCAAGAATTGCTGTGCCTATTAAGAGTATTTACAACGCTTATAACTGAATATGTCGTCAAGACAGACGAAAACAAGGAAATGCGTCTCTGCTACACTAATGCCTCACCGGCATATGGTCAGAACCAAATATTTGCTTGTATTTTTAAATTTATCCTGTACATCTGTATCAATTTTCATGATATTATGAACAATTCATAAGCTTCATATTTATAGAAAAATTCCGGGTTTTGGAGATGGGTATCAATTTATTTTCCCCGCAACAGGTACAGCAGGGGTCGGGGGACCATCCCAAGCTGACTTTACAATAATAATAAAAAATTATATCAATATACATGCATAAAAACTCCCGAAAGCACGCACATCTATACACAGTTTATTTAACTACAGTATTATCAAACACAGATCACCATGTAGATAGAAAAAAATGTCATTTGATTTCATAATGCATATTAATTTAATTTTCTTTTAGAATAAGACAAATTCTAATTTTATTTAATTGTAAGAAAAAGGAACACAAAATGACTTGATATCAATCTTATGAAATTTCATCCATGCCAAGCCAGAGGTTTTAGAGATAAAGTGCAGACAAGATTGGCCAAAAATACAAAGGTCCAAAACTATGACAATCCGACCCAAACATTTGAGGGTCAAGAAGAACCAGAGACAGTTGCCACCAGTGAAGTGTTGGCGACGGCCACAAACATATCAGAGAACAAGATGTGTTCGAAAACCACTATGCCCTCGTCTGAGCAGGTCAGATGTCAAATAATTGATGTCAACTGAAAGCCATTCATGAGTGGAGTAAGTATGTCAAATATATGGACTTTACTCGATATAGTAATGGAGTAATGCGAATGAGAAAAAAACAACAAAAAATAAAGGAACTATTTAAAAAAATAGAACCCATCAGAGTTCTGTTTCATGATCATTACATTTCCGCTACTCACTATTTATATTTAAAGTTTCAAATCAAAACCTTAAATAGTTCAAGAGTTCATGTTTTTGATTCTTGGTTACTGCACTGATCCTACTTGCTATCGTATAAAGTACTTACGGTCTTTTGTTTATGAGTTTTCCTCCACAAAATAAAGGGAGATAATGAAAAACCAGATTTGACAGTTGTGGTTCTCAGTCGCACTAGTCCTAGTTGTATATTTAAGTATACAGTAAATAAGTAATTCTATGGACAAATTCATTGTAAAATTAAATAAAGGGAGGTAATTCAAAAACTGGCATATAAGAGTTACGGTTTTTGGTTACTGCACTTCCCAATCTCACCATCTATTTATATTTCGAGTTTCAAGTCAATACTTGTATAACTTATGCGTTATGCTCCCGACAAATATTGAAAAAAAAAGGGGAGGTAATTCCAAACTTGGGTCAGATAGAGTTATGGTTCATAGTCACTAGTTCTAAATATTTTGTCTGATACTTTTATATTACGGATAAAAAGACAGAAAACATGTTGCCATTAATATGCGTTTTAGATTCATGAAACTGTATATATAAATGCAAGACAAAGGGAACTTTACCAACAGTTATTGGGGTAAGACTTTCTTTATTACCTGTATAAAACTAATGGAAACGATGAATATTTTAGGCAAAAATGATTTACTTATACAACAATGGAATAATCTATCTGGTGTAATGGAGTAAGATTGTTTGATAGCGAGAAAAGGGTTTAGATGGTCAGAGACTTAAATTATAGACCTGTCTATATATGTATATATGCCGAGTTAAAACAAATGTAATAAAAATCTCAATGCGCATACATCAATCAAAACCATCAGTAATCAGTTACAAAAGTTAAGCAAAAAGTTGTCCTGATTTTCACTGTTTTTTTTAAAATTATATTTTAGTTTATTTTCCTTTATTAAGTACGTTTGGTTTATAAACCATATCCTTGTTTATGATTAAAAAAAAGCTTTATGTTGGAAATCTAAAACTCCTGTAGAATACACTTAAAATGGTTAATAATATTTTTTAATATATATTGTATTCAATTTGTGTATAAATGTACGGTATGTAGTGGTATGCCCTCGACTCTTACATACCAATTGACGAAGGAAATAAAGTTTATCTTTCAAAACAAAGAAAATGTTTGATCCATTAGCAGCCGTTAAAAATATTTAAAAAAATCTATTAGTGTTTCTTAAATAACAAGAGCTGTCAGAAGACAGCACGCTCGACTATTCAAAATGCTTGTTGGTAAATCAAATTAAATCTATTTCACGTTTTGCCCTTCTTATACCCTGTATATAATAATTGTCAAAAATGATATACCTTGATATGGAGTATCTAAATAGGTTTATGAAGTCCAAGATCAATCCCATGCCTAATTACTGAGACATAAGCATAATAACACTGTGCATGCATAACTAACCAAGTATCCAAGATAGGAAAGGGCCATAATTTGCATAAAATTCAGTCTAAGAGTTATCTTCCTTGGTTTTCAGATGCCCCTGAACACACCTAAACTTTCTAGTCAATACCATAAACAAATATATATATATATATATAAGCTGGATTGAAGCTTGCATGCAAAACTTTAACCAGAATGTCTAAGTAAAAAGTGGCCCTAATCTGCATTATATTCAGTCAAAAACTATCTGCCATTATAGTATGATACTATTGAACACATTAAAGACAGTTTCAAATCAAACCCATGCCTATTTACTGAAATATAAACATGAAATTCTTTTCATGCAAAACTTAAAACCAAAATTTCTAAGTTAAAAAAGGGGCCATAATTTGTAATATATTCCATCAAGAGTTATCTACCTTGGTTGTCTGATGCCCCTGAACATATTTATTTACTTTCAAGTCAGTACCATGAATGTTTTTGAGATACAAGCTGGATAGTAGCGTGCATGCAAAACTTTAACCAAAAGCTTCAACGCAAACGCCGACGCAAGGGTGACTACAATAGCTCTCATTCTTCGAATAGTCGAGCTAAAAACGTTTGAAAAGTAAAATGATTTGATAATTTGCTTTTTCAAATATTAAATGTTTAATTTCAGTAAAATATGTACCCGAGGATATTGAAACTATTTAAACAGATGATTGCGAACTGTTACGAGTTATCTTGCAGTATGTGCGACTTCTATTTCGTTGATTTTGCTTTCATTCCACTTTAACAAATGAATTATTGAACTTTTTTTTTTTATCAAAGACGGCCACAGTGAAAATATCAGCGTAGCATAAAAACTAGCACGGTGACCTATCTTCGTCGTATTCACACTCGTATTTACATACAGTACTGTGTGTGAAAATCAATACTTAATCTTGCATTTTCGTTACAAAAACGATTCCAACTGGTTCATGTTGCTGCCCGTTTCAATTTTATTACATTGTATATTTGGATAAGGTTTTAATGTAAGATTCGATTACTTTCTATCAGTAATCTAAAATTCAAGACCTCCGACATACCTGGTTGCGGACAATCAACGTTGGCCGAATGGTCACAAGTCTTCGCTTCATCATTCCACAAGGTGCCAGGGGGACAGGTCATAATTTGCCAAACAAACTGACCAGCACTATCACCAGGTTTACACTGGTAGAACTTGTCACAATGATCCGGAACTGGCTCCATTTCGTTCCATTCGCCGAAACTGCAGACTGAAAAACGATTCAGTTATCGCGTCGCTTTTATAATACAAAAAATGTCCTTAAAAATACGTTCCATATATAGGTATCGTAATTATATCATACATAGTTTTCTTTCTATCCTGAAACTAATCTTTTCTTTTCTAGAAATTCACACTTATCAACATGTACACGAAGAAGCATAACATTTATTTACTGTAAACACCACGAAAATTTCTGTAAAATTACAGAAATCATTGAAGTTTCCGGGGGAGTTGCTCACACAAAGTATTGCAACGTCCTATGTTCCCCGTTTTCTTCGAGCTCTAATAACGACTTTTATAGCGAAGAAAAGTGGTCTTACATAGACAATATTTATGTCCCATTTGAAGCAAATATCAATCTGCAAGATTTAGCAGATAATCCATACATTTAACTGGCAAATGAACAAAATTTCACAAACTAAAGACAGAAATGACAAACAAGGCATTTAGTTTTCACAATAAATAATCAAGTAATATCCTTTCCGAAATCTTGTCGGCCATATTTGTTAACCAGGTTACTGCGCGAGGCTCCATTGAAGAGTACCTCCTTTTGCCTCGAAACCAATTTTTGCAGTAACTGATCGCATACAAATCGGTACATTGAAACTCATTGAAAATATTTGTATGAGCAACCCGCCTCAAGTGTGTGACCAACTCGAGCCTGCCCAATATTTTACTTCACTGTATTGCCGTATTGTTCTTTGAGTAAGAGGAGAATATTCTTGAATAGAAGACGGTTTTTATTTCTTCTGGAAAATGATAAAATTACATCTCAACCATGAACTATTGAGGCTTTACAGTGATAAAGTGAAGTTCAGCATATGCTGCAACGATAAAAAGTGTCAAAATCTATGTTCCGTTGAGGTTTAAAAAATCGTAAATCTTAGTTAATAGAGTTAATAGAGGTTTCAAGATCATGTATTTATATACATGTGTCAAAAACCTGGATTTATGTAAGTATTTTCCCAGAAATCCTTATCTGAAATCTGATCCTGTGGGGTATACATAGACAATTGGTCCGAATCACGCAGTAGATTTGATTAATATCATAAGACTAGCCTTACATGTGTGAAAAAAAAAAACTAATAAAAACCTATTGTTTAAGAATAATGCAAAGAAATTATTATTTGATTGAATTCTTATATGTAGAATTGTTATAGCTTATACACTGCCCACACTAAGCATATTGATTATACTGGCAAGACAATGTTCTTATGTAAGGAAGATGTTTTTGGTCAGATTTTATTTTATGAATTCAACATTTGGAAATAGGACCAATATCCTATTTAAGCATAGTTTTATACCCAAGGCTGGGCCTCAACTTCATTTTAATAGTTGTGCTCATTGTCCATATATTAGGATGGAATTGCGATCACAATGTCAGCATTACTGTTCGTCAGTGATGGGCATCTACAATGCTGTCATTGGATCATAACGTTAACACTATTACGTAACTACATGCACGTCGTTAAAAATGATGGAAAGGAGAATAAAACAAAATAAAAACCTGTGTAACAAATTTTAAACTGGTTTTCTTTAGCATTAGGGATTCAGGTTACAAGGGATGTTGCTTCTGCATAACTAAACGACCAATAGATTCTATCCTTTTGATCAAGCAGCCTTTTAAATATTTTTAAGAAAATAAAATATTTGACGTTTTCTGCAGAAAAAAAATGATTGAAGATCAAGCCCTCAGTAAATTCAAGTAACGTAAATGACCGATATATGCATGAAAATGCCCCCTTCCCCCCTAAAATGGCCTCCCTTTTTTCAATGTTACCCTTATGTGATGTGACTTTAAAGTATTATCATTATAAGACATTTGGACTGCTGCCGTGTGTATAAATTCAGACAAGATTTTCATGCAAAATGTCAAAATGCTAAAATAAACTTTACTGGAATCATTAACTGATATTACCAGCTTACTACTGTAAATAATAGTCCATGTGTTAAAATAATTTATCCATTTCAGTGGCAACCGGGAGTTTTGCGCTTTTACACGTGTTATTCAAACCGGTGTTTACACAATACCTATCTAATTTACATAACAAGACCAGGCGGGGTAAGTTGCATTCAAAAGTAGTTTCAATACGTTTCGGTGTAATTTTCACTGAATTTGTATGCAACCGGATGTTACTAATATAAGTATCGTGACAGAGGAAGATACTCTTTAGGTGCCTCGCGAAGTAACATGGTAAACAAATATGGCCGACATGGTTTTGGATTTTCATATTCAGAATGGAGAATACTTAAATGCTGATTAAATGTGTACAACAAAATGTTTGTCATTTCTGTGATTTTTAAAATTAATGTTCATATGCCAGTTAAATGCATTGATTATTTGCTAAATATTGCAAACTGATATTAGTTCCAAATTGAAGATAATATAAATATCATCAACGTTAGACGCCATCTTGAAAACAATTTCTCGCAACAGAATAGTAAGGTCGTTACATAGAACACGAAGAAAACGGGAATATGTGACGTTGCAACACTTGTCTGAGCAACTCGGCCCCGATACGATTATGGACGTTTTCTTTTTTGGCTTTTTCATCGAAATTAGGTCAAAAGTCAACTGCATAATGAAGAAACCCATCCATTTAAGAAACTGTCCAGATATTGAAGCAATCAAATAAACCAGTTATAGCAGATTATCCAAAAGGAAAACCTGTCCAGATGCCGCTTTTTCCATCAAAAGTATGTTAAATGTTAAGGACAAAGTTACAAGGTCAACTGCATAATATAGAGGTCCATCCACTTAAACAACTGTCTAAATATTGAATTAATCCAAAGATGGACAAAGTAATATAACATTGTGTTTATACATATCAAATACTTTACACAGTACTACATATATGCATGATGAAATGGGGATTTCTGCAATTCATGTTTTTGTTCAGTATGTCATTCGATCAAACTGACTCCATGCTCACGACAGGACAACCATTAACAAGACAGCGCGGCCCACTTTCTGAGTGCTAGATAGTATAATGTTAGCCGTTACTATTTTTTAGCTTTGACAAACATTTCAAGAGTCCGAAAACATGGGGAGTCAATTCCCTTGTTTTAGTACTTAATGATATAAGAAATTGTAAAACATTAACCTAAAATACTCCATATAGAAAAGTAAAGAAAAGTTTAAGTTGAAAAGGGACATCACTGTACAAATATGCATTTAAGAGTAACATGCCCTTTTCAAATGTTTTCCAACTTTGAAAGTGATCAAGTATTCCAACCTTGATGGAAATATGTTTGATAATTTTTAGGAATTGACCTAACCAATCGAATGCTAGTATTCCGAAGTTGAAAAGGTATAGTACAAAAAATGTTGAAAAAGGGCCATTTCTTGCAAAAACACTGAATTTGCCAACTAATGACAGGAATTGGCTAGATCGTTGTAACTCATTTTTGAGTCTCTTTTCTATCATTTTGACAAAAACTATGCGTTAAAATGGTCAGCTAACGCTTTCCTTTCATATACATAGCATTACATTAAGCATGTGTTTTCATGCGACTATGGGAAAATAGCCGGTGGTGCTTAGCAAACTTTAGTAGTATATATTTGGCCCCTTTTCAGTCTTCTATATCACAAATTTTAAAGGTTTCAAGTAAGAATTAATCACAAAATACTTCCTCCTAACAAAGAGTTACATCTTAGACATGTTAACTCTTTCCCTCAGAGGAACCATGAAAAGACCTATGCGAACAGCATAAAACTAGATCAGCCTGCGAGTTACTCGCAGGCTGATCAGGTTTTATGCTGTTCGCTGCTCCTCAGGTCTGGAAATAAGGATTTTGTAATTATATTTGGTAAGGTTTAACTGTGGTTTTCTGCAGATCAGGCTTTATGTGGTACATACTGAGTGCGTCAAAATTAGTCTATACGTGGGAAAGGGTTAAAAGACAGTCCAGGAAGAAACACGGATACACAGACTCTGGTCCTGTCCCAATACACAGGGAATAATATGCTCATTTAAAACCTGGTTTTCATCCAACATAGATCTTAATTTTACAAAACTGAGCTTTATTTTTTATATTGTTGAGGATATATTTTTTGCTGATCAATATGTTTTACTCGACATGAAATATTAGATTTCAATATATAAATCCTACAAATTCCCCCCCGATACCCCTCAGAATGCATCTCCGTCATCCTAGAATAATTTTTTCCGGGGTAGCATGCCCTCTGATATCACAATCATGTCTTTAGCGCCCCCCCCCCCCCCTCCACAACACACAATTCTGGATCCGGGCCTGCTACCGACGACATATGTACATGTATATGACATACCTCTTTGACAAAAGACATTGTCTTCGTGCTCACACATCTGCAGGGCGTTGTCCCATCTAGTGCCTGGAGCACAGGTAAGAACCTGCCAAATGAGACCTCCTCCCCCGGGGCTACAGTGATAATACTGTTCACACTCGCCTGGGACCGGCTTGAATAAATCCAATTCAGCCTGCGAACATGGTCCTGGTACAGATATCAGTAACGTCTTAATAATTTGATAAAATTGTGTTTTTTTTTCTCTTAAGGTGTTATTCACGTAAATTAAATCATGAGATTCACTACTTAAGACAGTTTCCCCTTCACTCTCCATGTAACAGGTCGTCCAACCTACTCCCCCTCCCCGAAACAAGAAATATCTTTAAAAAAAAAGATATTTGGCGTAGCTAAAAAATTGTCAGTTGTAACCGGTTTAACAGATTAAAACTATCGTAAAGTTGGAAACGTTAGCAAAAATGTTTATAAATGCCAAGATTATTGGAGTTATTGTGAAGCCTATATAACAAACGGATTTAATTTACAAATTAAAAAAAAATCTACCAACTTTCATTAAATATTATGCATTTGTTATTTTTTTAAGTATCTAAAAGCAATTCGTATGTAACCAAGCGAAACCGAAAGATCATCGCGTACATCCGATTATTGTTTCCAGATCCGCACAATAAACTGCACAACTCCTCCGCAATAGTAAATCAATTCTATACGCCGAAAAAAGAAAGGGATAAAATATAACGTAAGCGAAAATTAAAAAAAGTTAATTCAGTGGGATTTGATCTTGGTACCCTAGTTCAGCAGACGAGCACTCAACTGCGCAAACGGAGGCTGATGTTATGTGTCCGAGCGGTCTTAAAAAACTTAGATATGTGAAACTAAATTTTCATACTCTCCTGGTCGTATGATTAGATAAAGTTCAGCTATGAAATATATACAAATCTTATTGCCGAATGATTTTAACAATGATTGATTGTCTCAAATAATCAACGTTTAATTAATTTGAGAATCAAAGATAAAACATACTGAATTGAACTCCCTAACTGAATACTGAACACAAAATTATCCCAATAGCTTAAATGAAATTTAACAGGTCAGCCCTATCTTTTTTTTCTATATTTTCATCTTTGAACTTCAAAAAAAAAAAATCTTTAACCCTAAATCCTACCAAGTTACACCACACCAGATAGCGCAATGCTTTCTGGGTTCAGCAGTAACCTTACCTAAAATACCTAACGTATTTCTCCAACAGCTACCCGGCCAAGCAGGTTCACCATCAAATCTTACATTTCACCAGATAGCGTAAGAATGAAAGGGAGTGTCTTGAATGCATATATAAGCGGAATCAGCCTTGGTCTTGAACAGACGCACACAATTATATGTTGAATGCGGAAGATTTATATATTTCCACTGGGTTAAGAATAAATGAAAGGGAGGTAATTCAAGAATATAAATATTTATCAATTACCACCTTGTAGACAAAACTAAAATAACTGAATTATATATATAAAAAATTAAACAATTATTCCAGCACCAAGTAAGCCAAAAAATAATATAAAACCCTAAAATCGTTTCAGTATATATAACTTATGTTAGCTAATTTATGCTATGCGAGTTTTGCGACTTAGATGGACGAGTTCACTACCAGGTTAATGTTCTAAGACTCACAACTATTTTTTCAACTGGATGGTATTTATGTTTAATAGGTCAATTAAAATGTTATTTGCCAATTGACAATCGTGCAGAAAGATATGCACCCTGAAACTTCCATTTTACGATGGAATATTCTAAAATAATTTATGCAAACCAATGAAACGAGTGCTTTTCCGAACTCTTCGGTTGTTAACCAAATTTATTGGTTAAGAAATATTATACAGCTTAAGAGGGAAAAAAAATGTTCTGAGCAACGGAAGTCATGTCCTTGCGAAATATTTAATATGTTCACCACTTACTGAAGCAACTTCTAGACTTTCAAAACATACCGCTGCACAGAAAACGACGTTGAAAGTCTTGTGTCGTTATGTCCATGTAGCCCAAATATTACCAAACGTTTTCAAATGGTAGGTCTTAACGACCTGGTTATGTTAATTCCGCACGATTCAAATTCATCCTTAAATATGGCTATTTACTAACCGCCGTTAGGGGTAATTCCAACCACTATCCCAGCTATCAGCGCGACGCAGAACCCCAGGGTAAGAAACCATCCAGCCATTTTCCTATAAATATAAAACAACGTTGCAAAAGAAAAACGGCGTATACCTTTTACAATACATTCGTGTCCGAATGAGAGACGATACATAGAGAATAATTGTTGGTTTCAGAGGAATATCGTTTTTATTCATCGAGTGAGGAGGAAAGTAAATACGAGTAACACAGCCACGAGTGAAATTTGATTTTTCTCCCCACGTGATGAAATAATAACATTCCACCGAGACCAACAATTTTATTTAATGCCTTTCTACCAATTATAGGGCCCATGTAGTCCCGTTGCAAAACAGTCAACGTTATAAAAATGGTAATGACGTTTCCCTATAATCCACCGAAAAACATTCAATAAACAAGATGTGTTCAAAAACACTTTGTCCCCGTCTGAGATGGTCAGATGTTAAATAACTGATGCCAGTTGAAAGCCTTTCATGATTGGAGTATTCAGACTTTATTCCATATAGTAATGGCGTAATGCATAAGACAAAAAAAAAATAAAGGGAGATAAAAAAGAACTTGACAGAGTTATGCTCCATAATCATAACACTTATGTCTCTTTTTTAAGATTTTAAGTTTTAAATCAATACCATTTATAGTTCACGAGTTATGCTCTTGACAAAATTGAAAAATAAAAGTTAAAAAGGGAGATAATTAAATTAGAACGTAGAGTTATGGTTCTTAGTCACTGCACTTAGCCTAGTAACATTCTATTCATATATGAAGTTTCAAGTCAATATCTTTTATAGTGTTCCAGTTATGGCCAATGATAAAGTTGCTGACAAACAAACCAACAAGCAAACCAACAAACCAACCATCACAGATCTCGGGTGCATAAGAAAAGCTGTCCGTAAGACAGTGCGCTAGACTATTCTAATGCTCGTCAATATAGAAAAAATATTAGGAATGTTATTTATTCCAAGTTTTAAGGCAATATCTCAAAGGGTTCAGTGAAGAAGTGAGCACGTATAAGCAACTAAACTCAGAATTCTAAGTCAGAATAGGGGCATTATTAAGTCAAAATCCATGAGTTATGTACTCTTCCCTACATGTGGAAGGAAGATGTCATAAACAAGCATTCAAAGTTTCAAAGCAACACCTTCAAAGGTTCTATGGAAAACTCAGGTGGTACGAAAAATTTGATAAGATATTAAATTGAAAAGGGGCATAAATTTGTCAAAATCCATGACAAAGTAATCACCCTTTGACTAAAGGCAGGGCTGGTGGTATACTTAGTCATACACAAGTATACCAAGTTTCAAAGAAACACATCAATGGGTTCAGTGAAGAATGTCGTACAAAAACTTTACCCGATATTCCAAGTCGAGAAAGGGGCATAATTTGGTAAAAATCCATGACAGATATTCCCTCTTGCCTACAGGTTGGTGGTCATATATAAGTATTCCAAGTTTCAAAACAATACGTAAAGATGAGGTGGTATAAAAAAACAAAACAAAACAAACAAAAAAACTTAACCGTTACGCCGACGCTCGGGTGAGTAGAATAGCCCTCATTCTTCGAATAGTCGAGCTAAAAATCAAGCTTTTTTACAATGTTGGGTCGTCTTTTGGGTTGAAAATAATAAGGATTAGGTCAACCTTTGAAATAAATTATAAAAAAGTAAAATTGAAAATAAATAAACAAAATCTAACATACCCTTCAATTCCTCCGATACCGGACTAGTAGACTGGTACACGAGGTGCTGTATTTATACTTATCAGCGGACACATGAATCACGTGCTGCATGATAATTATGAAGCATCTAGGCCTAGCCTAAAAAAACGTTTCCTTTTTTCGCCTGTTATTCGGGTTCATGATAGAATAGATATTGAACAACATACGAAATGTTGCCGTGGAAGAAGTTGTTATGATTAGGTTTTACTTGTTTTCTTATATTAATTACATTGTAAAAGTGATTGATGTATCCCTGAGCACCTGTGAGAAATTACCTCTTGAAAGTTGGGCGGCATGATGAATTTTACATAATTATTTTACTGATAGAATATATTGGTAATGAAGATAAAGAAAATAGCATATAGAATGATTTCTTTTACGCATCAGCAAAATCTTTTTTCTGTGGATACTATTTTCTATCCAAAAATCACCGTCATCACCATTATCATTGTTCTCGTAGTGAAGTTATTTCTCATCTGAACGTTAAAGTTGGTTATATATCAGAATGCTACGTTTATCTACGTATATAATATACTTTACCAATCTGCACCTAATCTACATTAGAACGAAACAAAAACATTTACATGACGTCTGGAATTTACACATAACATACTTTGCGCTTAGGAACGAAATTCACCATTTGGTTTTCTCAAGTTTGAGGTAGTTGGGTCTTTATTTTTTTCCTTTTTCCGAAAAAAAAAATTAATAAAAGTCACTTGGCCTTTTTTATTTACATCTTGAAACTTACAATAATTGCACTCGTGCGAAACGTGTTCATAGAAAAGCTTGTTTAGCATTCATTTTGGCTTCTAGCTGCGATGAAGTCCTCGTGCAACGCATGCATTTTGTCGATAATTGGACGGCGAGCAAAACAACAATATGTTTTAATGTGTATTTGCCATGTACATGATTAAATAAATATGTTTAAACCAACAATGTGTTTCTATGAGTTTTGTCTGGTTCTTGGCTGGTGTTCCTTCCCATTATATTACGTTACCGGTAATCTTAAGGGCCTTGTTCGAGCGCTAACTATAGTCACTATAGTTAAGCCATACACCGCCAAAACATGGTGTAGTTCGACTATGATGACGTCATTTTTCAACCATAGTTCGACCCGGTCTTTATGGATACAATATGGCTGTCAAGTTGACTGGAAAAAAGTTCCAGCTGGAATAGAACTCATGACCCCTTACATAAAAACAATCTGAGCAGCTCTCTTCCCGATTTAGCAAATTCCACAGCTACATTAAAAAGGTGCAAATGAGGTTATTTATAGGTAATTAACTGTATTACAACAGCAGCACTACACAGTTGGACAGTTCACTTTCATTATCAATTTTAATGGTTTATAGCGCATGCGGAGCGGAGAAATATTTTCTACACATATGTCACGATGGTTCTTTGTCAGGTGTACAAATTTTCTTTACATTCGGGAAAACTTTCCGAGTTCGTGCAATGTTGTTTGCGAACACGTAAAGCACATCGCCTATAATGTTTTCCCGAATGGAAGGAAACACTGTTCATCTGTCAAAAGAATCAGTAGGGCTTTTGTGTAGTATACAATTTTCCGCTTCGCATGCACTATATCCCATTAAAATTGGCAAAGAAATAAATTACTTACAACAGTTTTCTTCTTCGAATTGAGGCAGGCAAATAATGCTGTTGCTTACAATGACGTCATATACCACGTGGTATGGTCATTAAACGAGAGGGTCATGATGGCCCATGATCTCTCGCCTGAGTAAAGGGTTACCCAAGGAACATCAGTCTGTATTAAAAAATGAAATCTGAACAGTAGTTTTGAAGGAGATGATCCGTGCAAATTTTTTTCAAATTCTATCCAGCAGTTTCAGGAGAGGTCATTTTAAGTTTTCAATATATACATACAACTTCTGAAGGTAAATTAGTCGTGCCCCTTGCAGCCATTCTTTATGGATCAGAGGATTTCAGAGGAGATGTCGTTTTAAGATTTCACTATATACATATATGGCAAATAAGCCCCACCCCTGGCAGCCATGTTTTTTTACGGATCGCAATAATTTTAGCACCTTTTGTGAAGCTTCACCAAAGGATCATCCCTGCAAAATATAATCAAATTCTGTCCTGCGGTTTCAGAGGAGATGTGGTTTAAAGATTTCATTATATACATATAAGACAAATTAACCCTGCCCCTGGTGGCCATGTTTTTTATGGATCGGAATTATTTTGGCAATTTTTGTGAAGCTTCACCCAATGATCTACATTGCCAAATTTAATTAAATTCTGTCCAGCAGTTTCAGAGGAGATGTGGTTTAAAGATTTCACTATATACATATAAGGCAAATTAGCCCCGCCCCTGGCGGCCATGTTTTTTACGGATGGGCATCATGTCAGCAACTTTTGTGAAGCTTCACCCAAGGATCATCCCTGCCAAATTAAATCAAATTCTGTCCAGCGGTTTCAGAGGAGATGTCATTTAGAGATTTCACTATACACATATAAGGCAAATTAGCCCCACCCCTGGTGGCCATGTTTTTTCCCGATCGAAATAATTTTGGCAATCATGGTAGAGAGTGACCCAAGGAACATCTGTACCAAAATGGACTATGACCACAGTTACCTGCCCTTGGTTACCCTGCATCCGGATGTGCCTACATAGAAAATAGTGACCCTATTTAATGCTAAATTATGGTGAATCTTTGTCTGAAAGACATGCAATAAAGGATGAAATCCTATAGGACACAGTTAAAATAGTCATAAAATGCCCAATTTGGAGGCCTTAAAGTTGAGCATTGCTGAGAGGGGAATTTTTGAGAAAATTGGTGTGATATGGCCGACCGGTGCACTAAATTCATACGTATGTTATTTGGCCTTAAATAGGTTAAAAAGTAGTCTGATGACCCTATGTTTGAAACATACAGAATTATTCTCTTGAATAGATCTATCTAATGAGGGTAAGTTTGGATGTCAATTTTCCTTACAGAAATTGTCATTTGTATATATGCTTATATAGAACATACAGTAAAACTAATTGTGGTCTTCGTCCAAATATTTTGAAATCTGGCCAATAGTTTTGCAGGAGAAGATTTTTAAAGTTTTCATATTTTTTCTTTCCGATGCCATGGCAACCAGAGTTCTACATGGATCAAGTTTATTTTAGCAACTTTTATGAAGAGATATATGATTCCGCGTAGACATTAAGTATTTTTCAAAGAAACCTAAATATTGCATATATAAAACAAGTAATTCGTCAATGAGTATTATTTACGTTGGCATACACGAGCTTTGTTTTTCCTTAATGCCCCTCCTTACATATAAACGGCAGTTTGGTCTGATTATCTTCAGTTCATCGAGTTTATCTGCCGACCTGATACATGCAAGACCTTTGGCCTTTACGAAATGGCATATATCGGCGAGGACTTTACTTTTTCTGCGTTAAGTTCTATTTATGCTTTATATGTCAAAGAAAAAAATATATACAACACATATCTTCTTTTCAGTTTTCTTGTTACTTTTAATCGGTGGTGAATTGTCTGTTTTTAAGCTTTTGAAGATTACAGATATGTTGCCATGTTTGCTGTGGCTTTATAAAACAAGCGAGAAAGCGGACAAAAGTGATACACTGTATGACGAATAGATGAACGGGAAAATCCCGATGATGGAGGCGATGATAATGACCGTGGTGAAACAAAAAAGATAATATGAATTTTGATTGTCTTCGAACAAACTGTGTTTTAAAATATTTGAAAAACCGTATAGATTTATGTTTATACAGTATATTGCCATACAGATAATCCAGCTCTTATCGTTCCCGTCACGAACTCACACATATAAAAAGATCACGATACATTGCATTTGTCGAGCAGAGTCGCAAAAAACTTTATATTTCTTTTAAAAAGCGTAACAAATACGTTCATTATTTGTGTGGTGTGTTTTTTAACCTTTGTTACAGATATGTTCCTTATATTTTTGACTTGCTTGTCAGATTTGTTTCTGTACAGCTGATGCTGTATATACGAGCTCTACCTGGTTCTTTTTCCAATTACTATTACCGCAGTCAGATTATCGCAATAATTAACATTACAGCTGACAAAATGCCACTTCCATGTTTATAGCAGTAAACATGCAACATTCCACCACCCCTCTTTTTATTCAGGGCAATGTCATCTGCTCACAAACAGTATCATGACATTTTAGATTGGACTGTCAAAGACCTCATTTCGAATATAAATTGCATTTTCCCATTATATTGAATATAATTAGTAATCTAGGGGCTAAAATGACTTGAACATATAAAAGTGTTTTATCTAAAAGAAAAAAAAGAAGAAGAAAAAATAGAAAACAAAAACGAATGTCAGATATTGGATGTTTTGGAAACAGAGGTTCAATTGAAAATATTCATGGGTACATTCAGCTAATTTCTTAACATGTTATATAATGGTTAGTAGGATCTTTCTTGGAGCAGTATAGCAGTACTATGTTAAATAACTCGACCACCACCAACACGTGAAGGGGTTTAAAAATGTTTCGGCTTCCAGCCTCATCCCAAGAAAGCCAGTTGTCATCTTGTTATTTGTTATGTCTTTAATTTACTATAGAATATGTTTCAGGTATTGGGGTAAGCAGAAAAAAGAATAGCATAGTTGCTATTGATGGTGTTTGACATTGATGATAATTATTATTTAACAGTGGGGCAGATCACGGTGGGGATTGAAGTGGCTTTGGCAGATTGTCAAGATTTGGATACGAGCGCGTGCCAGTTAATGCATACCCGGGACCCAAACGTTTGCTCCAACGAGAATTTCGCTCAGTATGCCTGCAAGCGGTACTGTAACCGTTGTCGTAAGTTGACATTTCTCTCTAAGATATATTTTTTTATTTCACTGCGATTAGGTAAAATTAAGAAAATTGAACATATGCACTGATTTCAGTGTGATCTGATGTGTGGAATGGGGACCATGTGTCTGTATGGGCCAGCAAAACACCCTGAACACATAACGTCTGTATGACCTTGGCACGACCCTAGATTCACTGGCAGAAAGCATATGCGTTAACCACACCGTTAGAACATAAACTGCATTTATAAGATTAAGGTAATGCA
>CM037779.1:1996653-2025442 GCA_021229015.1 Solen grandis
ACCAATCAAATGTACGCTAACAGCAGTAAATAATTCTAAGCTGAATAAAAGGACCCCTGTTATTGGTTAACGCATCGTTATGGACTATAAAATTACTGTAAATAAGGGGTGCAGCTTGTATATATCATTCAGCTTGGTGTTATTACTTTTCTTTTTGATGTAAACATGAAAGTGATTTCAGTAAGTTAAATACAATCCTTTTCCATCAATTGAGGGATGCTACTTTGTGAAAATGATTTAAAACAACAAAAAAGAATCCACCGTGTTATGACATGAAACCCCTTAATTACTATGTATATTGAATTCTTCCAGCCTGCCGAGATGCTCTCATTGAAAATTAATTCGCCAAAACCAAAACAACTAATAGCGCTTTTATATCATAATTGTCATATGCAATAATGATATGAACAAATATCAAACAAGCCTATTTACAGATATAATTTTTTGTATTACCGTCTATAAATAAGTATATTTCAAAGAAAAAATACTGAACTATTTCTAGAGCGTACTAAATTTGTTGTGCGTCGGTCTTTCGCGCGATTTTCCTCGGAATGTTCTAGAAGACTGGAAGAATAATATTTACGATGGAACATATCGAAAGATAAACGGCCACAACACAGGGGACAGTTATTTTACATAGACATATATTGGACAAACATTCACATTCTTCTTTTTTGAAACTATGTCGTCTAGATCTTAGGTATTTAGTTTATTGATGAAACCATGTACTTCAGGTGATAAAATTTCGCACCACTGCATCAGGGGTAAAATATTTTTAAGTTATACTAGAATTATTGTCTATTTTTTATATTAAAAAAAAAATTTGAAAATAAAATTGTAGCCGTGATACCCAGGCGAGTCATTCGGGGCCATCATGGCTATCTTGTTTATTGTAACTTCCTTTATCAATGAATCTATGCTTTAAGGTGCTGATCATTAATGTATATGCCTGTATAAACTATTTTGATACAGTTTACAACTAATAAAATCAGACCTGAACAAGCTTTTGTCAGTAAGAAATAAAATAAAGGTGAAGAAAAAATTGTATGTCCTAACTACAACGAGCAGATAACTGCTCATTACATGATCAGCCTGGAACTAAATTAGGTTTTATGCAGCGGTTTTTTTTTGTTAGGATAATTTATAATTTTTTAAATTTGGAGGTACTCTGAAATATTTGTTATATCAAATCATTTCATATTCTGATTTTAATCATTTTACAATTTTTTATGGTGAGGTAACCGTTTACGATAATGGTCAGTCGTGTCTTTTGCATAATAGTCTAGTCATTCTTTACTGTACATTTTGTTTTGAATATAATTATATAGACATTATTTTAAAGTTGTATTTTTTTTTTTGCTACATTCCTGTTGTTGTACACATCTCGTGGACTATTTTCTTATTTGCAAAATAAACCTTGTTAAAAACATTGCCATTCATCATTGTTCACTGCCAAAATTAGACATGTTTTTTACAATTATTTACAACAATGCTTTTATAACCTATCATAACATTAGAGTCTTTGAAATGTGTTTTGCATATATTTCCATTTATAAGTTTCCTAATTAAAGTATATTTATGCATGAATGAAAATCTCGTTTTTCTTTCATTCTACGCCGAATATCTTTTTTAAAGATATTTCTTGTTTGCCATATTTTCACTATTTCCGTTACCATAGCAACCACAATTTTAGTCGAAGAACAAAAATAAAACGACGTGCATAATCTACACATTGGCATCTAGTCAAAAACCAAGTTTCATCAAGTTAGCTTGCTTAGTTATTAAGTTATCGCGGGATCCAGTTTTGAGCGGACAGACAGACGGACAGACAGACGGACGGATGGATGGACAGACGGACGGAAGGACAGACGGAGGGCAAATCTATAGTCGCCTCCGGTGTGAACACCGGTAGGGGACTAAAAATTGACAAAGGGCAATAACTCAAAAATTATAAAAGGTAGAGTTATGAATCTTGTGCACTGCACTCCTCCTCAATGAGATCTTTTCACCTATGAAGTATCAAGTTGATACTTCAAATACTTTTCAAATTATGCTCCGTACAAAAATTAAGTCTGAAAAATAACAAAGGGCAATAACTAAAAAATTATGAAAGGTAGAGTTATTCTTGTGCTCTGCACTCCTTCTCAATAAGATCTATCCACCTATGAAGTATCAAGTTCATACCTCAAATACTTTTCGAGTCATGCTCCGGACAAAAATGTCGGACGGACGGACGGACGGAGACTATTACCATATCCCCGCCGCCTTTGGCGGGGGATTAAAATGGACAGTAAGTATATGTAAGCAAGAGGACCTGAACTGTTTATCAAACTGTCAGAATCACTTGTAGCAAAGGTCAAAAGCACATGTAACAAGAGGACCTGAACTGTTTATCAAAAAAGGTCAAAACATGCATTGGATATGATATCAATTAAATATGGTCAAACTGTTGTTGTAGTCATAAAATGGATTATTATAAGAGATTTGGATCCAAATCAAGTCCTGAATTATGTTTGTGTTTTGATTTGTCCATGTTTTGGACATTCTTTCAAATAGTAATAATAACCAACATATAAAAATACTGTCTATAAAGTGATAAATGAAAATTTTAAGAACATAATTTTTACTTGAAGAATAAAAATTCACCATTCCCAGATAGGTTTTCATGTAGATAAGAAGTTATGGCCAACGTTAAGATTCTGGACGACAACACCGGAGTTATTACAATAGCGTGTATTTTTTTTTTTTTTTTTGGAAAAACAGACAACCTAAAAATTATTGTTCTAAATCTTTTAACATAACAAAGAATGCATTAATGGAGCTGTCTGATCTGGGTCTCATAACTTTTATATATATAAGATAAAGAGTATGAATTGATTTAATCAATAATCTTTCTCGAAGATCTGAAAGACGGATGAATAATTATATGTCGTCAATCCTTCTCAGCAGTAGATAATCATGTATATTATCACACCAAAGAGAGAAACAGTGACTAGGACCATGTACTTTTCCTTGTCACATGCAGGGAATATACTTGGCACGTGAGCAGACAAAGATTCCTGTTATGATCTTAAACTCTTTGATTTATGCTAGAAGTGTTGTTTGTAATTAAACAAAACCTTTTAAAATATCCTGGTATTTGGTTTTGTGAAGAAGTATGTTATTCATACTTATGTTTTATTCTTTTGATGTCTTTTTATTTTCCTTTTATGTGTTTGAAAGATCGGCAAATGCCAAGTCATTTGTGAAATGTATTTATTTCTTTGAAAGTTACAACAAGAGCTGTCAGAGTAGTTTAGAAGGAGATGTTGTTTAAAGAAATTGTTGACGACAGACGCACGCACGCATGGACGACGGACAAAAGGCGATCACAAAAGCTCACCATGAGCATGTTGTGCTCAGGTGAGCTAAAAAGTCAGTAAAACTGCTATTTTAAAGAAATGTTCTATGTCTTAGGCCCGTAATTTTGTCAGAAATCAGTTGACCAGAATGAAACTTGATCTGTAACTCATGGTGGTAGACTCACATACCAATTATTCGATCAATATCTGCAAGCATTTAGAAAGAAAATCTAAAACTGCTATTTGACCAAGGCCCGTAATTTCCTAAAGAATCAGTGGACCAGAACAAAATTCAAACTTAATCTGTAACTCATGGTGGTAGACTCACATACCAAATACTAGATCAATATCTACAAGTGTTTAGAAAAAAGTCTGGTAAACTGCTATTTTTAACCAATTTTCTAAGTCCAAGCCCCATATAATTTCCTAGAAAAAATCGGTGGATCAGAAAGATACTCGAACTTGATCTGTAACTCATGGTGGTTGACTAACATACCAAATATTAGATCAATATCTGCAAGCATTTAGAAAAAAAGTCCAGAAAACATGTGTGTGACTGACGGAACGACTGACGGATGGAGTGCAAACCTATAGTCTCCTTCGGCGATAACGGTAGGGGACTAATTAAGAATCTGAAACTTCTTGAAGAAGATGGAAATACAGCATTAAAGTCAGTAAATATGCAATCTATTAATAGATACTTTCATCAAACAAGCTGAGTACAACTTTGTAACTCACTGACAGTCTGCTCTAGTAAAATCAAACAAATCGAAAGATAAACAAAATATAAAATCACACTCTTTGACAGACAAGTAACACTGGGAAAGACCAGTTTGGAAGATGTGTCAGAAAGCAGCATCATTATACACCCACAACTGCCAGGGCACAGCTGATCCAGCACATTATGTCTGTGTAGGCGTAGAATGACGTATCTTTGTTAAATTTGGGATATGACTTCTTCAAACGTGAGAAACATGTTTTAACACTTGTTACTTAAATATTGCACAGGAAAATGGGATGGTTTCGGTTTGAAAATGTGACTATGAAATGTCAAGACCAATCTCATATGAATAACTTTTGAATATGAATTTGAAGTTGATAAACTTGAAAATGTTTTAAAAGTTAGGCTGCAATTGTCATGTTTTGTATTTCTACAAATAAATTTGAAACCAGAACTATTACACTTATGGTGTTAAATACCCCATTTCATGTATCACATAATTTCAGTCTATGAGAAGACAATGTACAAATGTAACAACAGCAGACATGATGGGATGTAAATTTTTGACACATATAAAGTAGGGATTACATAATAACAAAACTAGTAAATCCTTTTACAACTTCATTTCTTTGCTTTTGATTATTGCCTGAAAGTGTACTGCAAGTTACTACATATAAATAGCTCTGCCTCATAGTAGATCAAACTTTAAAACATGAACAATATACACAACAGAAAGACACTGGCTTCAGAGTTTTTTATGCAAAATCAGCTCTTCTTAAAAGGAACTTAGGAACCTTACTAGTTCAGGTTTAGATATCAGGTCCTTGTCGTGTTCTTGAAAATAAAAATTGTTCTATGCCCATACAAAAGTTTGAGTAGGGTACTGAGTTTGAGCCAAAAATCATACTTAAGTATGTCTTGAGACTCAATGTGTTTGTCTGTGGGTTAAACATCCTACTTCATTTGGAGACCTCCGAGGTGGAGACTCTAACCACTAGGTCACAGAGGAAGGTAGACTCAATGTGTATGTTTGACATTATAAATAGATTGGTATTGGTAGATTATAGATGTAGGATATAATAACATGTACAGTACAAAGCCGCTATATTGCAGTTCTTGGGGTCCATGCCCAAATACCGCGTTCTATTGGACCGCGTAGTAGGTTTGAGAATGCTGTATGTGTCTTTGTTAGAGTCCTAAATTCTTGAAAAACCCTAATATAAAGCAATAAACATTATTTTATTTATAGAGTTATTTAGTTATTTTAAATAATTCCATAATCATTGATCTGGGTTTTCTTCTTTTTTTTTTGTACTGTAATTGCCAATAATTCAGATTCAGAGAGCAGTGTGTACGGTATGGTGATGGGAAGTGGTTACGTAACTCTTCAGCATATCTCATTATAATAAATTATACACCATCCATTGTTTATCAAAACAATGTCGGTGTGAAAATTGCCATTCCACTACAATTTATCGCTATTTGAAATTAAGCTGATGAAAATACTCAGGTGCACATGTTCATGTCTTGAATAATATATCCATGAATTTTCAAGTCTGTTGTACAAATACTTTCGGAGTTATGTGTGTCATAAGCTTATATATTTTAATTCCATATTTTTCAAAAACAAAGGCCCATAACTCATTTTTGGTGGGGGCATAAAAATATTAATGCTAATTAACAAACAAGAGGGCCAAGATGGCTCTAGAGACGCTCACCTGAGAAAAACTGCCTTCATTGCCTATACAAGTTACTAAATTATAGCATAGTTGTACTGAATACATAATCCATGAGATCATTTATAATTCCACAAATTAAACAGTGCCTGTGGTCAAACTTTGAAGTCAAACTTGACTGAGAAATTATGGCTCTAAACACACGAATTTAAATATCAAAGGGAGCATAACTCCTGACCTAATTGGCCAATATCAGCCATAATCGAACTTGGCCGAAAGAATATGGCTATAAACATTGTTTTTAAAGTTTGAAGATGATTACTTCAGAAATGAAGATGCTAGAGTGCAAATAAAGTGAAATATGACATTTTTTTTAATATCAAAAGGGGCATAACTCCTGACTTAATTGACGCATAGCAGCCATAATCGAATTTGGCCAAAAAAATATGGCTATAAGCTTAAGAAATGAAGATACTAGATTGCAAAAAAACCCCAAAAAATCTTGCATTTTTTATTATTAAAAGGGGCATTACTCCTGCCCTAATGGGCTGATATCAGCCATAATCAAACTTGGCCGAGATATTACGGTAATAAACATTGTTATAAAGTTTGAAGATGATTGCTTAAGAAATAAAGATTCAAGTCCCCATATGGTTGATGCACATGACACATCTTTGTGTCATAACAAACACTTCTGCAAAATTCATCCATAGATATTTGAAGTTACAGAGCGGACATAAAAATGGAACCTATGTATGAATACCAAAGACAATTTTTGAACAACTCCTGTGACCTTGACCTTTCAAAGTGCATATTGCTGTTGCACCAACACATCTTCATGTAATGACAAACACTTTTGAAAATTTAAAAGAAAATTTATCCACAGATATGGAAGTTACAGAGTGGACATGTAGATATAAATAATACCAAAGGGAATTCTTACAACACCAGTGACCTTGACCTTTTAAGCGTGCAAATAGTTGATTGGCGCAACACACCTCTGTGTTATGACAAAAACTTCTGTAAAGTTTTATGAAAATCCATCCATTAATATTGAAGTAATTGTGGGGACATGAAGTTGTGGCCTATGAACACCAAAGACAATTTCTAACAACTCTAATGACCTTGACCTTTTAAGAGTGCATATGGTTGATGCTCGCGACACACCCTTGGGTTATGCGAAATACTTCCGTAAAGTTTTATTGAAATCCATCCATAAATGTCCAAGTTATAGAGCGGACACAAAAGGGGGATGGATGTTTGGGACTAATAAACTTGGTAGAGGTCCATTAGGCCATATATGTTAAACACTAAGTATCTAAACTCTAGGCCTTGTGGTTTCTGAGAAGATTGTTCAAGTTTTTCCTATATAAGTTTATGTAAAATCAAGTTACTCCTGGGGCAGGGGTAAATTTTGACCTGGGGTCATCATTTTAAACAAACATGGTAAAGGTCCACTTAACAATGCCACACACCAAATATCTAAGCTCTAGGCCTTGTGTTTTGGGGAGGATTTTTTAAGATTTCACTTTAAAATCTATTTTTAGCTCCTGTGATCCAGATATGCAATGGACCAGGACCATTTGGACAACTTTGGTAGAGCTTTATGCAAGGAACATATAACATATAAAAAATCACTTAGTATATTTCCACTGGCTTCAACAGGTACATTCTAGCTTGAAAGCTCTTTAAAGCCTCCTTGTGTCATAAAGCAAATACCATGTATCTTATCCACTTATCTGCAGAAATAATTGCTTAAGATCCTTACTAAATAAACACAGACTCATTAACATGAATCTGAGACATACAATCCTGCTATTTATTGATTTCTTGTTTGCAAAGGAAAACTTCTGTCCTTTGAATATAATGAGAACAGGGCAAAAAGGTTTTAAAATATATGTCTGTACATGAAAAAGGGAGAACCTTCTGTACCATGAAGATGTTGAGACCCAAAGAAAGATCTGACTGAAATCAAATTTTATTCTGGTTTCATACCCTTTGCGCACCTGTAATGTAATGAAATGGGCAAAAGAATTGTTGCCTCAGAAATGGTCAATCTTTTCAGTGAATTTCGGTAAAGTAGTGAAACAGGTAAAAACAAGTAACTGGTGTTGCACGCAACACATTAGTCCCCTACCGGTGAGGTGTGTAATTCTTCCATTATCATAGAAACTGGAATTTTGGTCTGAGAAAAAAACAAAACAAAGTGACTTGCAAAATCTCCATACTGTCATCTATTCATATACCAATTTTCAAAATATTATCTTAAACAGTTTTTAAGATATTGCGAGATCCAGATTTCAGGACATCCGGATGGACAGATGGATGGACAGACGGAGGGCAAACCTATAGTCCCCTCTGATGTAAACACCTGTAGGGGACAAAATCAAAGTGCTCAATGCACTGAGGGACGGCGGCTGGGTTAACAGGAAAAAGCTGTGATTCTTAATTATTGATACAATAGAGGCAAAAGCCACATGATGCAAAAACTCCACACACTCTCCTGCAACTATAGTCGGTAGTAATACAATCGAATTCGCACCATGTTTGTTACAAAACAATCCAGAATTAGGGTCATGAACCTGACTGTATGAACTTCAGAAGTAGGTCATTCCCTAGGACTCAATTTATATACACATTCTACTGTTACTTATGTGTAGAACTTGACAAGGTACTTGATGTTTTAAATACTTGAATGTTTGTTTCTATTTCAAAGTTAAGAAATGTTCTGGGAGAACCTAACTTGCTTTCATGCAAAATTACACATGAACTACTTTAGGTTAATTAGACATTTGAAACGCTACTTTTTTTTCTTTCTTCAGAAGTAGATCTTCAAGTATGAAAAATGGGTTGCTGTTCTGATTTATAAGTGTCACAGATAAATTGTTCACCCTTAAAATGGATGTTTACAGAGCAAAACAACACATTTACAAACAACAGCACATGACTAGAGGTTACAGTTATGAATAAAAGGTCTGCTAACATATTTCAATTGTATTCGAAAGTGTAGAATCGCATTGTGTGGATCCGCACTAAACGTGGAGAGGTACAGTTAAACTTGTCATGGAAAATATGCTAATTAACAAGGTCAGCGGTGCCAGCTGGTAAGCGTTTGTAGCTACTAAAGACAGCAGCAAGCTGACATCTAAAAATTGTTGCCTCAGAAATGGACCAATATTAACAATGAAGGTGCCTGTAAGGTATTTAAACAGGTAAAATTTTCTTTCCCCCAAACCAGACCCCATTCTGCCTATGAACCCTGAAATTAATTTATTTTGGAAAAATAATTGCCAAATTGATGTATTTAATATAAAAAGTTTTATTAAGATGACTTAAATTGTAATTTGATATTCGGGTTATATAAGCGTTTCCATTTCTTTATTTAAAGGCCCATTATACTTCATAATGATTCAATTTTCATGAAACAGAAAATATACAATAACATTGGCATATTGTAGACTAACACAAATGGTACTTAATGTGAAAATATCTTCTGTAAAATAACAGTTAAACACATTAAAAAAGTTACGCAATTTAGTATTTTGGATGGATGTCAAAATACTCTCATTGTTTACATTTTGCAATGATGGGGTATTCCCGAAGATGGTCTGAAATCGAAAATAATTTGAATTTGAAAAACCGTCATAGAATTATCCCTGAAAGCAAGCACACACAGGAACTATCATTTAAGATGATGAAAACCCCCAGATACTGTTTTGTCACAGTTACTGTTACCATGTCAGACAGTTGAGGGATAAAAAAAAAAAAAAAAAAAAAGCACACAAAAACCAGGTAGAGCTCTGGTAGCCGTGAAATAATGTGGACAAAATATAATCAATTTATATAACAAAGGGCCATAACTCATATAAAAATAAACCCAGCCCTGATGTGCCAACGATATGCACAACTTGACTTGGTACTTATTAATGCTGTGAAGTTAAATCAAAATCAGACCACTGGTAATCAACATATAGTATGGACAAAATATATTCAAAAATTTAAAAAAATCATGATGTGCCAACAATATGCGTGACTAAGCTGGGTACTTATCAGCCTTGCTAAGTTTGATCAAATTCTGACCAAAGGTAGCTGAGAAATAGGGCAGACAGATCTCGTCTACAGACAGACGGATGGACTGACTGACCGACAGATTGATGGACTGACTCCAACATAACTTTCAAATCATGCTTTTTAACAATAGATCGACTTACCAGTGTTTAGCTTTGATTTTCTCTGTTGTAGGTCATTTAGAACAATGCTGCAATCACTAACAGTTCCTTGGGACTCTACCCAACTGCTGTTGCTGGAAGCATTTGAAAGGTCAGACACTGCATCACTGAGGAAATTGAAGGATAGGTTCGAAACCGATTCACAGAAATTGGGTGAAGGAGAGACTTTGGAAGCAGACTTCGGGGACTCTAGAGGAGAGAACTGCATGAAGTCCTGAAATAAATAAATAAATAAATAAATAAATAACAATCAAATCAATTTACATGTCTCTTTAGTCTCTACATTAGTCTTGATTTATGCATGTTAAATAAGAGACACAAAGGGGTCATTCCTGCGTTTAAATTTCTAATGTGAGCAATATTTTGGCCATATGACTTTGAACACTGATCAACAGTTTCTGAGAAAATGAGTTCTGAAGCGCGCGCGCATGCACGCACACACGCACACACACACTCTTGAAGGTAAAGTTTTTTAGGATCAATTTTGCTCCAGCTATTAACACATTTCAGGGTAAATTATGAGATGTTAATGAAAAACAAATTAATGTAACAAAATTCTGCCACAAGAAAACCAGTATGAGTCTCATCAGAACTTTTTTCACGGAAATATCTTAATTGTTTTAAAAATGACAAGAGCTATCACTAAAGGTGATGAATACCCCACCCTCAGCTTCTTGTCTCAAAAGTGACAGAATTTGATACAGCTAATGGAAACTATGACAATAACAGGTAGATCTACAGAACAGAAACTTTGCAAAGTAACCTAAAAAGTGCTCACATTCCAAGCCTCTCATGGTGCACTCTGCTAACAATGATAACATTGTGGAAAGAGATGCTGTTGGTTGATTTCCACTATGTTTTCTAATGCCTTCATATTGACATCATAACTTATAACAATATTTTAATGGTGTAATACCAAACTGGATGGGGAAATGACATGCACATGCAATAATACAGCTAAAATTGAACTCAAAAGATCAGCTAATGAGAAATAGCACAGAAGAGAAAATTCTCAAAATGGTCATAAATTATTAAACAAGAGGGCCATCATGGCCCTAGATCACTCACCTGAGTATAGGGTTACCCAAAGAGCATCGGTCTGTTTTAAAACAATTTTAAATCTGGCCAGTAGTTTCAGAGGAGAGGTCATTAAGTTTTCAGTATATACATACAAGGCAAATTAGTCCTGCCTTTTGCAGCCATTTTTATATGGATCAGAATAATTTTAGCAACTTTTGTGAAGCTTCACCCAAGGATCATCCCTGCCAAATTAAATCAAATTCTGTCCAGCAGTTTCAGAGGAGATGTCTTAAACTTATATACATATAAGTCAAATTAGCCCCGCCCATGGAGGCCATGTTTTTTTACGGATCAGAATAATTTAAGCAAATTTTGTAAAGCTTCACCAAATGATCATCCCTGCCAAATTTAAACAAATTCTGTCTCGTGGTTTCAGAGGAGATGTAGTTTTAAGTTTTCACTATATACATAAAAGGCAAATAAGCCCCGCCCCTGGCGGCAATGTTTTTTCCCGATCGGAATAATTTTAGCAACCTTGGTAGAGAGTTACCCAAGGAACATCTGTACAAAAATATTTTGAAATCTGGCCAATAGTTTTGAAGGAGATGATTTTTAAGTTTTTATTTATTTTTTTTCCTTCTGTTGCCATAGCAACCAGAGTTCCACATGTCTCAAGTCAATTTAAGCGACTTTTGTTAAGGTTCACCTAAGGAACATCCCTGCCAAGTTTAATCAAATTCTGTCCTGCGGTTTCAGAGGAGATGTCGTTTAAAGTAAATTGTTGACAACAGATGACCAGTGCAGTACAAGAGTGTTCTTTGGAAGACATATGTAACCTGCTAAATTGTGACTGACTGACTGACTGACTGACTGACTGACTGACTGACTGACTGACTGACTGACTGACTGACTGACTGACTGACTGACTGACTGACTGACTGACTGACTGACTGACTGACTGACTGACTGACTGACTGACTGACTGAGACTGACTGACTGACTGACTGACTGACTGACTGACTGACTGACTGACTGACTGACTGAACTGACTGACTGACTGACTGACTGACTGACTGAACTGACTGACTGACTGACTGACTGACTGACTGACTGACTGACTGACTGACTGACTGACTGACTGACTGACTGACTGACTGACTGACTGACTGACTGACTGACTGACTGACTGACTGACTGACTGACTGACTGACAGACAGACATGACTGACTGACTGACTGACTGACTGACTGACTGACTGACTGACTGACTGACTGACTGACTGACTGACTGACTGACTGACTGACTGACAGACAGACAGACAGACAGACAGACAGACAGACAGACAGACAGACAGACAGACAGACAGACAGACAGACAGACAGACAGACAGACAGACAGACAGACAGACAGACAGACAGACAGACAGACAAGTGATCCCTATATGTCACTTCTGTTTACAGCAGGTAACACAATAATAATGTACATCTGTTTATTGGACTTATTGTCCCACCAACAGTGTTTCAAACATAAGGGGAGACGATGTCTACTTGAGACAGATATAGTGCTGCCACACTGCAGTATCAGGCATAGTATCATGCCATAGACATGTGGCATGATACCACACCCTTAATTGCTCACCTGATTACTGACCAATTGTCCTACCTATGATCGAACTTGACCAAGATACCATCAAGGCAAACATTCTGCTCAAATTTGAGAAAGATTCGGCTAATAATGTGGCCCCTAGAGTATAAACAAGATTATACAAGATTTGACCTAGTGACCTTCTTTTTGACCCCCTCCCACCCATGACTGAAGTGGACAAGACAAACATTCTGAGTAGGTTTGACAAAGATTGAGCCAAATATGTGGCCTGCTGCTTGTGGTGAGTAAACAAGATTTAACCAAGATTTGACCTAATGACCTATTTTTTTACCCAACCCCACCCATGATCAAACTTGACTGAGAAATTATCAAGATTAGATGAAAAATGTGGCTTCTAGAGTGTAAACACTTAAGTTGTTGACAATTAAAAGGCCAGAACTTATGACCTAATAGGCCAATGTCAATCATAAACTTAGCTGAGATATTATGACCATATAAACATTGTTGTTAAGTTTGAAGAAGATTGCTTCAGAAATGAAGATACATGAGTGAAAACAAGATGAAATCTGGCATTTTTTGATAAATAAAGGGCCATAACTTCAGATCTAATGAACAAATATATAGTCCAATCAAACCTGACCAAGAGATTATAGTCATAAACATTGTAATTAAGTTTGAAGATGATTGTTCAAGAAATGAAGACACTCTGACCTATTTGGCCGATCTAAGCCATAATCGCACTAGATTGAGAGATTATTGTCATAAAAATTCTCATGACATTTAAAATGACTGTAAAAAAAATGAAGATGCTAAAGTATAATCAAAGTGAAATCAAACATTTTTATATTTTTAAAGGGGAATGACTTCTGACCTAAATGGCTGATTTCAGCCATTATCAAATTCAATTGAGAGATTATAGTCATAAACATTGTCATAAAATCTGAAGATGATTATTTAAAAAAAAAAGGAATTGGCCGATTGAAGATTATGGTCATAAATTTTAAATGAAGATGCTAGAATGTAAACAAAGTAAAATCTGGTACTTTTTTGTATTAAAATGGGCATAAATTTGGCCTAATCTTGCCTTAGAGATCATGGCCATCAACATTGCCATAAATTTTAATTAATTAAAAAGCGAATACCTAATTTGCTGATATAAGCCATAATCTAACCTGACTGAGAGATTATGGTAATCAACATTGTCGAAAAGTTTGAAGATGATTGCTTAAAAATTGAAGATGCTAGAGTGTAAACAAATTAACAGTGGATGATGGATGGATGATGGAGATTCAAGACAGACGTTCAATAATCCTAAAAGCCTAACCTGAGCACACATGCTTAAGTGAGCTAAAAAGATCTGAATCTGAGTGGATGCCCTACAACTGCCCGGACAATTTAAAGGATGGAATTTTTCACTGAAAAACCCATCTGAAAACCAGAATAATGAAATTTGCCCTTAAGTATTTAAGTATGACTTGGTGTGGAATTTGAACCAGATTTTTATCTTTTTCTTATGAAATCTACCTATTCATTAAGCAGGCTTTTCTACCCTTTACTGAGTGTAACTTACAGGTTTAGGAAATGCTAACTTCCAACATATGTCTTTCTACTATCTCGTTACAGTCCTGAGTTTCTCCTCCATGTGGTTTACAACCTAATTAGAGAGAACACCTACTTAAAATACACTGGAGTCAATGAAATCAAGAGACATATTAAACTGTACCTGTCACACATAAATAGTATAAAACCTAACTCTTTATCCTGAAATTGCATTTGTAAACAGTAAATAAAACAAGAGCTGTCAGAGGACAGCACGCTCAAATTCAAAATGCTTGTTGGTAAATCAAATGAAATCTATTTCAATTCGTGCCCTTCATATACCCTGTACAAAGATGATATAACTTGATAGTCTGATTCCCCTTAATATTTGTATGAAGTCTAAAATCAATCCCATGCCTAGTTACTGAGACATAAGCATAATAACACTATGCATGCAAAACTTTACCAAAAATCCAAGTTAGGAAAGGGCCATAATTTGCATAAAATTCAGTCCAAAAGTTATCCTCCTTGGTTTTCTGATGCCCCTGAAGACACTCCTCAATTTTCTAGTTAATTCACAAGCAATCTAAGATATAAGCTGGATAGTAGCTTAAATGCAAAAATTTAACCAAAATTCTAAGTTAAAAGGGGGCCATAATTTTTAATATATTCCATCAAGTATTATCTTCCTTTATAGTAAGATACCCCTAAACATATTTAAGATGTTTCAAATCAATTGCATGCCTGGACTCTGAGATAAAAGCATTAAAGTACCTTGCATGCAAAACTTTTTACCAAAATTTCTAGGTTAAAAAAAGGGCCATAACTTGCAACAGATTCCATCAAAAATGATCTACCTTGATAGTATGATACCCCTAAACATATTAAAGATGTTTCAAATCAATTGCATGCCTGGATACTGAGATATTAGCATGAAATTACCTTGCATGCAAAACTTAAACCAAAATTTCTAAGTTAAAAAGGGGCAATAATTTGTAATATATTCTACCAAGAGTTATCTACCATGTTCAGCAGACGTAACTTAAAATGTGCGACATGTAAGTAAAGACAAACAACTCTGCTGTAAATGAATGACAGTTGACTATTATAAGTAATCTCAAAACTTTGCCTTAACTAGATGACAGCAGAGTAACCATCCCTAGCGCATATGCAGATATTATACCTTCCAGTAACATTTTAAGACCTCAACAGAAATATTATAGGTAATATCAGACAACTGTCTGATCTGGGTCTGCTGCATCAAAACAAAGATTAATTGACAAATTATTAGCATCATCTTTCCTGGTCACTGTTCTTTCCATTTCCTTCAAAATTTAATTACAAAACTACAGATGTTTCATGAAACAATGAGAGGATGTGAAGAATGTGACCTTGACCTTACAGTATTCTCTTACTGTGTTAATTAGGACTAAGAATGACTGGAGGAAACAAGCTAACAACATGATGTCACACTGATTAGACACTGACCTGTTTAATGAGACATTAATATCAGATTTAGGTGTTCTCAAAGAAACAATGTGTGAAAATTCTTCACCTGGTTTAACAATGCTTAATTATTACAGAACCAATGTGAAGTTTATTTTAACTAATTTGTTCTTATCATTATGTCTGGTGTTTTAATTAGATGACTGATTTTCACATGAAAGATCCAGGTCACATTGGCTTCTGGAAGATGCTAGGCACAGAATCAAAAGAAGGTCAAGCCTAAAAAAATGACTGTGTTTCAAGACTTTGTATTTGCCACATATATGCTATAATAGAATAGGGAGATCTTTTTCTTTTAAGTTTTCTGTCAAAATACTGCATGAATCAAGATGCAGTCAAAAATTGTCATTATAAAGCAATCATAAAAATTACCATGAATTCACATCCGTGGGCAGCAACTGAGGTTGTTTAATGCTCTCTAACTCAAATGTGATCTGATCTTTACCAAACTTGGTCACAATGTGCGTTTACAAATTGTCTCAGCCAAGTTCAATAACCAGCCAAATTTCCCTGATACTCCAGAGTTACATCTCTTCAATTTATGAACAAGAAGGCTATATGGCTCTAGATGGTTCACCATAGCACAGAACTAATATTTAAAACCATTCTTTTTAGTAAATTACGTTGTTACATCTAGCAGTAACCATATTCAAGTTTCGGATACAAAGGTTTCTAAAGTTAGTCAATCATCTTGAGGCCTCATTTTTTATGAGATTAACTTTATTTTTGCAATTATGGTAGACAGCCATGAGATGATTATTTGTGCTGAATGAAATCAAATTCTGGCCAATGACTTCATAAAAGAAGAATAAAAGTTTCTATAAAGATTATATAACTTAGCCAACCCCCTAAAGTGTCCTAACTTTTCAAGAGATCAAGTTCATTTTAGCAATTATGGTAGACAGCCATGAGGTGATTATACATGCCTAAATAAATTCTAACCACTGGTTTCATAGAAGAATTTAATTTTTTTTATTTAGAGTATAGAACATCATTTTTTAAGACAGGCAGATGCATGCATGCATGACGGGTCATCCTAATAGCTCTCCATGAGCACATTGACTCAGGTGAGCTAAAACGTGACATAAGGTAATGAGGGACATTTCAATCCCCTAAATTTGCACAAATTTTTAACTTAAATATAAGAAAGAATATATATAAATGTTTGTATCTTTTGGCCTGGTTTAATGTTCACAAAAAAGAAGATCTCAAACAGCACTGCTGGTTTAGCTATAATTTACAATTTATTCAAAGAATTAAATCAAACATTTTGAAACAATACCCATGATATTTACAACAACTAAACAACAATAAATTTAATAAAGGGAGATAATCAATAATATATATATATATAGAGAGAGAGAGAGAGAGAAAGAGAGAGAGTATAAATTTTAAGGAAACCTGAGGCCTTATTTTTCAAGGGATCAACTTCATTTGGAAGATGGAGTTATGGTTCTTGCAGCCTTGAGTAAACTGATGATGGTGAATAAGTCTTCTAAGCTTTGAGAGTTCATGTGAAAAAAGTGACCTGAACATAAAACTTAACAAGAGCTGTCCATAACACAGCTCTTGACTATTCTTATGCTTGTCAATATAGAACAAGAAAGTCAGTAGAACTGACAGATGCTCCCTGAAGAACGTCATTGTTACAAATAAGGCCTTGGTCAATGGGTGGGAGGATATGTTAAGGACCGGAATGGGATCAGCACATGCTTATCATGTATAGAATCCAGGTAATGCGCATCTCCTCTTGGTAATAAAGCTTCACATAAAAAGTTTTGTTGAAATCAAGCCGTTAGTTCCTGAGAAATAGTCCGGACAAGGAAAGTGTGTCGGACGAACGAACGAACGGAAAAAGCGGCGTCTATATGCGTCACCTTCAGTGAGCATAAAAAAAGGTAAACAAGAGGGCCAAGATGGCCCTGTGTCGCTCACCTGATTAAGATGGCTGTGTTAGGCAAAATGACAAAAAATCTGGCATCTAAAGTGTTCACAAGGTTTTTCTAAGATTTGACCTGGTGACCTAGTTTTTGACCCCACATGACCCAATTTCAAACTCATCCGAGATATTATGTAGACAAACATCCTGGCCAAGTTTCATGAAGATTGGGCCAAAACTGTGGCTCTAGAGTGTTCACAAGGTTTTTCTAAGATTTGACCAGGTGACCTAGATTTTGACCCCACATGACCCATTTCGAACTCATCCGAGATATCATGTAGACAAACATCCTGACCAAGTTTCATGAAGATTGGGTCAAAACTGTGGCCTCTAGTGTGTTCACAAGCAATTGTTGACGACGGACGACGGACGACGCACGACGCACGACGGACAAAAGGCGATCACAAAAGCTCACCCGAGCACAAGTGCTCAGGTGAGCTAAAAAAAGCTCTCAACTCTCTAAACAGTAAACCATATTATATATTCTTGTTCCTTTTGAAGAGACAGAAGATAAAATGGTAAATACTTTGGTGTCCCCCAAGATCACACAGGGGCCAGGCCCCACCCCCAAAATTTTACTTAGGACCTTTCAGCTCAAAGCTGTTGAAATCCCCATTCCTAAATCATATCTATTCTCCTCATCAGATGAGATGTTTTACCAACTCTAATTTGGAGACTTAGTAACAGTTTACTATTTAATATGATAATACGTGTTACTCATCAGATCTTTCATTGATTTTTATGCTCACCGAAGGTGACGCATATAGTCGCCGCTTCGTCCGTCCGTCCGTCACACTTTCCTTGTCCGGACTATTTCTCAGGAACAAACGGCTTGAATTCAACGAAACTTTATGGGAAGCTTTATTACCAAGAGGAGATGCGCATATCGTCAGCATGACCTGATTCCTAAATTTTTCACAGAGTTATGGCCCATTGACTTTTCGGCCTATAGTACATATTGCATGATTCTTGTCCGGGCTATTTCTCAGGAACTAATGGCTTGAATTCAACGAAACTTTATGGGAAGCTTTATTACCAAGAGGAGATGCGCATATCGTCAGCATGACCAGATTCCTAAATTTTTCAAAGAGTTATGGCCCCTTGACTTTTTGGCCTATAGTTCATATTGCATGATTCTTGTCCGGGCTATTTCTCAGGAACTAATGGCTTGAATTCAACAAACTTTATGGGAAGCTTTATACCAAGAGAGATGCATATCTCGCTGACCTTTCCTAATTTTTCAAGAGTTAGGCCCATTGACTTTTGGCCTATAGTACATATTGCATGATTCTTGTCCAGGCTATTTCTCAGGAACTAATGGCTTGAATTCAACGAAACTTTATGGGAAGCTTTATTACCAAGAGGAGATGCGCATATTTTCAGCATGACCCGATTCCTAAATTTTTCAAAGAGTTAAGGCCCCTTGACTTTTTGGTCTATAGTACATATTGCATGATTCTTGTCCGGGCAATTTCTCAGGAACTATGGCTTGAATTCAAAAACTTTATGGGAAGCTTTATACCAAGAGGAGATCGCATATCGTCGGCGTGACCTGGTTCCTCAATTTTTCACAGAATTATGACCCCTTGACTTTTTGGCCTATAGTACATATTGCATGATTCTTGTACGGGCAATTTCTCAGGAACTAATGGCTTGAATTCAATGAAACTTTATGGGAAGCTTTATTACCAAGAGGAGATGCGCATATCGTCGACGTGACCTGGTTCCTCAATTTTTAAGAGAGTTATGGCCCCTACTACCATGTTGTTGACTAATATTCATGTCATTTGCCTAATTTAACAGGAGATATCATTTAAACAAAACCCCACAAAATTCAATATGCTAGTAATGTCAATCATAATCATGTCAGCTAATTGTTGTTTAGGCCATTATACACTATTTCAAATATCCAGTCATATGTCAAGAGTGTTGGTTAACCTCTTTGATATGAGCACACATTGAAATGTATGACTTAATTTTTAGTAGTATAAAAATCAATGAAAGATCTGATGAGTAACACGTATTATCATATTGAATAGTAAACTGTTACTAAGTCTCCAAATTAGAGTTGGTAAAACATCTCATCTGATGAGGAGAATAGATATGATTTAGGAATGGGGATTTCAACATATCCTCCCACCCATTGACCAAGGCCTTATTTGTAACAATGGCGTTCTTCGGGGAGCATCTGTCAGTTCTACTGACTTTCTTGTTTTTTAAGTTTTTATACTACTGAAAATTAAGTCATACATTTCAATGTATGCTCATATCAAAGAGGTTAACCAACACTCTTGAATATAGGATATTTGAAATAGTTATAATGGCCTAAACAAAATTGGGAAAAAAATTAAAGGTCACGTCAATGATATGCGTATCTACTCCTGGTAATAAAGCTTCCCATAAAGTTTCATTGAATTCAAGCCATTAGTTCCTAAGAAATAGCCCGGACAAGAATCATGCAACATGAACTATAGGCCAAAAAGTCAAGGGGCCATAACTCTGTGAAAAATTGAGGAACCAGGTCACGCCGACGATATGCGTATCTACTCTTGGTGATAAAGCTTCCCATAAAGTTTTGTTGAATTCAAGCCATTAGTTCCTGAGAAATAGCCCGGACAAGAATCATGCAATATGTACTATAGGCCAAAAAGTCAAGGGCCCTTAACTCCTTGAAAAATTTAGGAATCTGGTCATGCTGACGATATGCGCATCTCCTCTTGGTAATAAAGCTTCCCATAAAGTTTCGTTGAATTCAAGCCATTAGTTCCTGAGAAATAGCCCGGACAAGAATCATGCAATATGTACTATAGGTCAAAAAGTCAAGGGGCCTTTACTCCTTGAAAAATTTCGGAATCGGGTCATGCTGACGATATGCGCATCTCCTCTTGGTAATAAAGCTTCCCATAAAGTTTCGTTGAATTCAAGCCATTAGTTCCTGAGAAATAGCCCGACCAAGAATCATGCAATATGTACTATAGGCCAAAAAGTCAAGGGCCCTTAACTCCTTGAAAAATTTAGGAATCTGGTCATGCTGACGATATGCTCATCTCCTCTTGGTAATAAAGCTTCCCATAAAGTTTCGTTGAATTCAAGCCATTAGTTCCTGAGAAATAGCCCGGACAAGAATCATGCAATATGTACTATAGGTCAAAAAGTCAAGGGGCCTTTACTCCTTGAAAAATTTAGGAATCGGGTCATGCTGACGATATGCGCATCTCCTCTTGGTAATAAAGCTTCCCATAAAGTTTCGTTGAATTCAAGCCATTAGTTCCTGAGAAATAGCCCGGACAAGAATCATGCAATATGTACTATAGGCCGAAAAGTCAATGGGCCATAACTCTTTGAAAAATTGAGGAACCAGGTCACGCCGACGATATGCGTATCTACTCTTGGTGATAAAGCTTCCCATAAAGTTTTGTTGAATTCAAGCCATTAGTTCCTGAGAAATAGCCCGGACAAGAATCATGCAATATGTACTATAGGTCAAAAAGTCAAGGGGCCTTAACTCCTTGAAAATTAGGAACCAGGTCAGCGACGATATGCGTATCTACTCTTGGTGATAAAGCTTCCCATAAAGTTTTGTTGAATTCAAGCCATTAGTTCCTGAGAAATAGCCCGGACAAGAATCATGCAATATGTACTATAGGCCGAAAAGTCAATGGGCCATAACTCTTTGAAAAATTGAGGAACCAGGTCACGCCGACGATATGCGTATCTACTCTTGGTGATAAAGCTTCCCATAAAGTTTTGTTGAATTCAAGCCATTAGTTCCTGAGAAATAGCCCGGACAAGAATCATGCAATATGTACTATAGGTCAAAAAGTCAAGGGGCCTTAAGTCCTTGAAAAATTTAGGAATCTGGTCATGCTGACGATATGCGCATCTCCTCTTGGTAATAAAGCTTCCCATAAAGTTTCGTTGAATTCAAGCCATTAGTTCCTGAGAAATAGCCCGGACAAGAATCATGCAATATGTACTATAGGTCAAAAAGTCAAGGGGCCTTTACTCCTTGAAAAATTTAGGAATCGGGTCATGCTGACGATATGCGCATCTCCTCTTGGTAATAAAGCTTCCCATAAAGTTTCGTTGAATTCAAGCCATTAGTTCCTGAGAAATAGCCCGGACAAGAATCATGCAATATGTACTATAGGCCGAAAAGTCAATGGGCCATAACTCTTTGAAAAATTGAGGAACCAGGTCACGCCGACGATATGCGTATCTACTCTTGGTGATAAAGCTTCCCATAAAGTTTTGTTGAATTCAAGCCATTAGATCCAGAGAAATAGCCTGGACAAGAATCATGCAATATGTACTATAGGTCAAAAAGTCAAGGGGCCTTAACTCCTTGAAAAATTTAGGAATCGGGTCATGCTGACGATATGGGCATCTCCTCTTGGTAATAAAGCTTCCCATAAAGTTTCGTTGAATTCAAGCCATTAGTTCCTGAGAAATAGCCCGGACAAAAATCATGCAATATGTACTATAGGCCGAAAAGTCAATGGGCCATAACTCTTTGAAAAATTTAGGAATCGGGTCATGCTGAGAATATGCGCATCTCCTCTTGGTAATAAAGCTTCCCATAAAGTTTCGTTGAATTCAAGCCGTTAGTTCCTGAGAAATAGTCCGGACAAGGAAAGTGAGACGGACGAACGGACGGACAGACGGACGGACGCAGCGGCGACTATATGCGTCACCTTCGGTGAGCATAAAAATATTGCAGTAAAACAAAACAATACCTTAAGGGGTTAAGTGAACAAGGCAGTCCAAAGGACAGCTATATCCCCCGCCGCTGGCCAAATATTAGAATTTGTTTGGTCATAGGATTATGTTCACCTTAACCTGGCATGGTTGTAGCAGACATAGAAGATCAGTTTAAGACAATTTAACTTTCCGGAGTTATGTATGAATCTCAGAATTCGGAGGCACATATATTAAAAGTTTACTGACAAGTTTTACATAGGAAACAGTACAAAAAGTGAACATCAATGAAGTATAGGATGTGTTAGGTAACCACAAAATACATGTGTAACTCAATTAAAAACTTTATATATCATGACATAATTTGTATGATTGTGAACACGAGATATCGAGATGACATGAAAAAGTGGAGGCTTAAACATTTGACCTTCAAGGATGACCTTGACCTTGAGCCAGCATGACCGCCTCATGCCTTCTGCACATCAGCTCAATGAGGTTAACATTTTAGCCGAGTTTGAAGAAATTGTGTCCAAGCGTTCATGAGATATGGAGCGGACACAAAATAACATTTACCTTCAAGTGACCTTGATAACATTTTAGCCGAGTTTGAAGAAAATGTGTCCAAGCGTTCATGAGATATGGAGCGGACACGAAAATAACATTTGACCTTCAAGTTTGACCTTGACCTTGAGCCAGTGTGACCGCCTCATGCCTTCTGCACATCAGCTCAATGAGGTTAACATTTTAGCCGAGTTTGAAGAAAATGTGTCCAAGCATTCATGAGATATGGAGCGGACACGAAAAATGTTTCGGACACACTGACGGACGGACGGACGAAGGGCATTCCTATAACCCCCCTCCCGCTTCGTGGCGGGGGATTAAAAAGTGAGGTGGTACAGAAAACTTAATTAAGATTCTAATAAAAAAAGGGGCATAATTTGGTAAAAATACATGACAGAGTTATCCCCTCTTGCCTACAGGTTGGGGTGGTAGTCATATACAAGTACTCCATGTTTCAAAACAATACCTTAGGGGGTTTAGTAAAAATTAGGTGGTAGGAATAACTCAGCCAAGATTCTAAGTCAAACAAGAGGCCCATGATGGCCCTAAATCGCTCACCTGAGATAAATAGATTGACCCAAGGAACATCTGTACCAATTTATTTTAAAATCTGGCCAGTAGTTTTGAAGAAGATGATTTTTAAAGTTTTCATATTTTTTTTCTTTTTGTTGCCATGGCAACCAGAGTTCTATATGGATCAAGTTTATTTTAGCAACTTTTGTGAAGGTTGACCCAAGGATCATCCCTGCCAAGTTTAATCAAATTCTGTCCAGTGGTTTCAGAGGAGATGTTGTTTAAAGTTTTCCCTATATACATATAAGGCAAATAAGCCCCGCCCCGGCGGCCATGTTTTTTTACGAATCAGAATAATTTTAGAAACTTTGGTAGAGGTTGACCCAAGGAACATCTGTAACAAATTATTTTGAAATCTGGCCAGTAGTTTTGAAGGAGATGATTTTTAAAGTTTTCAAATTATTTTTCTTTTTGTTGCCCTGGCAACCAGAGTTCTTCATGGATCAACTTTATTTTAGCAACTTTTGTAGAGCCTCACCCAAGGAACATTCCTGCCAAGTTTCATTAAATTCTGTCCAGCGGTTTCAGAGGAGATGTCGTTTAAAGCAAATTGTTGACGACGGACGACGACGGACGCCGGACGAAGGGCGATCACAAAAGCTCACCTTGAGCACTTTGTGCTCAGGTGAGCTAAAAAGGGGCATAATTTGGTCAAATACATTACAGAGTTATCCCCTCTTGCCTACAGGTTGGGTGGTGGTATTTCAAGTTTCTTGGTACCTTAAGAGGTTCAGTGAAAGAGTGAGGTGGTACAGAAAACTTAACCAAGATTCTAAGTCAAACAAGATGGCCATGATGGCCCTGAATCACTCACCTGAAAATATGGCCCATATTGCCTTTTATAACACAGTTATACTGAATACAAAATCCATGCAGAAGTACAGAATAATAATTATAATTCCACACAACAACTGAACCTGTGGTACAAATTTTGATGGTTATAGCTATAAAATGAAGTGACACCTTGGGTGGGACCAATTTTGACCCAAGAGCCATGGTTTGAAAACTTGGTTCTGGTCTACAAGGCCATGTTACATACCAAAAATCTAACCCCATGATCGCGGTTTCTAACAAGAAGATCTTTTAAAGACTCCCCTATATAAATCTATGTAAAATCAAGTGCCCCTGGGGCAGGGCCAATTCTAACCCAAGAGCCATGATTTGAATAAACTTGGTAGATATCTATAAGGCCATGTAACACATCAAATATCTAAACTCCAGGCCTTGTGGTTTCTAAAGAAATTTTCTAGTTTTTCCTATATAAGCCTATGTAAAATCAAGTGACCTCTTGGGCGGGGCCAGTTTTAACCCTAGGGCCATGATTTGAACGATCTTGGTAGAAGTCCATAAGGTAATGTAACACACCAAATATCTAAACTCCAGGCCTTGTGGTTTCTGAGAAGAATATTTTTCTAGATTTTCCTATTTTAGCCTATGTTAAATCAAGTGACCCCTGGGGCAGGGCCAAATTTGACCCCAGGGCCATGATTTGAACAAACTTTGAAGAGATCCACTAGACAATGCTACACACCAAATATCTAAACTCCAGGCCTTGTGGTTTCTGACAAGAAGATTTTTCTAGTTTTTTTTTTATATAAGCTTATGTAAAATCAAGTGACCCCTGGGGCGGGGCCAATTTTGACCCCAGGGCCACAATTTGAACAAACTTGGTAGAGATCCACTAGACAATGCTACACACCAAATATCTAAACTTCAGGCCTTGTGGTTTTTGACAAGAAGATTTTTCTAGTTTTTTTTCCTATATAAGCCTTTGTAAAATAAAGTGACCCCTGGGGCGGGGCCAATTTTGACCCCAGGGTCATGATTTGAACAAACTTGGTAGAGGTTTGTTAGACAATGCTACACACCAAATATCTAAGCTCTAGGTCTTGCAGTTTTGCAGAAGAAGATTTTCAAAGTTTGCATTTTTAAAACCTATTTTTAGCTCCTGTGACCTACTTTTTCAATCAATCAAAATAATTTGAGCATTTTTGATAGAGGACATCATAAGGATGATTCCTGTGAAGTTTGGTCAAAATCCATTCAGCGGTTAAGGAGGAGATGTTGTTTAAAGGAAATGTTGAGCGCACGCAGCATGGACACCGAAAAAGGCGATCCCGTTGTGCTCAGGTGAGCTAAAAAGGGACAATATTTAGTCAAAATCCATGACAGAGTTATCCCCTCTTGTTTCCAGGTTTGGGCGGTGGTCATATACAAGTATACCAAGTATCAAAACAATACCTTAAGCAGTTCAAGGGGAAAAAAAGGTGGTACAAAAAACTTAACCAAGATTCTAAGTTGAAAAAAGGGCCATAATTTGGTCAAAATCCATGACAGAGTTATCCCCTCTTGCCTACAGGTTTGGGGTGGTGGTCATATACAAGTATGTGTATTCCAATTTTCAAAATAATACCTTAAGGGGTTCAGTGAAAAGAGTTATCCCTTCTTGCCTATAGGTTGGGGTGGTGGTCATATGCAAGTACTCCAAGTATCAAAACAATACCTTAAGGGGTTCAGTAATTATGTGAGGTGGTACAAAAAACTTAAAGGTTACGGCGACACAGACACCAACACTCGGGTGAGTAGAGTAGCTCCCTTATTCTTAGAATAGTCAAGCTAAAAATGATCTAACTAAATAGTCTGATACCCCTGAATAAGTTCATGAAGTCTTAAATCAATCCCATGCCTAGTAACTGAAACATAATCATAATAGTACAGCAAAACTTTAAGTGAAATGTCTAAGAAAAGGGCCATAATCTGTATTAAATACAGTGACAAGTTATCTACCTTGGTTGTCTGATGCCCCTTAACATAATCATAAAGTTTCAAGTTAATACCATGAATGGTTTCGAAGTATTAGCTGGATAGTAGCTTGCATGCTAAAATTTAACCAAATTTTCTATTGCATGCAAAACTTTAGCCATTTTTTTCAGTTAAAAAGGGGCCATAACTTGCATTAAATTCAGTAAAGAGACACCTTCCTTGGCTGTCTGGTGCCCCTGAACATATTCATCAATTTTCAAGTTATTGCCATGAACAGTTATTGAGATATAAGCTTGATAGTAACTTGCATGCAAAACTTTAACCAAAAAGCTGCAAACACAAATGCTGAAGCAAGTGTGACAGCAATAGCTCTCATATTCTTTGAATAGTTGTGCTAAAAAAGGGTATAACTGTGCCAAAATAATTTTTAGGGTTACCTGTCCTTTCTCTTAGTGAACACATATTATAAGTTTGAAGTGAATATGACAGTTTTTGTGAGATTGACCTTTACAAAAAACTTACCACAGAAAATTTGAAGCTTAAAATGGGCAAATCTGCTCCATAATAAATATTAGGGTAACTTGCCCTTTTGTAAAGGCTCCCTTAGTAAAAAAAAGTAATAAAAGATTAACTTGAAAAAAAAAAATTAAAAAGGTATTCAAAATGCTTGTTGGTATATAAAATAAAATCTATTTAAATTCTTGCCCTTCATAATTATACCCTGTATATAAATAAAAGTAAAAATGATATACCTTGATAGTCCAATACTCTTAAATAGGTTTATGAAATCTAAAATCATCCCCATGCCTAGTTACTGAGACATAAGCATAATAACACTGTGCATGCAAAACTTTAACCAAGTATTCAAGTTAGAAAAGGTCCATAATTTGTATAAAATTCAGTCCAAGAGTTGCCTTCCTTGGTTTTCTGATGCCCTAACACACTTCTAAACTTTCAATCAATACCAAAAACAATTTCTGAGATATAACTGGATAAAAGCTTGCATGCAAAACTTAACCAAAAAGTCTAAGTCAAAAAGTGAAAAATCTGCATATATTCATTAAAAACTATCTACCATTAAAGTATGATACCATTGAACATAATAAAGAAGTTTCAAATCAAACCCAAGCCTTGTTACTGAAATATAAACATGAAATTCCTTGAATGCAAAAATTTAACCAAATTTTTTAAGTTAAAAAGGGGCCATAATTTGTAATATATTCCATCAGGTGTTATCTTCCTTGATGGTATACCGAGTAATACCCCTAAACATATCAAAATGTTTCAAATCAATCCCATGCCTGGACTTTGGGATATAAGCATGAAAGTACCTTGCATGCAAAACTTAAACGAAAATTTCTAAGTTGAAAAGGGGCCGTAATTTGTATTAAATTTAGTCAAGAGTTATCTACCTTGGATGTCTGATGCCCATTAACATATTCATAAACTTTCAAGTAAATTCAGTCAAGAGTTATTTACCTTAGGTGTCTGATGCCCATTAACATATTCATAAACTTTCAAGTCAAAACCATGAATGGTCATTGGATATAAGCTGGATAGTAGCTTGCAAGCAAAACTTCAACCAAAATTTAGAAAAAGGTCAACCTGAGCCTGACGCCACCTGCCCAGACATCATCATTTTAAAGAATGGAATTTTCGTTCAAAAACCCTTCCAAAAACCAATCCCTATCTTCCTCTTCTCATAAGGTATTTATCTACAAATAAAACCTGATCATCATACCTCACTCTTAAAAGACATTATTTGACAGAAAGAAAATATCTACTTTTAATAACAGTGATCTTGACTTTGACCTGATCATCCTGAAAGAATGATTTTTCAAGTTTTCACATCTCGTTCCCTTTAAGTTGCCATGGCAACCAGATTTCTGCCAAAACTTTATTCTTTGAACAACTTTGGAAGAGGCATCATCCAAGGAACATTCCTGTAAAGTTAAATGAAAATTGGTTATGTAGTTTAGGAGATGTCTTTTTTGGTTTATTGTTGGTGACGGACATTTAACACTTTATATCTTTATATTCACAGGTCACAATAGCTCCCCTTTGAGATGATGAGCTAATAAAACTTAACTTTCACTGAAATTAATCGCATGTCAAATATTTGAAATATTGTGAAAAATACAGGTGTTGTGTTAGAAGTGTGAAATAGTGTAGTCATAAATTAGATAGCACCATTTTTCTCTATAAATTATCCAATGAATATCGTCCATCAATACCTTTTACAGATTTATTATCCATTCTACAACATCCTAACACCTCTAGAAATAGTAAAAATTTCTGAAGGATTTATATTGATCAGCCATATCTCTAAAGCAATCTATTGTAAGGCCAACTGAAGTGTTGAAAATAATGTCATAACTGAAATGAAGGCAGACAAGTGCCAGACAAAGATCAGAAAAAAACACCTGCTAATGGGAATCCTTGCTTCCATAGATCTGCACAGCTGTTTGGTTTTAGAGCCGTCTTTGATTATAGAGCAATACAGGTCATTTAACTGTACAGTCCTCAGTGATGCGAGGTATTTGTGATATATCAATATATTGCCATTCTGACTCAGCATGATACATATCTGTGCAATGTTGGAGCTGTACCAATATATT
>CM037779.1:2025542-2075542 GCA_021229015.1 Solen grandis
TTACATCTCATTTCGGAGTGAAACGGCCTATAGAGCTGCACATTTGTCGTTTCGTCTAACCACTTGATGTCCAATACAAAATATAATCCAATACAGAATCCAACACAGAAATGTCTTTTCTTATTGTTCCATGTAGGTATATGTAGTCAGTCCGAGAATGGCCAGTATAAAGCCGTGCCGGACCAGTGTGATAAGTTCTACCAGTGCACCCCGGGTGTTGGTGGAACCTACTACTGGCAGATAATGCCCTGTGCCCCCGGTACCCTGTGGAATGACGTCGACAAAATATGTGATCATGCAGATAACGTTGTCTGTTCACTACCGGTGGGAGGTGAGATGCATCAAATTCATTTTATTTCTCAAAAACTAATGTGCTGGTTATCTAATTGAAGACAAAAGTATGAAGTGCAGGAGATATATTTCGGACGTCTTTCACTTTTGGTCGATTTATTCATTCATTCAGTATTTTGAACGTAGAAAAGAACATACACATAAGTTTATGCCCAGTGTTGAATAAATCATCCGAACAATTCGTTTGGATACAAAAAAAAAAAATAAAAAAAAATAAAAAGTACATTATTTTTGTGAGGATCACATACGGCTTTCCAAGTCGATGTTTTAGAAAGTAAAGACGATTTTGAAACCTAATTAATGCTGAGAATAGGACCTTTGTCAGTGGGACAGGATTATATCAAGGAAATTGGAGAAATTTAGTGTTTTAGAAAAATCGAGTTAGTGTCTGGTTTGAAATGAACTAGATGGTATTGCATTTGCATGACGCGTCAATCCCATGAAGTCATTTTTCAGTGGCCACGTGCGGTGTGGAGGAATTCGGCCAGTTCCAGACAGTTCCGGGAAGTTGTAAGAATTATTACCAGTGTTTACGAGGAAGTGATGGAGAGTTCGTCTGGACTTTGAAGGAATGCTGTGATGGTCAGTTATGGAACTACGCTACTAAAACGTGTGATGAAGCGAGGAAGGTCAAAAACTGCCCGGGTAAGGCCTGCGTAATGTTTGTTCAACATTTCAATTGGTTTCGGACTATTTGTTCCATCTGGAATAAAGAACCATTTGTGAAAATTTGGAAGCCGTAGCGATATTTCTCTCAATGAAACGATCTGAAGGATTAAATTCGGGTCGATTTAAGAAATGCCACTAGCTTCGATAAAACTCGGCTATACATAATTTCCTTATCGTATCCAGATCCGGCGGTTGGTCTACAAATATTTGTCCGGAGCATTTCTCCAAAACTACTGTACCTATGTTGATGAAACTTCATAGGTAGATAGACCTTGATGAGAGGAAGTGCAGTGCATAAGAACCATAACTCTGCATGTATTTTGAAAGGAGTTATTGCCCTTTGTCATTTTTAATCTTTTGATTTTGTCCGGACCATAACTCCAATACTAAAGTAGCTAGGTTGATGAAACTTCATATGTAGATTGATCTTGATGAGAGGAAGTGCAGTGCATAAGAAAACCACAATGTAAATTCTTAAAGACAGGTTTTTGCAAACAATAAATATGGATGTGAACCATAATTAGACTGCATTTTTATTCTCCTCAGCTACAGATCCTGGGGGCAAATTGTTTTCTTCTGTGTGTCTGTATGTGTGTCTCTGTCTATCTGTCTGTCTGTCAAAACTTTTTAGCATTGTCCAAAACTTTTGAACCATTGCTCACAATAACTTTAAACCTTACATACTTCTTTACTCACAAACTTTTGAAACTGTATTCCTACACATGACAGACTTCCGGTGTGGGTATTGATCACCTTTAGTGATATTTTTTTTTTTTGGTATGCTTATAAGCCCAAATCCTATGTGTGAACATTCGTTTTATGTGTCATGTGAATACATCCTGTGTCAAAGATGGGGGTGGGGGTATGAATCACCTTCAGTGATAGTTCTAGTTTTTATTGCGAGATTTTATTCAATTGTGATTTATTTCCGGTCAATCGGTGCTGTCAGATACTACCACCTGATATTGCCCTGTGCTGCACAAGGCGCACATATAAAACCACTTAATTGGTCTTGAACCAAAGGGCTTTGTTTACTTCTGGTTAAACTTAAGTAAACAAGTACTCCAACGATTACATGTACATAGTTTATTAGTTATAACTATGTTAACATAATATTAAGAGACTTTCTTTTTTGGCGAGTATATAAAAAATTAATGACTAGAATTTAGGTCCCATAATGTCAGAAACGAGCTGCGTGCCTCTAGAATGAAAGCGTATTGACTTTACGTTGGCATTTTATTGATCATACATTTCCGAACTTATCACTTTTTTCATCACTTTACATGCTTGTTTCTTCAACGCAGTGTTCCTTTGCAACGACTCATTGATTCCAGTACAGAAATGTCTTGTGTTATTGTTCCATGTAGGTATATGTCGACAGTCCGAGATTGGCCAGTATAAAGCTGTGCCGGACCAGTGTGATAAGTTCTACCAGTGCACCCCGGGTGTTGGTGGAACCTTCTACTGGCAGATAATGCCCTGTGCCCCGGGTACCCTGTGGAATGACGTCGACAAAATATGTGATCATGCAGATAATGTTGTCTGTTCACCACCGGGGAGAGGTGAGATGCTTCATTTTCATTTTTTTTTCTCTCAAAAACTAATGTGCTGGTTACCGAATAGTTTCAAGATAAAAGTATAATGTGCAGGAGATATATTTTGGACAAATTTCAGTCACTCGATTTATCTATTCAGTTTTTTTGAATGTAGAAAAGAACACAAGTTTATTTATGCCAAGTATTGCATGAATCATCCGAACAATACGTTTGGATACAAACAACAAAAAATTGCTGTGCAAGTGTGACTCTAGTCATAATTACTAGACAAAAAATAAAAAAGTAAGCACTTTAAAAAATATCTTCAAATTTTACGGTTATATGTTGATTATCGAAAACTCGATGGATTAGCTATTGTAATTTGTATTCAAATTTTACATCCTTGTCTAGGGGACTATACGTTTGACCTCCCGTCTGTCTGCCTCTCATTTTGTCCGTCCTGTTGTCCGGAGATCTGGATCCGCGATAACTTAAAAACCGTTGAAGATAATCGTATGAAACTTGGTATATGAATATATTTCAGTGAGGAGATTCTGCTCGTCACTTATTTTTCGAATCAAAGTTCTGGTTGCTATGGAAACGGAAAAAATATTCACCTCACCGGTAGTGGACTCGGGTGTAGCGTGCAACACCAGTTACTTGTTTTTGCACTAACACTCTTTATTTTATCCCCATTATTTGGCCTTTTATCAAAGATCAATCGAAATGGAAGGATTTAACCCTATAAGTAGAAACTGTATATGTTTACATAATGTTATTTCATAGACCAGGGGATAATAAACACCTAAAAATCGCCTCCAATTTATCAAGATCCTTGCCAAAAAAAAGCTAGTGGTGATCCATTTATCCATGCAGTATATTCTGAAGATGAAACTTAATATTCCTCAACATGCTCGATACAGATTTAATTTATTAAATTATCTCCCCATTCTATATAAAAAAATATGAAAAGTTGGAATTACAGTAATACGCACAGCTGCAATTATTCTGCCGTTGGCTGTTTTGTTTTCACCTGAATTTCCGGTTTGAATTTCACTATTTGAAACGGTGAATATTACCAATATTTTTTTCTAAAATCCATCGAAAAGCATTTTTATATAACAGAGCAATATACAATATAACCTTAGTTTAACCATAGCAAAGAACGTCTGTCAGTGTACGAGGTAAAAGTGGGCCACGCTGTCTTAATGGTTGTCCTGTCGTGAATATGGAGTCAATTTGATCGTATGACATACTGAACATAAAAATGAATTGCAAATATATATATATATATATTGCTGTATAAAGTATACTACTCAGTTTGCTAAGCACCATCCGCTATTTTCCCGTAGCGTTTTATGCTTAGACAAGCGACTTTAAAGGCATGCTACATGAAATTTTACAATAAAACAAACCTTGCTTTTATGCAGAAGTATTTATGTACCAAACTTACTACCAGTTACAAAAAATAAGCCTTTCGGATCCTCAATACTGGGAATTAATCATTAGAAAGTGCGAAATTTTGAGAAAACACCTTAAAATTTAAAGTCAGATCAATTCAGAACTTTGATCTTCAAATATTCCTGTTTCCTAAATGGAATACTTAGGATATTTGTGACGATGTTGACCTGTTCATGGTCATTTTTTTTCTGTATTGATAACAAGATTTAACTTCAATTTATAAAATGCCATTTCTTGCAAAAAACACACTTTTGTGAAGTTGCCAACTAATGACAGGAATTGGCTTAATCGTTGTAACTCATTTTTGAGTCTCTTCTATCATTTTGACAAACTATGCGTAAAAATGGTCAGCTAACGGTTTTTTCAGGTACATAGCATTACATTAAGCATGTTTTCATGTGACTCTATGGGAAAATAGCCGGTGGTGCTTAGCAAACTTTGAGTAGTATATTTATAACACGTATAAACACAAAATATATACACTTATAGCTCCTATTCTACAAATCATTACAAATCCCCATTAGGCCGCCATGTTTGGTATAATTCAGATTCTCAACTCCAACCCCACGTGACTGCTGTAACTCTACACGTTTTCCTGCAACTCCGTTTATCTAGTCTACTCTGAACTCGCTCACAAACTCCCTTGTATCCATATCGATTCAACCAATAATATTTATCTCGATAGGAAGTTTAGAAAAGAAATGTTACTTCATAGCTATGTAATCAGGAAATGCATTTAACCCAAGATGGACATGCGACATGCGTTAATGTGAAATTAGACGTGAACATCAGATATCTTTAAATTCTAATCCCTGGATCATGTGGCTGTCGTTCATTTCTAGTCTTTACTAACATGTATTCCACACGATCGACAGGCTCCACTACAAAAGCACCACCAAGTCCAATTACAACGTTATGGACCACATCAAGTCCAATTACCACTACAAGAACCTCACCAAGTCCAATAACCACTACAAGAACCTCACCAAGTCCAACTACTTCCGAGTCTGGTACCATGCCAGGTGACTTTCTACAATGCAGTGTATCCCAGGCAGGCCGGCTCAAGTCGGTCCCGAACCAGTGTGACAAGTTCTACCAGTGTGTACCTTTGGATAATAATCGATATGTCTGGAAAATGATGCATTGCCCCGACAATACTTTGTGGAATGACGACCTTCAGATTTGTGACCATGCGAACAAAGTTGTTTGCGTACCGTCAGGTTTGTTAAATTATGTTTTGAATGTTAAAGTTCTTTTAAAGGCATATGCTAAATTGAGTTCTAACAGTGATGTTCACCAAATCCGGCATACTTGCTCTACAGGGAATGACAAACATTTATGTATGAAAGAATAGGTCACTAAACTTTTTAAGTCTCTTACCAGTGTTTAAACCGGATGGGACTAAAGGTTTGCCCTGTCTGTCCGTCAGTCTGTCCTGTCCGTCAGGATGTCCTAAAATTTGGTTCCCGCGATAACTTAAAAACCGTTCAGATAATATTATGAAACTTGGTACATGAATTAATGGCAGTATGAAGATTCTGCTCGTCGCTTTACTTCTCGAACTAAAATTCTGGTTGCTATGGTAGCGAAAAAAATACTCATCTCGCCGGAGGTGGACTCAGGTGTAGTGTGCAACACCAGTTACTTGTTTTTGCACCAGCACTCTTTATTTTATCCCCATTGTTTAGCTTTTTATCTAAGATCGATCTAAACGGAAGGATTTAACCCTAAACGTTGAAACTGTGTGTTTATTAGATACACAGTATTCCAAGCACATAGTTTTGTCATAACACAAACTAGGGGATGATAAAGACATAAAAATCGCCTCCTTGCCTAAAAAAGGCTAGTGATGATATATTTATCAGTGCAGAAAAGTATATCCTGAAGATAAAAACTAAAAATATTCCTCGACATGCTCGATTCAGAGATTTAATGTAATAATCTCCCCTTTTCTGTAGATAAATGGAACAAGTTAATGAATTTCCCGGAATACGCACAGCTGCAATTATTCTGCCGTTGGCCGTTTTGATTTCACCTGAATTTCCGGTTTGAATTTCACCGTTTGAAACGGTGAACATTACCTCTATTTTTTCTATAAATCCATCGAAAAGCATTTTGTATAACAGGAGAGAATATACAATGTAACCTTATTTTAACCTTAGCAAAAGCATGTCAGTGTACAAGGGAAAAAGTGTGCACGTTGAATTATTTTCTGATATGTAAGTTGACATACTCACACTTCTATCGGTTTCGAGTTTTTTGAGTGTAAATCCCTGCGTTTGGAAGTACGTATATATGTAAAATAGCTTCCCCACATGGATTAGTAATGATTTTTGGGGAATTATAATTTCCATTGCATCAAAATATTTCAGTTGCGTATTTTAGTCAACCTGCACCAATGCATTTTATAAGACCAATTTGGAGAAATGCCAGGAAGTCCAAATGTTTTCGAAACTCTAAGAACGTTAGATTGTTTATTCGTTTTAGTGTAAAAATGGTTAAAAAGGCTTAAATGTTTGATATGGAGAATACTCGTTTCTATTCGACCAGTGCTAGCATTTTTAGCTCGTCTGTTTTTCGAAGAAAAAAATACGAGCTATTGTTGTAACTCCGGCGTCCGCGTTATTGTCGTCGTCGTCGTCGTCCGGAATCTTAACGTTGGCCATAACTTCTCTACTATTCCATTTCATTTTTGGTATGCATATTCATCTGGGCAAGGCCTATCCAGACATATGCAAATTTTCACCTCTAGGCATTGACCTTGACCTATTTTTGCATTTTTTGAAAACTTTAAAATGCCTGTAATTTCAGAACCGTTACCAACAGGGCACTGATATTTCACATGTGAATTCTTTGTGGCAAGACCTTTCCATCAATGTTACTTTTGGAATTTTGACCTTGACTTTTGATCCATCTTTGAAATATTTAACAAAACTATCGTTGGTCGTAATTTCTTTACTATTTTACATACAACTTTTATTTTTGGTATGCATATTTATCTTTGCAAGGGCTATTCAGATGTCGACCTTTGACCTATTTTTGCATTTTTTGAAAACTTTAAAATGCCTGTCATTTCAGAACCATTACCAACAGGGCACTGATATTTCACATGTGAATTCCTTGTGGCAAGACCTTTCCATCAATATTACACTGTAACTTTTGACCTTGACCTTTGCTCGTTTGACCTATTTTGGAAATGTTTAACAAATAAAAAAAAAAAAACAAAAAAAAACGTAAACGTTGGACATAACTTTTTGACATCTTTTATATTTGGTATGCATATTCATCATGACAATGGTTTTTCAGATATACCTCAATTATTTTATCTATCGACCTTGGCCTTTGACCTTATTTTATCATAACTTTGGACAAGTTTTAGAATGGATATTTCTTTGTCATTTTCAATATTTTTTTAAACTGGTTTGTCATCATATGAACCTGTGCAGGTGTGATTTTGGTCATGATCTTTAGGCAGATAAAAAAAGAACCATTTTTTTAAAATGTCTTTTAATTTTACAGTTTTGTGTGGATTATCAAAAACTAAATGGATTAGCAATTGTGATTTTTTTGTTTACATGTTTTACATCTTTGTGTTGTATACATTCTATTCCATGCATAGGTCAAGGTCATCCTTCAAGGATAACGGTCAAATTTAAAGGGTATGGTACTTCAACTTGCATTTAAAGGCTTAGTTTTAGTTGTGATTTTCAAGGTCAAGTTTTTAAAGTGTTTACAAAAATGTGTAACGTTGGCAAAAACAGACGAGCGTTGGCACCCGCATGCGGTTCTCTTGGGAAATTTGCGACAATATTAGACAAAAACGAAAAGGATATACGCAAAAAAGTTGCGTTATGGCTACTTCCGAAGACTTGATTTTAATTTTATTTAAAAAAAAACGAGTTAATGTCCACATACGAGTACATATGAAATTGATAGTGTACAATATTCAAGCAAATTGTATAACAAAACCTAAATTTGTTGGTAAATTCGTTTCATATTACACATATCTACAAAATCTGTTAGAGTTCTGAATAGATACCCTTACGCACAATTTCCGTAATTGGATTTTATCCATCCTCGAACTGAATAAGCTCCTTTTTTTCAGTCTGTGATATCGACAATTGGAACGAAATGGAGGCAGTTCCGGATCAGTGTGACAAGTTCTACCAATGTAAACCTGGTGGTAGTGCTGGTCAGTTTGTTTGGCAAATTATGACCTGTCCCGCTGGCACCTTGTGGAATGATGAAGTGAAGACTTGTGACCATTCAGCCAACGTTGATTGTCCGGAATCGGGTATGTCTTCAATAGTCCGTGAGAGCGATCTTCTTGAAAGATTTATGTAGAACGTCCGTAAACTGGCTTATAACCGTTCAAAAGGAAAATGGCCAGTTGGAATTGATTTGAAAGGAATGGTACAATCTTAATCGAATTTGAAGATACAATATTCAAGAATTTAAATTCTAGGCTAGTTCAACTTATATGTACTAGGCTTTACTTAAGTCGCGTAAATTTCAAAAAGACAATTAACAAAGTTGTTTTTTTCTGTAATTTTGTCAGATATGAGATCCGAAATTTAATATTAATATAGTCACATGTATTAGCCTAAATAATAAGCCGCTGTAAATGCGGTCCACTTTCAGCTCTTTTCGAACAAAAACGACTTAAAGTGGAGCTATTGTCATGACCCTCTCGGCATCGGCGGCGGCGTCGACGTTAAGGTTTCCGTTCAGATCCATTTCTCAATATCTCGATCACTTCATACCTGGCGTACTTGTTCACTATAAAAAATGAACCCATTTCAAAACAAAGTTAGCTCTAAAAATTTAGCAAATTTTTTTTTTTTTTTTTTTTCGACTTTGAATTTTCATAGCTTGTTAAGTTGTTAAGGTCAATTGCTGAAAAACTAGCTGTCATAATCCCTTTAAACTTGGATTACATATTCACTATCAAAAATGAAACTCGTGTTAAAAGAGCAGGTAACCCTAAAAATTATGGCACAGTTATGGTCCCTTTTCGATTTCTTTGCTCTGTTATACCTTCTCAGATTCAGAATTTTACAATTTGCAAGGTCAATTCCACAATTATTAACATATTCCCTTCAAGTTTGGAATACTTGATAAACTTCAAAAGTTTGAAAATATTTCAAAAAGGGCATGTTACTCTTTAAATTCATTTTTGTACAGTGATGTCCCTTTTCGACATAACTTTTTCTTTACTTTTCTATATTGAATATTTTAGGTTAATGTTTTCCAAATTCTTATATCAATAAGTTCTAAAAGGAAATTGACTGTTTTCGGACTTTTGAAATGTTTGTCAAAGCTAAAAAAAGTAACGGCTAACATACTATCGAGCACCCAGAAAAGTGGGCCGCGCTCTCTTGTTAATGGTTGTTCTGTCGTGAGCATGGAGTCAATTTGATCGAATGACATACTGAACATAAAAATGAGTTGCAAACATCTTTTCATCATGCATAAATATAGTGCTGTATAAAGTATTTATAACGCGTATAAACACATAATAGCTCCTATTTTTCAATTTATAACAAATCCCCATTAGGCCGCCATGTTTGGTATAATTCAGATTCTTAACTCCAACCCCTCATGACTGCTGTAACTCTACACGTTTTCCTGCAACTCCGTTTATTTAGTCGACTGTGAACTCGCTCACAAACTCCCTTGTATTCATATAGATTCAACCAATAATCTCGATAGGAAGTTTAGAAATGTTACTTGATAGCTATGTAATCAGGAAATGCATTTAACCCAAGATCGACATGCGTAAATGTGAAATTAGACGTGAACATCAGACATCTTTAAATTCTAACCCTTGGATCATGTGGCTGTCGTTCATTTCTAGTCTTACTAACATGTATTCCACACAATCGACAGGCTCCACTACAAAAGCATCACCAAGTCCAATTACAACGTTAAGGACCACACCAAGTCCAATAACCACTACAAGAACCTCACCAAGTCCAATAACCACTACAAGAACCTCACCAAGTCCAACTACTTCCGAGTCTGGTACCATGCCAGGTGACTTTCTACAATGCAGTGTATCCCAGGCAGGCCGGCTCAAGTCGGTCCCGAACCAGTGTGACAAGTTCTACCAGTGTGTACCTTTGGATAATAATCGGTATGTCTGGAAAATGATGCATTGCCCCGACAATACTTTGTGGAATGACGATCTTCAGATTTGTGACCATGCGAACAAAGTTGTTTGCGTACCGTCAGGTTTGTTTAGGACATTTTTAGCTCGACTATTCGGAGAATATGAGAGCTATTCTACTCGCCCCGGCGTCGGCGTCAGCGTCGGCGTCGGCGTTGGCAGTCATATATAAGAAACCAGTAGGTGTATTGCAATCAATCTTCACACAAGTCTTTCTAGGCACAAAACAAACCTAGAGAACCAAGATGGACAACTCTTGCTAGAATTTTACTTAAATTATGGGCCTTTTTCGACTTAGAAATTTGCGTTAACATTTTTGGTTAAAGTTTTTTGCAACTAAATTAATGTCATTACTCAGTAACCCCTTGGTGTATTGGATTTAAACTTCACAAAAGTCATCCCAGACATGAACCAAACCTGCAGAACCAAAATTTTAATAAATTTAATTAATTAAATTTAATTAATTAATAATAATTATTAAATATTTATAGAAAATTAAAAAATTGCATTAACTTTTTTATTTAATACAATAACTATTATATATTAATTTAAATAATATTTAATTTAACAAGACAACCAACATATCAAAGATGAACTTTTCCTTGAATTTTTTTTTTTGGATTATGACCTGAGTTTTACTGAGAATTAGAACATGCTGCTAAATTGAGTCACATAAATTATTTTAATACCGCTTTAATACAATGGTATTGCGTCACTATCAAATACCCGAATAGTCGAGCATGCTGTCTTTCGGACAGCTCTTGTTTGATAATAGAATTTTCCGATATTCATATTTTGGACGGGTTTTTAAGGTTTAAATTCTTTTTATAATATATAATATATAATATACTGCGTGATTCAGACCAATTGTACACCCCACAGGATCAGATTCTGGGGGAAAAAACTGCATAAATTCAGGTTTTTGACACCTGTATATAAACAAATGGACTTGGAAAACTAAGATTTACGATTTTTTTAAACCTCAACGGAACATAGATGGTGACATTTTAATCGATATGTCATGGCGGAGATGTAATTTTATCAATTTCCAGAAAAAAACAACTTACGTCTCTTAGTCGAGAATATTCTCATCATACTTAAAGGCCATTACGGAAATATAGTCAGGTAAAATAATGTGCAGGCTCGAGTTGGTCACACACTTGAGGCGAGTTGCTCATACAAAGTTTCAACGAGTTTCAATGTAACGATTTGTATGCAACCGGATTTTCAAAAATAGGTTTCGAGGCAGAGGAAGATACTCTCCAATGGAGCCTCACGCAGTACCATGGTAAACAGATATGGCCGACAAGGTTTCGGAATTATTTATTATGCAAATAATAACTGCTTTGTCATTTCTGTTGGAGTGAAAATTTGTGTTCATGTGCCAGTTAAATACATGGATTATCGGCTAAATCTTGCAGATTGATATGTTTTAAATGGGAGATATATAGTCTTTGTTAAACTCCGTCTTGGAAACACTCTTTCTTCGCTATAAAAGAGTAAAGTCGATACATAGCAAGAAGAAAACGAAGATGTGATGTTGCAACACTGAGTGCAACTCGCCCCTGAAAGCCCAATTATTTCTGTAATTTTACAGGAATTATCGCGGTGTTTACAATAAATAAATGTTTAGCTTCTTTGTGTACATGTTGATAAGATAAATTAATTACAGGATAGAAACGAAAACTCTGTACGATAAAATTACGATACCTATATAAGGAAAGTATTTTTATGGTCATTGTTTGTATTATAAATGCGACGCGATAAAAATCGTTTTTCAGTCTGCAGTATCGACAATTGGAACGAAATGGAGGCAGTTCCGGATCAGTGTGACAAGTTCTACCAATGTATACCTGGTGATAGTCCTGGTCAGTTTGTTTGGCAAATTATGATCTGTCCCGCTGGCACCTTGTGGAATGATGAAGTGAAGACTTGTGACCATTCAGCCAACGTTGATTGTCCGCAACCAGGTATGTCAGAGGTCTTGAATTTTAGATTTGTTAGAAAGTAATCGAAACTTGCATTAAACCCTTTAAAATATACGTTGTAATAGAATTAAAACGGGCAGCAACATGAACTAATTGGAATTGTTTTCGTAACGAAATTGCAAGCTTAAGTATTATTGATTTTCACACAGTACTGTATGTAAAATTATAACATTTGCAATCAAGTTTAAAATTAATGGTTAAGTTAAACTTGCCAGTCATAAACACAACAAGTAGGATTTACTTCCATTGTTTGGAATCGGACTCACTGAGGCGCATGCGTATAAACAAGCATTTAGATAACCGGTGCGCATGTGCTACCTCAGTTTTACTAAGTAAAAACACTATATACTCTATATAGTTACCACGGGGTGTTGGTGGTAGGTAAATAGTATGACTGGTTAGTTTAACTCACTCATAAAATTTTAACTTGATTTCAAATTTTATTTATTTGACTTGTTAAACTTACCAGTCATAAACATACAAGTAGGATAGATTTCAAAACAATACTCACCTCATGTGGTGGTGCAGGGTTCAACATTAACTTTTTCAATCACTGGACCAGTGGCCCAGTAGCTCAGAGAATTGCCTAGACCTGACCTAATTTGAACTGGACCAAACTTGTTTGAGATAAACCCTGTAGTACAATATCTTTAACATCATTATGCTCCTGTTGTATACCATGTATATATTGAGGGACACATTCATATAATAATGATAAAAATATTTGAATTTAAAAATAACGATAAAATATGTAACTAACTTTTTTTCTTTCATTAAACTGTTTCAACTTTTATTAAAGAACACCATGGGCATTTTAGGCTGCATATCAGCACTATGGGTACATGAACAATGTAATAGTGTAACTGCTTTTAACTAAAAATCTTACGTTGCTTCATTTTCAACATTGTTGAACACACAATGTCCATCGTTAACCTAAACAGTCCATATTAAAGCAGTCTCTGCACTGACTGGTCAACTTAATTTATTATAAGAGCTCACATTGTGATTGTTTATTTCTTATGTGCAATGTTAATTCATTTTAAATTTTTATGTCATCAATTTTAAAGTTGTCAGTATGGTACCCTGAATAATTCTACCCATAGTCTCAAATTCCTGCAAGGCATACTATATAGAACATCAGTATTAATTGTCATGACCCAGCCACGCAAAATTGACGTTTGAGCTTTTGTTTTACATACTCTTTTGATTCCTGATTTTCCTTTCGTTTATTTGAAACTTTGCTACTTGTGTGTGTCGAAACCCAAATTTAAATGGGTCCATACTTAATATAACCGAGAAACATACGTCTGCTCGATTGTAACATATTCAAATAAACAAGTAAAGAAACATGGTGCGGTATAACATTTGGGAAACCAGAATTTGTCACCTTTTAGATATAAATTATTTTTTTTATGTACTATATAACTACGCTCATTTAAACTCATAAGACAATGGGAAGATAGTAATCACAGGCGAAAAATTCAAACATTGCTTTTATTTCAATGATCAAACACATTTTTCAATCATTTACAGCATGTTGCCATGCGACAGAGCAAGTGCCCGTTCAAAAGGCATCAACAGCCACTCAAAAAATCGAACTTAATTTATTAACGAAATGCTAAAAATTAACTTGGGTTTTCCAAACTTGGATAGCTAAAACAAATGAAATTACATATCAAAATCGATTTTTTCATCAGAAACACATGTTGTTAATTAAATGCACGAATGGAAGGGGCAAATAATAATTTATTGGTGGATTTTTTAACTAGACCAGTCGGACCAGTTACTCGTGGGCTTTACAAGACCGGACCGACTGTCTACTAGACAATGTCGTTCGGTCGTAGGTTAATGTCGAACCCTGTGATGTATGGTATTTTTTTTATCTTATATATGTTGTCTTCAAATCTTCTCTGTGTTTACCTTAACAAATATCATTATGTTCCATTTATGACCAGAAAACCATTGTTTCCACATTGTGTGCTTTACTTAAATGTAAATATTCTTCCCAGTTATGTACACATAAATCATTGATTCAACTTGTATTACTTAATTTTTCATAAATAATCCAATAATGACATCCAATACTTATGTTACATTAATTACTCCTTGTCATATTATTAAGTACAGAAAATTCGCTGAAAGAACAATTATGTCCATATCGAATTTATTTCAACACCGCAGAAGTGCCATCAATATTTCTATGATCAAAAAAGAGTAAACTTCGTCGCTCTTTTCCAGTTTGCTGAAGCTAAAATTGATTCTAAAGATGCACCTTTAAACACAGGCTACTGGCGTGGACCTCCCCCCCACCCCAATAATACAAAGTAACAATTCAAAACACATAATAGCTGGTTCTCCAATGTCATATTGTAATTATCACAAAAGCCGATAACAAATTCAATATGGTAGCCGTCAGTCATAACAAAATGCAACATTGGAATGAGGGCGGAATGCATCGATACAAGCGACTTCTAGAAAAAAGCATAACTGGTGAGAATTAAATAAATACATTTTATTGTTTAACCCTTTCCCTCATAGAGAATACCATGAAAAGACCTATGAGAACAGCATAAAACCAGATCAGCCTGCGAGTGATCAGGTTTTATGCTGTTCGCTGCTCCTCAGTGGTCTGGAAATGAAGATTTTGTAATTAAATGTCAAGGTTTAACTGGTTTTCTGCAGATCAGGCTTTATGTGATAACTACTGAGTGCGTCAAAATGAGTCTATATGAGGGAAAGGGTTAATATGGGTATTTGTTGGAAATATTGTATTTCTGTGAAGTTGCCGTTGAAAAGCGCATTGACTGTGATATGCATTGCTTCGGTCACATGTCCAAGTAGTGTCCATTTGAGTTTCGTGACTCGTATTGTCTTTGTAGTTTATCTAAGATAGAAAATCGACTTGGCAACGAAAAGGCCTATTGTTTCTGCGTTGAACAAGCCTGGCATATTTGAAATAGGCTGAAAATTGTCAGATACGAAGCTCAGAATACGACCATGTCAGTTTGCCTATAGATTTTGAACGGAGAGTTACATACCTTTTCTTAATGATATCAATGTTTTTTTGTTTTCTTGAATTGTGAAATTGTTATAAAATGTGTTTTGAATTGTTACTTTGTATCAATGGGGGTTTCCACGCCGGTAGCCTGTGCCTTTGAATAGAGCTAATGGACCAATAGCTTTTGTACTATGGGCTTTAACCCTTAAATTATCATCCTGAAAAACTGACTTTAATGTCTGAACAATTCAATGAACCAATGGTTAGTCAACCCAAGAAAGACTTGTTTCATCTTCCCCTTTCAGTTGCTTTAAATAGTAAATAGAAAAACAAACCTCTTTTGGGATCCAATTTCTTGTTTTCTGGAAAAGCTGGCACAATTTTTTTGCTGCAAAATGTAACGGTCTGTCATGTTTGGCTAAGCCATGACGCAAAAATGTGATACCCTTTTGTTGAATATTGACAGAAATATCTCCTTTTGTTGAATATTGACAGAAATATCTCCTATCTCCTGAAAGTAGAAATGGCAATCAAGATTAGTTTTGTAAGTAACAATTTTAAGAGGAGCTTTATGCAAAAGTTCAAATGGAGCTTTTTGAAAAGCATCCCATTCAGGTACGGGTCTCACCATAGGAGGCCTTGAATTAAAAATAACGTGAATGCTACCCATTTTATGACCATCAAAAGGGGCATAAATAGCAGATAACATAGGTCTTTAACCACTTATTGTCCTATACTGTAAACCTTTAAGAAAAAGATCTGTTAAAACTGTTTTGACTTATATCAAATTTGTAGAACGGGGATCAGTTTACTTTGGACGACACCGGATATGGAATAATCTGAATTTGCTACCATAGTCCTCTTGTGTACCCGTCCTCCATGCTGCCTCGAGGAATTTCCTGTTGTCTAAAGAAAACCCAGTCTTTTGGTATTGTCTGTCGACAACATCCATGCTGTTAACTGAAACCGTTCTCGATTTGGATGCCTTATTAGAGTTTTTAGTTGAACTAATGGGTCTGGCATCACAGGTAGCCTTAAAGGACATGTTACTAACAAGTTCAGAACGTCCGTGTACCAGTGTCTTCTCTGCCATTGAGATGTTCTGACAATAATTTGAAGCGGAACTGTGACATGTATTTCAGAATTCTTTGGATCAGACATACGGAATGTTCTCCCATGAAATAATCAGAGCATCAATTGCAAAGCTTGAAAAAAAAAAATGGAATCTGAAAATCAGATCTATCAGTGGGAACCCCATAATTGAAATTCTCTTAACAAATGTTTTCAGGGACCATTCTGTTGCTCTCATTTTGTGCATGCTCATCTGATCTGCTAAGACATTTTGGGAAATATTTTGAATGACTAGATTCAAATCTCCAGAGTTCCTCACTAAACCATCTCTGCAATGGGCTGAATGACAAGAATATTGTTAAAATGGAAAAATAACGTCCATTGAGATGTATTTTAAGTTTTTGATATCTCTCTTCCGTCGGGAAAAATGAACCTAATTTTGAATTTTTAAAATGCAACCTTCATTCCACCATAAATGTAATTCTTCAGTTTCAGCTCGTTAGAAATGTGTAAAGTTGACGACGAAATCGATTTGCCTGTCTGCAGGTTGTTATCTGAAATAACTCCATGGATATTTCCTTTTAACAGATAAACGCCGGGTGTCTAACAACTACAAGAAACTGAAAAAGCTTTTGAGGATATAGGCACACTTCAACACCACCTCAATACAAACTGTCCAAGCTCTATTAAAGTAGTTGAAATTACGGAACCTCGTGCTACAAGTGACAAAACCATCTACAAACGTGTGCACCTTGGAAATCTTTAAATCTATTATTAGATATTGAATTTATAACACAGTTGATCTTCAGATACTTTGTTAATTATTAACTATATTTAGTCGAGACATTATTAGTCTTATGAAAATGTGCTTGCAAATTAGTCATAGGAAAATGTGTTACCATGTTCATGTTACAATAATTAAATCTCTTCTAGTATCATTGCGTTTGTTTTATTACTCCTACATACATAAAATGAACGGTTCTGCAACGGGTTTGTAAACTCTCCCTATTAATATTTTGACAGTTTCTATTCATTTCTAGGTAAAGTGCTCACAAACCGTATCACAAAGTACGTGTTCTTTGGTATATAGTTGGTCAACTGTTCACCACGTGCCTCACACGTATTAGGATCGGCCTGTTTAATGTAAAACTACTTGATGACGGTTTAATTAGGAACCGTCCATTGTTTCGTCTCTTTGTTTATAGTTGTATAAATTATTTTGACACGCGTCTTGTAAAATCAATACAGAAATTGTCCATTTTATCATGTCGAATTTATATTTTAATATTTAGTAAATGGCTAACGATCGACTTTTAAGATAACGATCTTCATCATTAGAAGTCCTCCAATTTGTGGTCAATCAGACGGACTGAAGATTAAAATTTATCAATGATTAATTTCAATAGACCACACTTATCATATTAACCCTTTCCCCCATAGAGGAAACCATGAAAAGACCTATGTTGAACAGCATAAAACCAGATCAGCCTGCGAGTAACTCGCAGGCTGGTCAGGTTTTATGCTGTTCGCTGCTCCTCAGTGGTCTGGAAATGAGGATTTTGTAATTAAATTTGGTAAGGTTCAACTGTGGTTTTCTGCAGATCAGGCTTTATGTGTACCTACTGAGTGCGTCAAAATGAGTCTATATGAGGGAAAGGGTTAAGGTATAAACTCTTGATGGAATTCGTTACAAATTCTTGCTCTTATGTTACTTAAGATATAAGTTTGTCATGCACCTTACAAACCTGCTGAAAAGTCCCTGACGTTAGCGTTTGTATTCCCGATTTATCGTACTGTGTTTGTTTTCCCGATTTATCGTAGCGTATAGTGTAAGTAGCCTGTGTCCAAACAGTGGCGAGCGTTATGAACGCAAGGCAGGCATGTTTTGATAAGAAACTGCATAGACATGTCCATTGTCATTAAATTATCGAGACCGTTTTGACTTACTTTTTGATTAGTTTTACATGCAATCTTCCATCCAGCTCGCATCTCGGTAACCATTTGTATTAACTTGAAAGTATGAGATTTCATTGACATCAGACATAACAAACCTGACCCTTGTCTAACTTGGATATTTCGGTTTAAGCTTTGCGTGCAAGGTACTGTCATGCTTATATCATGTACATGGTCTTGGGTCGAGCATATTTTTTTCACATGGATATGTAAGAGCAAGACTGGAAATGGACGGTACATGTATTTTGGTTTGCCAACGAGCTTTTCAAGTGGTCAAGAATGCTGTCTGTTGCCTCATCTTAATTTAAAACAATGAGCTATTGTCATCGCGATGGCGTCGTCGGCGTTAACCCCGCCCTGCGTTCATAACGCTCGCAACTGTTATGGATTTGATTCCCTGCTTGCACTCTAAACACTATGATACAACAGGGATACAAACGCTAACGTTATTGACTTTAAGGTCTTCCCATCCTAACAGCCATATGGAATATCTTGCCAGTGGATGGTTATATTTCTATGAAATAGTCACTTTGAAGACATTCAAATATATTTCAAGAGTTTTAAGTTTTATCTAATTTGGGGGAGATAATCCACATATAAGTTAACGTTGAAGCATATGAAAAATATGGATTTCCTATGAATATAAAAAACTGAATTTAATTATGAGAAACTCATGGAAGAAAGATGAATTTATGATTTTGTATCCATTTCCTTGAACTTTACCATAGGAAAATAGAAAATCATGTTTTTTTTAGTTTTCAGGGGAGAACTCGGGCAACAAAATAATCAATGGGAGTTAAGAAAAGAACTTCATTAACTTATCATAACATGTCAGTTTGCTCCTAAGATTACCATTGCTTGACACTTTAAAAGCTTATATACATGTGTATTAAGTTATATGCATGGCTTTGATGAAATTTATCGCTATTATGATGGGAAGATCTTAAGGCGGGGCTGGATAAGGTTTTTGCTAAGAACAACTTTACAACAAACGAAGCTTTTGCTTTGAAACTTAGTAAATATAAGCGCTCATATTTACTATCATAAGTTGACGCATGGCTGCAAGAAACCTGACTCCATCCGCACCCATCCTCCCCGCACACAATGGAATTTCCGGTGACGGATGTGCTGCTTCAACGCGATACCACACCGTAGACTAGTGGCATACCACACCGTAGACTAGTGGCATACCACAATGTCGTATTCAGAACCTCGACCATTAAACAATCGAAGGAATGACTCTAAAAAAATTTAAAATAAAGTATTGAATATTTAATAACGGTGAAAAAATAAATATTTGCAATACTAAGAGCACTACTAAGTACATAAAATGAAGCACATAAACATGACTTGGCAGCTAAAACAGATTGGCTTGTAAAAAATGGATAGTTGGTCCTTAAAGACTAAGCGGCATGAGATCGTCGGGATACATGATAGCCTCGTGTATATGCAGGATTAATCCGTGATTTTTTGCCAGTTAGGGTCTTGTTCTTTTAACTTGTTAGTAACGCACACCTCCAAAGGATAGCTTACTGATTGATTCCCTTAATTACGTGTCGCCTACCTCACTGACGTTTGTTCATTTCAAGTGTAATCGAACAAATTGACTAAACAAAATAGCTATATCAATACAAAATACTTAAAATATTCATTGGAACTTACCATAAATATGTATTTGATTTAATCTCGTCGGAGTCTCGTTGGCTGCGCGCGACTTCAGAAAATCTAAAGTGGCAAATAACAAGCAGTCAATCTCTTTAAAAGACCGTCTCTGTCTAAAATGAAACCAAAATTCAACAAAAAAGTTGAAACTGACAAACATGACAAGGCAAACGAGTAAAGTTTAACTAAAACTGTAAGCACAAAACTACAAGTACAATTAGATTTGAGAGTAAATGCAAACATATGTGGCAACTGAGAGAAAATGTACAACTATAGGTCAAGTAGAACATTTATAGGGTGAGCCTGTTGAAATGCGCACCAGCCTCCGGAACTCGTTAAAATTGGCGACAAATATCTCGATTCCTTTGGGAGGCTGTTCTTCACCTTGGCCACCTCGTACCTGAGAAAGAGTTCTTACCATAAGATGTTGTTCTAATGGTTGGCACCTTCACTGTGTTTGAATACCTGCAGGAGTAAGAACTGTTTTTTAAAATTTACAATGTCGTGAAGATTAAATGATAATATTTTGTATAAACATTAAAAGATTCTATTGCTAGTTCCCTCTTTCTGCTTAGGTGTAAGGTTGGCATATTAAGTTGTCTATAGGATGAGTTAAAATCATTAAAAGTAATTCCCAGAGCTCTTTATTGTAGTTTCTCGAGTTTCTCTGCATTTGATATACTGCAAAAATGCCACACCAGTGGACCTTAATATAAAAAAATGAATAAAAGGCTTGTAAATAAGAATTAAGGAATTTACCAAGTCGTAAAAGTGCAATGAGTTGCATGCCAGCTTTTTTAGCTCGACTATTCGAAGAATAAGGAGGGCTATCCTACTTATCCGAGCGTCGGCGTCGCCGTAACGGTTAAGTTTTTTCTACCACCTCACTTAATTACTGAACCCCTTAAGGTTTTGTTTTGAAACTTTAAATAATTATATATAACCACCACCCCAACCTGTAGGCAAGAGGGGATGACTGTCATAGATTTTGACCAAATTATGCCCTTTTTAGCTCGACTGTTCGAAGAATATGAGAGCTATTGTAGTCGCCCGTGCGTCGGCGTTGGCGTTGCAGCTCTTGGTTAAAGTTTTGCATGCAAGTTACTATCAACCTTATATCTCAATAACCAGTTATGGTATTGACTTGAAAGTTTATGAATATGTTCAGGGGCATCAGGCAACCAAGGTAGATAACTCTAGCTTATATTAAATTCCCCTTTTTTAAATTTTGGTTAAATTTTGCATGCCTTGATTTGAAACCTCATACGTTGAGGGCCTCTTGATGGAATATATTACAAATTATGGCCCCTTCTTAACTTAGAAATTTTGGTTAAAGGAATTTCATGCTTCTATTTCAGTAACCAGGCATGGGTTTTATTTGAAACTTCTTTAATATTTCAATGGTATCATTCGATAGTGACCGATAATTTTTGACAGAATATAATGCAGATTAGGGACACTATTTGATTTAGACTTTTTGGTCAAAGTTCAGCTTATTGGCATCAGAAAACCAAGGAGGGTAACTCTTGGACTGAATTTTATACAAATTAAGGCCCTTTTCTAACTTGGATATTTTGGTTAAAGTTTTTCATATACAGTGTTATTATGCCTATGCCTCATTAACTGGGCATGGGATTGATTTTAGACTTCATAAACATATTGAGGGGTATCAGACTATCAAGGTTTATAGTTTTTGACTATTATATACAGGGTATATAAAGGGCAAAAATTGAAATAGATTTCATTTGATTTACCAACAATCATTTTGAATAGTCGAGCGTGCTGTCCTCTGACAGCTCTTGTTTCGACTTGGAATCTCGGTTAAGTTTTCCGTACCATCTCACTTTTTCTTTGAACTCCCCCCCCCCACAAGGTATTGTTTTGAAACGTGTAATACTTGTATATGACGACCATACCGACCTGAAGGTAAGAGGGGAAAACTCTGTCAAGGATTTTGACCAAATTATTCCCCTTTTTGAGTTAGAATCTTGATGATACATGGATTCTTATTTTGCCTTTTACTGCAATATATTACTTTATTGACAAGCATTTGAATAGTCGAGCGTGCTGTCCTAGGACGTTTACACATTTTGGCAATCTGCTCATTACAATTTAGCATAAAAATATGTACACCTAACAGTTTAACAATTCATTCACATGGTATTTGAACATTGCCAATATCATAAGTAGGTGGGAGATATCCTGTGTTTTTGTGTCTACAGTAATGGCTTGAAATTCACCGGAGTTTGCCTGCATTTGATTAAAATCGAACCAGTTTAGTAAAATATTACATTCAGATTCTCAGACTGACTTTAAAATCGTACTGTCTGCATGACAATAAATGATGGTGTTTGCATAGATGACTTTTCTATTAAGTAAAAATAGGTCATTTATAAAAAAATATTGAAGATCAAATGTCCTAAAGATCCTTACGGATACCCTTTTGGTATTTCAAGCCATGTGCTATTTACTTGTCCAAGCTTAACTAATTGTTTTCTTTTTATTAGTAATTGTGTACAAGAGAGGCTTCACTGTCAGAAAGTTCATATGTACGCAACTTTACGACAAGATCGTGCGGGAGGCGGTCGAAAGTCTTGGGTAGGTTCATGAGTACTGCAGCGACATGGTCACCTCTATCCAAGGCAATCTTCCAATCCTCTATCACTCGCAGAAGGGCTGTCTGGCAGCTATAACCAGGTCTAAAAGCAGATAAAAATCTACTAAAACACTGTCAAAGTGAGCACAGAGTTTTTCATTTAAAACGTTTTCTTTTTTTTGACATAGATGGTAGGCCTGTATTTTTTTGTTAGAAAAGGGTAATCTTTTTTAAAAGTTGGAGTCAATTGATCTTTTTTTTTTTTTAGTTTATCTGGAAAAACTGATGCATCAATCATTGCGTTTACTATTTTGGTTAATGAGGCAGCTAGATTTTCTCTTGCAGTTTTTATTATTATTTTTTTGGGAGGGAAACTGTCAAAACCTGTGGCTTTTTTACATTTAAAGAAAAAAAAAGCTTAAAAATCTCGTCTTCTGTCACATGTACAAAATTCCAAATTTAAGTACTTGGGTTATCCTGTATAATTTTCAATATACTAGGGTGATTAGAATCTGCTGGAGTATCATTATCTATTCCATTTTTTTTTCATTTTTTTTTTTTTTTGTTGTTGTTGTTGCTTTGTTGACATAAAATATATCAGGCTACAAACTTCAGTTTTAACCGATATCAAATTTTCATAACCTTAAGTATGATGTCATAACTTTTAGACCGGTATTTGCTAGATTAAAAAGGTTTAAAAGTAGGCCAGAAGTCTATGGATTTAGGTCCACCACATCTTTCCTTAAAGTAGGTTTGAATTGAAGTACGTTTAAAAGTTTCTTTGGCATTCCTTAATTTCCGAAAGAGTTCCCAATTCGGGCAGTTTTTTTTAAGAAAGTATTGTGAGCCAGTCTGAGTCTGTAAATCATTTTACGGTAGTTTGAATCCATATAAGGTGGAGGGTTTTTCTTTGGATATTTAGCTTTCAAGGGGGCATGATCATTTATATTGTTGTTGTATTGGGGTTTACCGTCGCTGCGATAGTATTACAATCATATAGCGACGTCCAGCTAATTACAGGTGGAGGAAGACCCCGAATACACAGAGGTACCCAGGTAGAACCACCGACCTACCGCAAGCCAGCTGGAAGGCTTCCTCACATGAAAAATCCAAAGTCCCTATCGGGATTCGAACCCACATCGGTGAGGGCCTGAGAGATTTGTAGTCCATGGCTGTAACTGCTCGGCCACGGCGGCCCCTGATCATTTATAACATCCTTTAGTAATGCGTCGTGGATTGAGTAAATATCATCAACATCATCAAAAATATTAGCTACATCAAATGGTAATTGAGACGGGTCACGATAAAATGGTCATACCATGTGGTATATGACGCCATTTTAAGCAAATTTTTCATCGGTTCAGAGGGAAAAACTGCTGTATTTTATTTCTTACTAAAGTTTTCTTAAACTGTGTCCTACACATATCCTAATGATTCTTTAGTCAGATGTACAGCTTTTCCTAACATTCGGGATCGTGAAATTTTGTTTGCTAACACGTAAAACACAACGTTAATAATGTTTTCCCGAATGTTAGGAAAAACTGTGCACCGAATTCTGGTTAATTGCGTGTACCTCCTTTCAGTCCCAACAAACTCAATCTCAACCTGGAACTATAACGAGCGCTCCGGTTGACCGAAATTCCCTTTGTTCACAACCCCATGTATGTGGCTATTGCCGCGGTCAGCACACAGCCTTCTCCTGATTTTGACTTTGTCTTTCTATTTATATTTTCAATTTAAAAAAAAATTCATTATCTAACAGTATAGATATATTTCAAATGTAATAATATGCATTTTTTGTATATGTATTTTACACAGAAATATAGAGTATATATATATATATATATATATATATATATATATATATAATTACATACTCTATATTTCTGTGTGTATATATATATATAAATAAGATAGATTGCTAAAAAGAATTTTTCGGCAGAACATGAAAGCATCAGCTACATGCACTTTATAGTAAAAAAAAAACTATTACAAAACTTAAATTATCACAACGAAACGAAGTAAACTTTAAAACACATCGATTCACAATTATTACATTTCTAAACTATCATTAAGAAATAAAATACACAAATTAAATATTCCATATTTAAATTACAAAAAAATGGCAAATACTATGGTACGAAATGGCAGACCTGTGGTACAAAATTGTATGTGGAAAATGTTTTATGATACGAAATGGTACGAAACGTCCAGCTACCGAAGAGTATGCACAGTAGAGTAAACCAATCGGAACGTCTCGGTGATAAATGATGAAGAATGATTACCCGAAAGGTTCCGATTGTAGAGTGCTTGCAATAAGGTCTTTTTACTTACGTGTTACTCTCACAGATACGCCGGTTTGTTGTGATTGGAAAATAAAAATGCTATTTTCTACAAATCTGTATTAATTGTTCAAACTGTAAAGGTAATTAATGACAAAAGTGGGTGGTAGAATGTTTCCAGTATTGTCCATCAACTATCGTACAAAAATAAAACCGGGAAAATACCGGAAAGCGTGATTAAATTCGTGGTTTGTTGTGTGGGTGGACGAGCTTGTGAATATTCTTGAATTTTAAACCTTAATTAGGAATTTTTATATTCATTTTAAAATATGCTGGTTTAGTTGCAATATATATGTATTCAATTTTTGTTAATGATTGAAAGTTAACAGATTATTTAATGTAGGTCAAATATTCGCTTGAAACATACGATAAATAAAATGACTTTTGCTAATTTATATAAGCGTCGCAGGGACTTGAATAGTGAGTATATGATTTTTGTTAAAATAAGGGCAATTTGAATCTTGAAAGTTAAATCGCTATTTATTCTATAACCTGCAAGGAAATCAACATCACTTTTGAAAATATTTTCCCATCCTGAATTGGCATGGCCCTTATGTGAGAAAGGGTTTCCCCTTGATATTTTCAAGAAGATGGCGCATTTGAATGAATTTCGAATTCTTTTACAAGGCCTTTTTACCCTTCTTTGCAGTAGCCAGTAACCGGCTACTTCTCCAAGTCATATAACCACCTTTTTCCCCAAAATATCCTCCAAAATTTCCCCTTCCATCGGGAAAAAATCCCCATTAAATCGTATTATGAATAGCTGTAAAAAAATCAACAACGCATTAATTTTATTTTTGTGTATTACCTTAGCAGTCAGACTGGTTATTAGTATTGCTCACGTGGATATACGCTGGACCAAGAAAAATCGATAAGTCTACGACACGACCTTCACCTGTTTATTTCACAGTAAGGGCAGTTTTGATAGTTGACACTTCAGTGTTGAAGGGTTGAGCAGGTTTTCAGCAAATTACACTGATTGTAGGGGTGAATGAAGGATACCCTCAGATATCATTATTATTTAATTGCTGGTAGAATCAAAAGACAGTCGTTAGTTAAGTTGTTACAGCTCTGATTTATGATCTAGTCAAACTTTTTTGGCAAACGAAAGCGAGTGGTACAAACTAAATTATTGACTACGATACGTTATTTTTTTATCAAGGCCATCTTTCCCAATTTCATTTAAGTATTTTAAGAGTAATTAAAAAAAGTTTCAGTCAATATGCCAACCCCTCAATCAAAGTTGGTGATGCTAACTCCATATTAATGGAGCATGGAGAATTAAGTTACACATGAAAACTATCTAATCTTAAGCCTTAAAAATTCCCAAAAATTGTGAAAATTGCATTTTTCCCCACCAAAAGAAAATTGTGTTGGTTTTTTTCCCTCAAAACTGGAAAAAAGGCCCTGTTTTATAGTCAAGAATAATATATACCACAAGTGGCATTCAAAATGGAATTTATTAAGACAAAAACGATTAGCTGTGTAACAGACACTAACATTGCTTCTATATCACTGATCAAAACATTTCTTATCAGTTCTAAGTTCTTCTTTTACAGCATGCAGTAGTATAGGCCATTCGGAATGCATAGACAGCCAATCAAATAGCCATATTTAATTTATTCTCAAAATGCTGTTAGTAGGACTTTGGATTTTCCAAACACAAATAACTATTAAAAAACAAAATTTGAGGGTTGAGAGCGAAACTAGGCTAAGTACATATATTTTCTCATCCCACAAAATGTAAAACACCACTAATGTAAATCATTTTCTTTGATTAGAACTACATGTTGATTACACAAATGGAAGGGGCAAATATTAAGTAATTCAGGGCTCAATTTATTTTTTCCCGAATCGTAAAAAAATGTGCTCTTAATTTTAACTTGCAAATTCCCAGACTTACTTGCAAATTAATTTACTTTCATGGAAATTATTTCCGATGGGCTTGTATATTAATATCAGGATCACTGTTTCATTAATAAATGGATTTTTTAATAAAAACAAAATGAATGTCTTTTATTTCAACATTGTTCAATTGATGATTGAAATCAGCACCAGCTAGACGCGTTTCCATTGGAAACCTGGACTTGTTGTTGGTAACTTTTATTAATGTAAAATTAAATCAATATCATAATTTAAACTTTAATAATTAGAAACTTAATTAGAAAATAAAGCGGTATTAAGTATTAGTTTATATTCATTAGTGGACATATCAAGGGATAAACAGCAGATGTTTTAACATGTATGTGTCCACGTGTTGTGTACCATAGTCGACAGACCAGACCCGTGTTTTATACTAGTCATACAACTTATCTGTGTAAATTTTGCTTGTGATATTTAAAACAAGCCAGGATTGTTTAGTTTTAATGATGCTGTTGATTATTTTTATCTCATTTAGACATTATCTCATTTAGACATGTTTAAGAAATTGAATAAGCCAAAATTTTAAAAAAAAAATGCTACATGTAGTAGTTTAAAATGTAACTCGCAAAATTCATTTTCTTCTTGCATTTTGCCGAAATGTGAGTGTTAATTTCGAGCCCTGAGTAATTGATGAATTTTTCAACTAGACCAGTCCAACAAGTTACATATGGACTTTACTAAACTAGACCTACTGCCTATTACTCATTTAGACATTGTTACTGTTACAGGTTAATGTCAAACCCAATACAATAGCTTTCTCCAGGCCATTGAAGCCACTCAGTCAGGTGCCAGGGCGCTTGATCAATGATATTAAGAATCTCATGTACCAGAGCCTGGACATCAAAAATAAAATGCACTCAGTGTGCTTGCGTTTCTGATTGCAAAATGTTTTACCAATCATTTTAGGCTTTTAAATTCATACCATACACCTACAGTGAAAATACTGGACATACTGTGGTGCTAATTAGTTGTCCATCAGGTATGGTTGTGTAATAAGTATGTGCTTTGGGTACTTTCTAGGCACACTAAGCTGCATAGGTTGGATTCCATACTCATACATTTGTCTGCCATGATAATCATGGCGATTGCCAAACATCGACCTTTAACAATCTACCAAAGTCAAATAAATAAAATTTGAGTATGGGGGGATTGGTGCAAAACTATTGTAACTATAAATAAATAAAGGATTTTTACACCAAACCCTGGAAATGCAATTATCACAAGTTTAAATACAGTTTACATTGATTGAAAAATAGAAATTTCAGACTGCAAAGACAGGTGTAGGTAAATTAAGGAAATAGAAGTTGGGTGGGGGGGGAAACAAAGCAGCAAAAAAGAAAACAAAGTCAGTCATTAAAATGTGGCATCAAAATATTTTGACTAGAGTACATTAACATACGAATGAAAGAGAAAAAGAAACATTCTTGTCTAAATGTTCTCTAAAAGAGTACTATGGTAATTTTGGTATATAAGGAATAAATTTTATTTGACTTTTCAGTGAGGATGTAAGTCCAACAAGATGTGTGATTATAACCACCTGCGGTCTCCAAGCCTGCATCCTGCAGGTCTGATAGACCATGTTTCCTCACTGTCCAACAACCTTGGGGAGCTTATAGAAAACTCTGAGTACAGTGATATCACACTGCTGGTAGAGAACCGGAAGTTCCAAGCACATAAAGTCATACTAGCAGCACGGTCAGAGTACTTCAGGTTAGCTTATTTCGTCATGGTATCCTGTACTTCACATTAATGCAGCATGATATTTGAGCTTCAGTTGAAGCTAAAAAGAATTTCAGGAAATGATTAAAAAAAAAGTGATATTTAAAATATAAATTATAATGCACTTTAATCTTTATTAGAATTCTTGGTGAAACTGAATTATTTAATATATGATTGATCTGTTTAGTTTTAACCATATGATTGTTTATGTATTCATACAAAGTGAAATATTTGTAATTGAGTTAAAAGTAGTCACTCAGATATCTATCATACATGTATATATTATGTATATACACACAGAGCCATGTTGTTTGGTGGGCTGATGGAATCCCAGCCTGGCACCAGTGAGATTGCCCTGCAGGACACGTCAGCCAAGGCTTTCGAAGCTCTCCTGAAATACATGTATACAGGCAAAATGAATTTGCATGAGGTCAAGGTGGGTGTGATTATATATGCATACATGATATTACATAATATTGTGGTTGTTGTGTCATATTTCTGTTTGCTTTTCAGTGTGAAACAAATTCTCACAACTTTTACAATTTACTCCTGATGTCATTTGATGGAATAGTTTTGTTGCTATTGAAAAATTGCCAGGTTATTGAATTTTCTGGAAAGATGGCCTCTGTTCCATACTACTCCTAATGTCTTGTGTTCTCTGACTGCAGGAGGAGCACCTGCTGGACATCTTGGGCATGGCCCACCGGTACGGGTTTACCGAACTGGAATCCTCTATCTCCGACTACCTGAAGGCAATTCTGAACATCAGCAATGTGTGTCTGATATACGACCTTGCCAACATGTACAGCCTAGACTCCCTGTGTGGTGTGTGTAAGGACTTCATGGATAGGAACGCCTCCCTCATTCTGCAGAGTGACGCTTTCCTGCAGCTCTCTCAGGTTTGTCTGACTTAACAGTGTTTATAAGTTAAGAACACTTCTCTTTTTTAAACTGAAAACTGCATTGAATATATAGAGAGTACGGAGGAGTGTGCACTTTCCTTATCTATGGCTTTTTATCTTCATAATCGACACAACCAGCACCAGAAGAATGCTGAGATATTATTGAAACTTGTTAAGCATCAAGGCAAGGCAAAAAATGTAATTGATAACATACTCCCTTTGAAATTATTAGTAGTTGCTGCATGCAAAAAACTGTAAAGACTTTCCTCTAATAGTTGTCAACAGTAAACATCAAAAATGTTTTTTTCAGTTACTACAATTGAAGCCAAATTCATTGAGATAATTGAAGTTTGAAAATATATCTTCCTATGAGGAACAATTAAATTAAGTCTGATGTTCAAAACATATTGAAACAGAAACAGGGCCATAGTTAGTTACTGATCTCAACTAAAGCAATGAACAGGTTTTGACTTGACTGACCAAAATAATCTTTATGTTAAAATAATTTTATGATTTCTTACATACTACATATGTCTCAAAATTTCCTCCTGCATTTTTCAGTCCTCTGTCAGGGAGCTTATATCTCGAGATTCATTCTGTGCCCCTGAGATTGAGATATTCAACTCAGTGCAGGCGTGGGCTGCAGAGAATTCTGAGGCGGACCCAGGACCGATCATAGAGGCAGTTCGACTGCCCCTCATGTCTATGCAGGAGCTGCTGAACAATGTAAGGGAGACAACTCTGGTGTCTGCGGACTCCATCCTAGATGCAATAAAGCTACAGCATGAGAGTAGAGACATGGAATTGAAGTACAGGGGGTTCTTGAGTAAGTACAGATGAAGCATGCAGTATACATGAAATACCTTGCATTTAAGTTATTTCCTCTGGCCTGCATTTATGCATGTTAACATCACACCCATTAGAGGTACCTGTTAGTTGTGTGTGCATATGTGTGAGATGAGAGGAAAGGAGAGAGGCCATGTATTCCTAAGGCATGGACAAATTGATAGTTATTCATTAACTCAAGTTGTAAAAAAACTATATACACAGAATGCCATGCTGATTACTGCTTATACAAGTTACTGGGAATTCAAAGATTTTGCAATTATCTTTCCTGCCATCAGTCATTGCATGCATTATTTTACTAAATAGGTACACAATACAATCAGTTGTCAACTGACTTTTTTTTTTTTAATCTAAAATATTATACCTATTATACCCCATACATTATAAAGACAAGGTCAGATGCAGGGTGATAATCGCCTTTAGTCTATAGTGAAAGTTTTAGTTATCTCCAAAGAAATGTATTGGACCAGATTTTCCAATAGAAATTTCAGATTATTAATTTGGTGAATGTCAGTTTGTTGGGAGGGTGAGCTGGCATCAACATGCTTTGTCCCACATTTAAGATTTTTCTAATAATATGGTTCAATTGTTCAGCATGACAAGATGGTATACAGGGGCATAACACAGACCAGTAGCTCATAATCAAGGTCAATTTTTTTTCATTAAAGGTGGAAAAGGGTACTTTAATTTCATATTGAAATCTATTTTTTTTTTTTTTTTTTACATCTCTTGTTCATTTTAAAAGGTCCGGAAGAAAATGTTGCAACCACACGTCTGGGCGCCCAGGTGATACGTGGTGAGATGAAGGCAGCCTTGCTTGACGGAGACACAGTGAACTATGACCTTGACCGGGGCTTTACCCGCCACCTGATAGACGATAACAATGGCCAGGGAATTGTGATTAAATTGGCCCAGCCATACATTATCAACACATTTAAATTGCTCCTCTGGGACAGGGATCAGAGGTAAGTAGACATTTTGCATTAACCTAATCACAGAATACAGCTGAGATAGTTATGTCCATTTAGTAGATGTACTGGGTTTAGGGTGTATGTATAGGATTGTAAACTAATGTTATTGAAAGCTCTAGCATTTAATTTTGCATTTCTAGTTGCATGAACCTTAATGGCCTTAATGTTTGTTAAAAAAATCCTGTTAATCAGACGATCTTTTAGAACTCTCTTAATTAAAGTGAGAAGTCAGTACTTGCTTCTGGATAGTATTGATTATACAATCACCATCCCAGTTATTGTGTTATTGCATGACAGTAACAAAACAGGTTTAATTAAAGTAACAAACAGGTTGAAATGAAACAATTTTGTTATTGAAATGTCTTTTCAAAATGACTTTACAATACATTGTCATGTAGAATGTTATCTGCTTCATGGATGAAAATTATTCTCCTGAGAAAGCAGTAGTTGGCTATGTTCTTACTGCGATCTGGTTTTTCAAAGATTGTGTGTTACATGTGGGCAAGTCAGGTTTTATTGCTGTTAGTTTTATACAGGCTAATTTTATTTTAAATGTAAATTTCATAGTTTCCTTTTCAGAACATTTTATTGTAAAACTGAATTTGTAATAAACTTTGAAAAAAATAAACTTAATATTATGTAGAAAATAGTTAATAATACAAAAAGAACATGCTTGATAATGACTTGTAATGACTTAATATCATTTATAAACAGATCATTTTGAAACCATTTTTTTTTTTATTTTGCAAATCTTCAAAGTTTTTTAAAATTCCCTTTTGAATGCACATGGTAAGAAATTATTTCTTTTGAGCGACTCATGTCGGCATTAAAGTGCACTGTAAACACATAAGGGTGGTGTGAATTTCAGGTCATATTCCTACTATATAGAGGTGTCAATGGATGACAAAGACTTTGAGAGAGTGATAGACCACAACCACTACCTGTGTCGGTCAGAACAGATCCTGCACTTCAGGCCTAAAGTTGTCAGGTGAGGATCCGTATGTGTGGTTATACATCTCACCTTCAGTGTTGCAATCAGTTTTAGTCTACTTGAGCAAGAAACAGTACTTTGATCCTGCTTTGGCATGCTATAAATGATTGATATAACATCACATGAAGATGCCCAATGGGGCTTGACAGTGGGGATACATTTTGTGCTTTTTACTATTTTGTACTCTGGCATAAGGATACAAGTTTTTGGGTTAAATTCCCTCTGTTGAGATACCCTTCCATATATACCATTGGACACCTCAATGTATCACATAAACCTACGCAGAAACCACAGTAACTACCAATTAATTATAAAACCTTTCAACTACTGAGAGCAGCGACAGCAAACTATCAGCCTGCGAGTTAATCACAGCTACTGTTTACTGTCGCATAGCTTTCATGGTGTCCTCTATGAGGAAAGTTACTGGAATGCACACCCCGTCACTAATTCTCGCTTGTTACAAAGTTCTGTATATTATTTGGGTCAAATATCTATAGCTATGTAATAATATGGAATGTCAAATGAAAAGTAAAATGCTCATAAGTAATAGACTAGAGTGGATTTTTGAGCATTTTAGTGTATTTCACATGTCATTTTCTATGTCGCTTTTATCCATGACAAAGTTCTGGTTAGTTTGTTTATGGCTATGCTTCCTAATTTCAGGTATATCAGAATTGTTGGCACCAACAACACACAAAACCGAGTGTTTCATCTGGTTTCTTTCGAAAGCTTGTATACCATGAAGGAGTTCCACCTAGAACAGGGACTAATTGGTAATTCACAAGGGAGAGAAGTGCTCTCTTCTTATCATTTCAATTCTTAAATTTGCCAATTTGCACATTGTAAACATTGAAAAGCCAGATCAGACTAACCTTTTTCATTTCAAAAGTTATACAGTCATTCCTTTGTAGCCCAAATGGGAAGAATTAAATCAGCATGAAATTAAAAAAAGTTCAGTATATGTAATTCCGTTTCACTATTCGTTATTTTTTACTTGATGTAAAGGCAATTATCTATATTCAGAATATCAGTTTGAAGTAAAGGTATATATTCAGGTGCCTAACTAGTGACATTTCTTTTCAGTCCCTGCTGAAAACGTTGCGACAATTGCTAAAAAAGCTTGTGTATTAGAGGGAGTGAGCAGAAGTCGTAATGCGTTGATTAACGGAGATACCCGTATGTACGACTGGGACTCTGGTTACACCTGTCACCAGTTGGGCAGTGGATGTATCATTGTCCAGCTGGCCCAGCCCTATATGTTAGACTCTATGAGGTAGGTACCCTGTAGGAAGTACTGGTATCAGGTTTCCTGAGAAGGAGATATTTGTCTCTGTAGGTGTGGATGTGTAGACCTGGGACAGGATAACCTGTTAGATCAGTTTGTAGATTCATTATGCTCACAACCATCATAAGACAGACAGGTGTTTTTTGTGTGTGTAGGTCTCAAATATAACTCTTGACTTAATTTACAAACCCATTAATGTGTATAACAGAAAACGTTATCTTTCAAGAATGATTAAATATCAATTCATTGTTTATATATGGTGAAACTTTAGTCGCTTTCAATTTTAAGAGCATACAAAAGCTAACAGTTATTCATATGATTTTTAGCTCACTAGAGCACATAGTGCTCAAGGTGAGCAATTGTGATGACCCTGCGCCTGTCGTCATGCGTCGTTCGCTGTGCGTTGTCAACAATTTGCTTTAATCTCCTCTGAAACCACTTGGTAGAAAAATTGATTAAAATTGGCATGAATGATCCTTTGGTGGCCCTTCACAAAAGTTATGCAGAACTCTGGTTGCTATGGCAACCTACAGAATTTTTCTTTGAAAACTTTAAAAATCTTCTCTTCTGAAAACAATGGTGAAAATTTAATTTCTTTTGGGACTACTGGTCCTCTCATAACTCTCTACCATAATTGCTATAATAAAGTTGATCCCTTGAAAAATGAGGCCCGTAGTCAGTTTTTTTTTCCAGACCATAACTCAAAAAGTATAAAAGATATCAAGATGTAATTTCATATGTGGATAGATCTCATTGCTGGGGAGTGCAGTGATCAAGAATCATAATTCTGTCATGCAATTTTGGAGTTATTGTTCTTTGTAAATTTTCAAACTTAATTTTTGTCTAGGGTTGTAACTCAGAAAAAAAAAATGTATCAAGATGAAACTTCATATGTGGATAGATCTCATTGAGGGGGAGTGCAGTGACCAAGAACCATAACTCTCTGTTGCGTAATTTTGGAGGTTTTGCCCTTTGTAAATTTTCATACTTTGTTTGGGCCATAACTCAAAAAGTTTAAAAGGTATCAAGATGAAATTTCTTATGTGGATAGATCTCATTGAGGGGAAGTGCAGTGTCCAGAATTTGTAACCCACATTCGCAACATTTTAAAATCTCTGTGACAAAGTGGCATGTGGGGGTTATTTGCGCCATGACAATGGCAGTCCTAGTCTCTTCAGGCATATAGTCACCTTATGGCCGTCTACCATAATTTCTAAAATAAAATAAAGTTGATCTCTTGGTCACTTTCATTACTGTCAATGATAGTTGATCCTATAAAATATAAGGACCCTAAGGGTCGGCTTGTTTCTGTATATACTCCATATAAAGATTTAAAAACTCTTCTCTGAAACCAATGGTTAGAATTCCTTTTGGCATGTATGGTCACCTCATGGCTGTCTACTATAATTGCTAAAATAAAGATGATCCATTGAAAAATGAAGCCCATAGGGGATTGGCTAGTTTCCTTATATACTCTGTATAAAGAAAAATTAAAGTTCTACTATGAAACCAGTGGTAAGAATTCAATTTCCTTTGTCATGTATAGTCACGTCATGGCTGTCTACCATAATTGCTAAAATAAAGTTGATAAATGAAAAACGATCTAGTTTTCTCTTTTTGTAGTGTAAATAACAATCTATGTCTATCTTTGATAGAGAAGTAAAAATAAGGATGAAATTATAATAAAAAGTTAACTCTGTGTAGTATACTGTCTGACAGTTATAAGTATGATCACTAGTGTTGATGTCACATTCTGTCTTATTATTTGGTCAGTCATATTAATATTTTATACAAATGTATTTATATTATTCCTGTGGTAATTCCACAATACTGAATATCATCTTCAGCAGTAGTACATGACATGCTTGTGTTTAATATTAGGCTGTTACTATGGGATTGTGATGACCGGAGTTATTGCTTCTATATCGAGACCTCGTGTGATAACAACAACTGGACAGTAGTGTGTGATAAACGGAATGAACCCTCAAAGTAAGACTTTCTCATTACCAGGTCAGATTTTGGCCGGTGTTTTGTAAAAAAAATGTCTTAAAAATCTGAAATTATGTGTCATTATAGAAATTTTGGAGAAATGAAAAAAGCAGTTTTTGTGAGTGATAACAAAATGATAATGGCATGTATGCAGAATCATATTTTGCAAGGATAGTAAATAAGGAAGTAACAGGTCTTCAAATATTTAATTTAGGAAAATATCACTTTGATAGGTTTTGTGAAACACAGGCTTGGTTTGTAACTTTGCTGCATGTAATTACCTATTATAATTTATGTACAGTTTGAATCTACGGTCAAGTAAGTGTCCAACCAATGTGAACTTTGAAATTACAGTTTGTTGTAAATTACTGATATTATCAAGATAATGCTGCTTTAGATATGATCAGTTTTCAAAAATAAGCTATCTACTTTTCTTCTTTCTGGTTTATACATATTTGGAAAGTATGAATGATAATGCTGTTTTTACAACTGATAAAAAATTATGTTTAAAGTAGTATGTATGGAACTATAGTAATACTATTCAAACCATGCATGAGATTTCTGTTTCTCATAATTGGCCATGTTAATGTTTCTAGAATGGTGCATTTATTTACATTTGACATACATCTTCATTTCCTGCTTCACAGAATGGGTAGGGAGAGGTTACATTCTGGTGTCTGTCACCTTGTGTCCTATTAAATTGTCTCATCATACATTCAGATTACCTGAACAGAATTTGTGCATTGATTTATCTTAAATATGTTACAATGTCTTTTATAATTTATATTTTTTATATCATTTTTTATTTAAACTTAATCAACAGGTCCTGGCAAAATGTGAAATTTCCCAGAAGACCAGTTGCATTTATAAAAATTGTTGGTACACATAACACTGCCAATGAGGTAAGGGTATATTTCACTTTATAGGGATTATATAATTCTTTTTATTTATCTATTCATGTTTGCTTTCAAAGTTAATAGTAAAGGCCAGAGTTTTTTAATTACTTGTTTTATGGGATTTAAAAAAAAAAATAGTTAAGGAGGAGGGAATAAAAATAAAAGCCTTAAAAAGTGACATAGGAAAATAAAAGTAGGAAAATAAAAATAAAACAGATTTTTCCCCATTTTTTAAAAATTTTATTTACCGTGTAAAATAAGAGATTAAACACAACAAACTTATGTCAAACAGACCCAAGACACATTTAATGCGTGGGATCTCCATTTATTACTGACGAAAGGTTACCCTGTTTATTTTCTTGTCAATAGGTGTGTTGTGGGGGTCAAGGTCATCCCACTCCACACCATACATAAATTAATTAGACATAAGTTAAATATAATGTATGGGTTCTGAAAACAACAACAACAAAATAAAAACATTGAAATAACAAACAGAAAACATGAGGGAAAAAACTTATTCACCAAATATATATTTTCTATGATTAGTTATCCTGATTAAGATTTAATTTTGTTTCGGGTCAAATATCAATATGGTATTTGAGACTAAAGTCTTACTATTGAGCTTCTTTCTCTTTCTGCATTGCTATTTTTGCAGATTGATAAATTTCCCAAGCAAATTTTAACCTATTCATCACTGATTGACAGTTTGGTAAATTTTATTTCTTTTTACATAGGAAAATATTTCTGTTAACTAAATATTGTTATTTAATCATGAAGAATTATAAATAAATAAGTGATTGAATTTGTGTTTTCTAATAAATAATTAAACAATATCCCTCTAACAAACAGCCTAAAAATAGAGTATGCAAAGTTTAATATCCTTTTAAGTTCTTATATAGACTATATAGATAGGCTATGTTGTCTTTGTGTACAAAGTGTCTGCAGAGTTTGTCTGCAACAAATTTTATTTTCATCTTCCACACCCATTTTGGCATTATGGAAGACAAAACATAAACGTGGTTTATTTAACATAAACAAATGCAAGTAAACATACCGTCTACACCCATGTATGTAGTGCTCACTTCTGCCTCGAGTTTTCATATTTGACTGACGCCTTACCCCACCCATTCATTGCTGATGTCGTCATGCAATGTTAGTGATAATAATTCTCACTATAATAACATTTGCATGACGATATAATTCACGTTTGTTTATTATTTCAAACTGGAAATAAATGCTTACGAAAATATGATGTTCACCCGGTGTCCCAACAGTTTCACATTACGACTGAATCAGAAGTTGAAGTAAAGAATAAACTGTGAATAATAATGCATTTACATGCAAGCTAAATAAGCATTTGCATTGTCATTAACTTACTGTGATCAACTCAAAGAATACCATTGTACTGTTGTAAACTGATTAATTCAATGCCGTATCTGTGCCAGCTGACCTGGCTTATTACTATTGGCTGACTAACTACAAGTTTCATATTGTTATCCCTAAAATTGATAATGAACAGTTCCAAAAAAGATGCCAGCTAAGTCCATTTGAGAAACTTAGCAGGTTAAGGGTTAATTCTCCAATACAGATAACAAGTCCTGTTTTTATAATTATCTTCCCTGGTAGGTGTTCCACTGTGTTCATTTCGAGATCCCCTCCCAGGCGGCCAGTGCCTATACCTGCGTGATGTCATCAGAATCCATCACTTCCTCAGCTACCACCACTGACTCCCTGTCTACCAGCACTGGATCTCCGTGTCAGAGTCGCCCATCCAGTGGGCGGGCTGGCACCTATCTTGGATCTGCCCTTTTGAATATGAATCCCTCATATGGAACGGCTGGAGGAGGGGCCGGGGGAGCCATGGGTCGTGCTGGTTCTGCTAGTATGGATGTGAACGTTAGCAGTGATGGGCACCGTGATGTGCAGGACACTCCGGAGTCAGAACGTGACAATTTGTCAGACATGTCGAGACTGAGAGAAGATGAGGGCATGGAACTGACTGAGGTGTTAGATATAGAAACTATAAACTTTTTGTGTCACCTGCATTAAGCAGAGGTGACACATAGGGATCACTTTTCCCTCGTCTGTCCATCTGTCTATCTGTCACACTTTTTTCCGTAATGCTTCAGTAGGTGACACATGTTCCGGATAACACTCTTGTTCATATATTTACTGAATTAAGCAGGCTGGCACGAGTTGTCAGCATTGAACAGAAATCTAATTAAAGAACCAGATTCTTAAATACAGAAATGATCACTGTTTCTTGAAGACATTTGAGTATTTATTTAGTTAACAACATTTGAAATATTTATAAACTTAAAGCTAGTAGTTTGTTCTTGCATGCTATTTTGATGAAAATATTCATGTCAGTATATTTCATCTTTCTGCCTTTTTAGACAGACTCCAGTAATTATTTCCATAAATATTTTGTTACTTTATATATTCATGTATAATTTAATGCTCCTGATAACATGAGGTCCAGACTAAATGAAAGAAATTGGTGAGGTTTAATCTTCATGTCATGAAAATAATCCAGATAAATTATTATGATTTGACTGCAGTTATCCCAGACAACTTTATCATCAAGGCTGTTTATTTTTCATTTCTTTAGTTTTTAAATGTGTTCACAGGATTCAGGAGTTTTTAAAGCAACTCGTTCACAAATGATTGGTAGAAATTTAAAACATAATTTTCTACTCTCTATCATTAATGTTGGAAAAGTCTTTGTTTCCTGACAAATAAACAAGGCAAGTGTAGGTCAAATTACATGGAAAAAACGTTACTTTCATAAATGCAACTTTGGCAAAATCAGTTAAATATAGAGTATGATATCCCGGAAGCAGGTGCTTGCAATACTACGTGACAAGTCTGCAACATGGCATCTTCACCAGTTCAGGGTAGCAATGTTGTAAGTTAAGTCGTTGAAGCTAGCACATGCACAAAGAGTGAATGTGATCAGCCAAGTGACTGCAAATAGAAAATCTAGATATGTGTTTTAGGATTCTAAATATAGTTTCAATACCGTCTCTGACATTATTGCCTGTGATGGGGAAACAACCCATTTTTTTACAATCATGGATAGTTGCATTGGGTGATCATATGTCTGCAGATTGGTATTGATAGACGTAATACACACATATAGTTAAGTGTCAAATTCTGAGTCAGTGACCATTTATGAACAAGCTGCATTAAATGTGAGTGAAAATGAGAGTTTTTTCTGTTCACAAAATACATCAACTTAGATACTTCCTGTATAAGCTGGCATATTTATAGATGGCTAATATTGGTTTGTGATCCATACCTACCAGTATACTTTGTATATATTAGCAAGTTGGTTCGTGTATGCACAAGTTTCAAAGCTTTGTGATCAAAATATATTTAGGCTGAGAAAACTTGTTATTCCTGTATTATACATGTATTACTAGTAATTATACAGAATGTATATTGTATTAAATCAGTTTTACCATTTTACCATTGGAAAAAAGAAATGTTTTTCTCTTACAGACTAGAGCATTGAAGCATTACTTTATTTGATACTGACAAGTTTTCTGCAAGGAGTCAAAAGGACATTTTTTTTTTGCATTGTCATAAATTTGGTGCTTGTTTTGTCATAATTTATAGCAAATTGTAGCATCAGCCCAATTGACTTACTGCAGAATAACAAATGCATTGGGGTTCAAAAGCTGAATTGTTGGTACAACATATTTTTAATTTAAAATTGATAAAAGGTCTGCAAAGAATAATAATAGACTTACTAATGTGCTCCAAGCTTTTCATTAACATTAAAAGAACACATTGTTTGTATCTACATGGAAGAACTCATTATGTGAGCTTTGTGTATTATCTTAAGTAAAGATTTTTTAGGTAAGGAAAAACATGGCACCTATATATATGTTTTAAGTTCTTATTTGCATATAAAGATTCCATTTAAAGTATCTTTATTTTTTAGCCTTTAGTTTGGGGTACCAGCACTTGCAGAGTGATTGAAAGACAAATATAATTACTAAAATCATAAATGTTAAGCATCATCCTCTTTCACGGTCACTCAGCATAGCCCTTACAGGGTATAGGTAAGACATTTATGACTACATTTCATGCATTCCTTAATTTGTAGAACCAAAAATAGTATGGATATCGCAAAAGCATTTAGGCCAGTTTGAAAAGAATTTATACTACAGTGTGTGAACTGAAGCATAAGGTAAATTATGATTTTTTAAAGTAGATAAATGTTTAGAGATTATGTTGGTGCAGATATGAAAAAGAATTAGAATTAACCTCATGCTAAAATATAACTTTAGAAAATGTTTGTTAGAAACACAAATTAAGAATGAATTAAAGGACTCTATGAATATGTTTTCCAGATACATGTATTAATAATTATCAAGGCCATGAGGCCATATTTATGTTTAATGTACAGCATTAGCTTCAGTATATAATAAGAAATGTTTATTGTAAAGAAAATAAAAACTTTGTTAATCATCACCTTAAAAAGTCATTAATCACCTGTCTTGCCCTAGATTCAAAAGAGTGTTTGTTATCATTAATTTATTTCATGTCAAGCTTGTCTTGTTTTCTTATTATATTTCATGTAAACTTTCTTATTATATTTCATATTTCATGTAAACTTTTGATTTTTGATACCATATTATTGGCACATGTCTCTGTATTTTTAAGATTATTTTGAAACTAGTCAACAATCAGGATCTTCAGGTCCAAGTGTTGTTAGTTGGGACTTCCTGAAGAGGCACCTCAGTGTAGCACTCTTATAACGGGTCATCAGAAGTTGCTATCTTTTTTAACCCTTTGGTCAACATTCTTTGGATAGGTCTACTTGCTGTTTGTTGTCTTTCTTTGTTGTGCACTACAGATGTACGTTTTATTATTTTTATGTTAATGTAGTATTTTCAGCTAAGGATACATAAATTTGGAGTAAACTGCTGTTAGTTGATTGTTCCCTCTTGAGATAATGCTTTGTAATTGTGTATAATAGTTTTAGCAAGAGGATGCACTGTGTAATGTTTCCATTATCCTTTTTTATTATCATCATATTTTTGTTTGTGTATTCGGGGAACACATACATTAATTTCTGTGAAAGAGTAAGCCTTTTTAAGCTCAACTTAGCACAATGATCAATGAATGTCCGGCCTCCATTGTCAACATTTAACTTAAAACAACATTTCCTCCAAAACTACTGGGCATATTTTCATAACACAGTACAGGAATGATTTCAGAGTGTTTTGGCACAGATGTTATTTGTCTCATTCTCTACCAAGATGGTTAAAATTATTTGGATATGTGAGAGAGCATGGCCTCCAGGAGACAGGGTCCGTTTTTATAGTTGCCACTTCGTCTGTCTGTCTGTTCGTCCGTCATAATTTTGTTCGGAGCATAACACAAAAACTATAAGAGGTATTGACATGAAACTTCATAGGTAGATAGATCTCAATGAGGATAAATGCATTGTACAAGAACCACAACTCTGGTTTGCATAATTTTGGAGTTATTGCCCTTTGTTATTTAGCATTTATTCGAGGAGCATCTATAGTTTCTACAGATTCTCTTGTATTGATATGTATTTACTGAAAATTTGAACAATCTTACTGTATAAATTAAATGTACTGGCTGGATTTCAAATTTTTTTTTGGTGGGGGGGGGGGGGTGGCAAAGATGATCCTTGGCTCTCCCTGTACAAAGATTGTTCAATTTTGTTTGGAGGGGATGGCCCAAATTTTCTGTTATATTCTAAGATAATTGCTTATTCTTTTCCCTTCCACTAATATCTGTTTCTCAGCTGAGTGATCTTAAGGCCTCCATGGCCATCTTGTTTCCCAATATTGTAAGCTTGAAAAGGTGTAGACTCAAATGATACTCAGCTGTAGGACTGCATAGTTAGTAGTGAACAAGAGACTTGTCTTTCAGGTTGGCTGTGTCCATCAACAGCTCTGTACCTCCTACATTCTCATGTCCATGGTATTGTATGGTATTTCTTGTTCATGTCCTTTTTGAATTGCAATCTATCATTAGTATCATGTCACAAAACATTCAGTATTACACAGTTTATGTAGCAAAGCATTTCATTGCATATATAGTCAATCTTTTATGAGCATGACAGTCACTGTAGTTTGTGATGCTGTTAGATCAATTAAAGCTGGTCTTTTCTTTCTTTAAAAGAGTTAAAAAAAAAAGGAAGTCAGCCAGTAGCTTGTTAGATACTATACAGTTGGGTAGTACTGTCCTAAATGTAGCTATAGATTTGTGTGATCTCACCTCCAGCTTGTATCCATCGAGACTGAATGTATAATCAATAAAAATTAAATCATACTCAGCTTATTTTGTGAACAGATATATAGAAAAAAGACCCAATATGGCTATTCATTAGAGGTGTAAAGCTAATTTACTGCTTGACGTGTGTATCAGGCCGATGTATAGACTTATTCTTTTATTTCTAGACTGTTTGTTTTGTGCATTGTATATTAAGTCTTAGAAATTTATTTAACTCTCCAGTTATTCTTAAGAACGTTATCTTCGGAAACTTTCTTTTGAGTGTTAACTCAAGTTGTGACCTTTTGTGACTGCCTTTTGTGATATATGATACAATGTGATACAAAGATGGAAGTTTTGGTACGTGAAACAGAGATCAAGTTCAGTTGAAGTGTGTACCTTTAAATAAAAAAACTTTGGTTGCTCTCATCTTGCAGCAGAAAACCAGAATCATTGAATGTTTTATATAGTTTCCAATGTCTGTTGTATAGAACTGATGAAAAGTAAACTATCAGCTATGTTCATACTTTGAGGTATCCTAAATCCTGAATTGCATATAAAAATGATCTTTTTAAGAAATCACCAGTTGAATGACTTAGTATTGAACCAGTATTAATATCCCAGCCCCACAGAAGAGGGGACTTTATAGGGATCATGCTTGTCATGCACTGTCCTGTCCTATGTCACACTTGTGCAACAAGCTTTAATGTGGGATATGGGGGCATCAATCACCTTTAGTGATAGTTCCTGTTCGTTTGGAAAAATCTGTTGTTGTTTTTTTGACAACGGTTGGGCATTCAGTTAGGTGGGTGTCAACTTCTTTGTCTGGACAGTAACTTGGTAATGCATTGATGTGTTTTAAGAAAACTTTTTCCAATTTTACAGCTTAATAAGGCACATAAACAGTTAGCTAAAATGGCAAGGTTATCATAGAGGTTAAAGGTTAATAATGGGTATCATTCATATAGAAAGAAACTGTTTTTGTGGAGTTCAGCAATATAAAAATTTCTGAAATGTCATTATTTTCTTTTAATAATGAACAAATATTAAAAGATGTAATGGACTGCAGTTTCGGTGCTTTTATCATTGGATAAACACTGTATTTATATATATTGTATGGGGCAACATTTCTTTTATATATTTCCCTTGGGGTCACTATGAGATTGTTTTTAAAGAGTCTTCCAGTTAGGTTGCAGGAGGTTGATGTTTTTTGGATGCTTCGGTTCAGATGATGGCCGTCTTCCATCTGTAATTGGCAGGATGTCACTATATGACTGAAATAATGTCACAGCTTAACAACAACGCTTCAGGAAATGTGTATGTCTTGAGTCTATTGGTCCTAAATGAATACCCAAAAGATTGATAACTGCTGTGAAGGGCCAGATGCCCCTTACCTCTAAACTTTGTACAGATTTTATACAAGTCGTAAGTATGATGTCTTACAGAGGGCCTACTAATTTCTATTCTGCCCAGCAAAGCAAAATAAAATGTAATCTATTCATTGCATTGAGCAAACTAATCACTTTTTGTATAAAAAAATATGCTGATTGCTACTATTTTTACATCTGTTGAATTTGCTTATAGTGATCTTTTCATACAGAGTAAGTGAAATGGGCTCTTGGTCAGTCTGCATGTAACCAAAATGTTATACGCTTTTATTCCTCTGTGGTGATATTTTCTATATCTGGTAATACTGAACGTGCTTGCAGTGGAATCTAGATTTCTCTGGTCAGGTAGGGTGCACACATGTGAATCTAGAGACTGGCTGAGACTGGACTTGATCTCTGGCTCTAATGTTGTGATGTGTATTGATTGACCAGTATATACATGTAATTAAATACCCTGTAACTGTGTACATAGGCTGGGTAAACTAATATTGCATATAATAAACAGTGATATTTCGCAAACATCTGAAATATAATAGTCCCAGAAATCTCCTTAAAATAACTTCCAAATCAAATTCTGATTTCTTTGTGTTTATGTAAACGATACAACCCATCTATATTATTTTATAAACCTTGTATGTACAGATGACTATTTTTTTCTAATACTTGATCAATAATTTGAACTGTTTTATAACCTAGAAAAAAAATTTTTAAATGAATATTTGAAACAAAATACATGTAATTCAATAAGACTTGAAAGAGAAAAATTTAACTAATGTTTGAATATTTCACTGTTGTGAACACTGAGCAATGGGGTTCAGTGTTGTCCATGTACCTTTAACCCTTTCCCTCATAGAGGACACCATGAAAAGACCTATGCGAACAGCATAAAACCAGATCAGCCTGCGAGTAACTCGCAGGCTGATCAGGTTTTATGCTGTTCGCTGCTCCTCAGTGGTCAAGAAATGAGGATTTTGTAATTCAATTTGGTAAGGTTTAACTGTGGTTTTCTGCAGATCAGGCTATATGTGGTACCTATTGAGTGCGTCAAAATGAGTCTATATGAGGGAAAGGGTTAAACCAAGTATGTGAATATCCATGTGTTGTGTATAGAAGTGATGGAAATTGTTGAATATTTGACCAATATTTCTCACTGTTCCATGAAACTGCTTATTCTTAATTAAAAAAAAAAAATGTGATAAAAGTTATTTTCCCTTCTCTAGATCATTGACTCTTTTTTTCAGATGTGTTTGTTGTAGTATTTCCTGTAATTTTCCCAGTACTAATAATACATGTACTTCAAGTTAAATTAAAACTGCACAATGTCTCGTGTTTCAAACAAGGAGACTCAGTAAAGTTTTGACAAGATTTTCAGAAATACAAAAAGAAGTAAATATTGAAGCAGCATTAACATCATCTTGGAGCAAATAGAAAATATTGCTAAAAATAGAGACATATCAGTTATGTAATACTATGATATCCTAGGAGTGTTTTTTTAATTTTTAAAGTTTTTTAAACATTATTTCAATAGTCTAATTAAGCCTAAACCAAAATGAATACTCTGTCTACAAACTAAAGATATTCTGCTCTGTATATGTTCTACTGGACAAAGTCTTTATACAAAGTTATTAAGATTTGAGGAATAAATTATTTCATGTTTGAATGTGTCTGGTGTTTTCTTTTCTATCTTGTTAAATGTGAATGCTCTTATGGAGAGCATTTATCTCTTGATATAAAGGAATAGAAATTCACTTTCTTTACTCTTGTTATCTGTTGCTTGAATTTAGAAGAGGTCATCCTCCTTTTCATCATCATAATCAACACCATCATCATCACTATCATCATCATAAGTTGCCATCATCATCACTATCATCATCATAATGGTTCATCAACATCATCATCATTATCATAGACATAATAGTTGTCACCATCATCATCATCATAATCATTAACATCACAACATCATCATCATCACTATCATCATCATAATGGTTCATCAACATCATCATCATCATCATCATAGACATAATAGTTGTCATCATCATAATCATCAACATCATCATCATCATAATCATCAATATATTAACATCATAATCATCAATATCATTATCATCAACATCATTATCATAATCCTCAACATCATTAACATCATAATTTTCATTAGTATACATCCTAATCGTCCTCGGCATCACTACCATGATTATCAAAATCACCATCTTCTATTGTAACGGTGTAGGGGCGACTGGACATTTTCCAAGTGCGGGGGCTGTGAGGATTTCTATATACTGCAAGGTTTTCGTTGAGTGGAATTTACAACACATCTTTACGATTGAGTACTGGTGTTAAAAGCGTGCAAATTAATTTCTTCAGTGAAACACTGCTGAATATCTTGCGCCGTAAGCGCTATAACTGATCCAACGTTCAAAGTTTATTGGCGTTCGCATATACTATCTTTGGACACATAAAACATACTATTATTGTACCGTGTCACATTATATACTACTCAAAGTTTGCTAAGTACCACTTACTATTTTCCCGTAGATTTACATGCTAAAACAAGCGACATTAAAGGCATGCTACATTAAAGTTTGCGTTAAAACAAATCTTGCTTTTATGCAGAAGTATTGTTTATGTACCAAACTTACATGTACTACCAGTTACAAAAAATAAGCCTTTCGGATCCTCAATACTGGGAATTAATCATAATTAGAAAGTGCGAAATTTTGAGAAAACACCTTAAAATTTAAAGTCAGGTAAATTTAGAACTTTGATCTTCAAATATTCCTGTTTTCTAAATGGAATACTTTTAAGGATATTTGTAACGATGTTGACCTGTTCATGGTTATTTTTTTTTATGTATTGATCACAAGATTTAACTTCCATATATAAAATGCCATTTCTTGCAAAAAACACACTTTTGTGAATTTGCCAGCTAATGACAGGAATTGGCTAAATCGTTGTAACTCATTTTTGAGTCTCTTTTCTATCATTTTGACAAAAACTATGCTAACGCTTTCCTTTCAGGTACATAGCATTACATTAAGCATGTGTTTTCATGTGACTCTATGGGAAAATAGCCGGTGGTGCTTAGCAAACTTTGATTAGTATATGTTTCATAGTGAATATAAATTCAAACTTATGAAACGGATACAATTCGTCAGGGTATTTTTTCCAGACAACCATTGCTTCTTTTTATGAATTGACAGATTTGTCCTTTTTTTTTAGCACTCGACGTCGACGTAATAGATTTTGATACATGTTAATATATTACCTAAATCTTTAAATTCTTATATTTCTACATTTATTACAACATGATGAAAGTGATTTTCAGATTCGATTACATTCTTACATGGATTCTATATACAGGGGTATAGAATCTCTGATTTGTACTACCTTTTTTATAACATATTTTCTCATGGGAAGGTTATCTTGTACTTGCAAAATACTTGCGTATCTTTCACACAAAATATTATCCTTAAGAATACTATACGTTGACAGTATATAAACATCCTTCGTGGTTGCTTGAGACGGTCCCTATCCAATTGAAATGGAAAAAAATGTCAAACATGTTTGGTTCACATTGACCCCAGTGAAAGTGTCACACTAGTAATATTTCAGTGTTTAAACCTTGTATGTTGTCTTTCTCTCTTTCTCTCTCTCTCTCTCTCTCTCTCATGTTCTAATATACTTAATACAACGTGCCAAAATACGGCTGTAGATAACTAGGTTAAATTGAGCGTGCTCATGCATGAGGAAATATCGATAACAAAAGTGATGGATAAGAGTGAATATTGACAAAATGGTAGCGTGGGCTACTGTAGAGTTGTGCTGACAATGGTGATAGTATAGTCTGGACAAGGAGAAACCATGTGATAGAGTGTGTAACATGTCCGCCGTGCAGACGGCTTACTGGTCCAGTGAACATTGTGTAACCTTCAGAGGCATACATACATGCATGTACACTGGCCGTCCAACATGCGATGTATCGGGGGATGCGAGGGAGTCATTGATTACATTTCTCAAATTTTGGATTTAATGATTGAATTAACCAATAGACAGGTATGTATGTTTTCTGTTTCTTTATTTAAACCTGTAATTCAGAGATACATTGGATAGTTGACACGCATGACTTGCTGCATATGGCTTTAAAACCTCTAATATTAACTAAGTGCGATCAAACGATTTGAGAAAAATATGTAAAAACTACATTTTCACGAAATGTAGATATGATATGTAATCTCTCTTCCTCCCTCTCTCCGTATAGATCTATATGTATAAACGAAATCTGCTAAGTAAAACTAGAAGATCCGTTTTAAATCCAATACAGTGTTTCACGAGTATGTACACTTTTAAAATGAAAACTAATTATAAGAGTTATAAAAAATCAGAAAAATAGATGTTACGATAATTTTATAAACAACGAAAGTGTATATTTAATTTGACACAAGTCTTCTAAAGCCAGTAAAAGGCAACGGTCGATACAGTATTTTTTTTACACAACCTGTGTGAGTGTATGGCTTTATTACTGCTGGATATATATAGAACAGAGAACAGAACAGAACAGAAACTTTATTTATGTACATCGGTTTGAGCATATACAGCTCATCACCACATCACGTACAATTTGCAAACATGTACGCATGTGCATATACATAAATAAACATATACAACATATGTGAGAATGTTCATACATATATGTATAAAACAACAACAATAACAACAACAACAACAGAAAAAAGGAAAATTATGTTGTAAAAACATGCTAATTTTGTCAAAATTTAATCTTCTTAGGAATATCTATTACAGAATGTTCAGGGTAAGATGCCTTAATATATCAAAATCTTTTTAACTCTTAAACTATGCTGTCTCGAAGTTTGAATGCTTTAATACAATAAATTGCTTAATTAACCATGATAGATTTGTTATTGGTTTTTAATAGCGATATAAACTTAGCCATACTAGGGTTTCTCGTATAATATCTGGGTATATAATTTCTACGAATATCTTCGTATATAGGACAGATAATAATAAAATGGTATTCATCCTCTAAATCATTTAAATTACATAAAAGGCACTTTCTGTCATTCTTAGGTATATTATTATGTCTCCCTATTTCTATATTAAGCTTATGGGAAGAAAGACGAAGTTTAGCTAGGACCTGTCTATATTTTATATTTTCAATTTTGTAAATATAACTTGAAATTTCATATTTTGGTTTCAATTCTTTATAAACATACAGTGAGCTGCAATTATTCATACCAGTTCTCCAGTCGTGTATGTATAAATCACGTAATCTGTTTCGTAGTAAAGGTGAGAAGACTGATTCTTTAACTGATTCTGGGAACAACCATGCATCCTGAAATCCAGATTGTTGTAAAATATTACGAATGCGTGAAGCCCAGTTATTTGTTGTATCCTCGAACTTCATTTAATAGAATAGTTCTAAGTATACAGTTTTTACTTTTTATTGTTGACAGTTTAAGGAAGTATTTTATAACCCTTATATTCCTTTCAATGAATAATGGGAATCGTCCCAGCTCACTATATAAGGATAATGTATTCGTTGATTTTTTAACCTTTAAAATCCATATACACTCTTTCTAAACATTCATAATTGGTTCCTCCCATGATTTCTGAACCATAATTAAGTACATGTATAGATAAAACATATGCATCAAACAAATTAAATATGATATTGCATTGTCAGGTTTTGAAGTTCCTTATTATCTTGAGACCAGCTGCTGTCTTCAATATCGTGCTTACAAATGAAGAAACATATCCGCGTGACAAAAAAAAAAGAAAGAAAAAAGTCTGTTCACCTTGCTCTGAAATATATACTTATGTTAATGTATTCATGAATACACTGTATTCCACAAGGATATCTGTAATTAGTGTGTGTGTTCTTTTGCTCCAGACCGGGGAAGCATGATTGCTTATTTACCCATCTCAACCGTTCCTGCGAGTTAGGAAATGATAACCATATGAGACCTCCGTTACATAATATCACATAGCCCCGCATCGTTGTGGGTTCGAATCC